>CM049796.1:9796825-10319325 GCA_027422405.1 Ptychobarbus kaznakovi | reverse complement strand
TTTTAGTAGCCTATATTTGATTGTCCACTATATGTCAAATCAGTTAGCCAGTACTCAGTTAATAATGTCCGTAAAACTGTATAAAACTATGCAAAAAAAGGAAGCTGACCCAAAAGGCTATTCATTAGTCCATAGTTGTATATCGTTATGATGTGTATTTATAACTTATGGTGTCACACTGTTTTTAATGCTGGGTAGGCTTAATTTATTTGTAAACATTTTAAGGACATTTTAAAAATAAAGGAATCCAATAAAGGATGTTTTAAAGCACTTAATTAACAACATTTTCCGACTTCCTGTGGCCTCATGTTAATGTTAAATAAAAAGTTATCTAACTCTTTATATATGAGCAAATTAAACAAAACAAAATGTGTTAGTTAAGATGACAAGGAATGAATGACTTACTGTTTGTATATAGTATATTATTAATATATTAAATAGTTTATCAATTAACTATAAACTAACAGTCTTCAATTAATTTGTAAATACTTTATTACTGTGTATTTACTTATTATAAATTGTTATCAAATAAGGAAATAAAATATACATATAAATAATACAATAAAATAAACTTTTGTAATGTGGGAAAAACATGGCAGCATATGTGTGGAATTGTGGCATTCCACTAATTATGGTTTTAAATTCAATTAAATTATTTATTTAAAATACTTTTTGATACAGTGAATTGAATATAGCCTACTGCAAATTAAACACAACCCAATTGTAAATAGGCTACAAGAGGATAAAATCAATGTGCTACTACTTTCTGACCTTTTTTTGTAATGTGTTAATTTGAGAAGTAATATTTACTGCAGTGTTTATGGGTGCTACAATCATGCCACTGCGAGTATTCCTCACTGCTTGTTGAGACGCTGTTGTCATAGAGCACGAAGAAGAGAAGTACAAGCGCTTCACGAAATGAGAAGGAACCTCTTCAAAAGACACGCCAGCTCTTGACCTTGTCACTCACACACACGCACGCACGCACGCACGCACGCACGCACACACACCCACACACACACACACACACACACACACACACACACACACACACACACACACACAAACTTCAGCTCAAACAACTTAAAGCAAAACAACAGCCCTAGTAATGAATCACACACTTAATTGAATGCCTTCTATTTGCTACACCATTCAAGTCATGTACTGTACATTAGTCTGTTTAATTAACAGAACATGTTGAGGCCGGAAACCACATTCAGCTGACACGATTCCAAGGTTTTAAACGCATGTTTGTGAGTTGTTTTTTTTATGCACAGCATTGTCCTCTGATATATAAGTAATACAATCCTGTAGAAATGGCTTCCTTCATTGACAAACATTACGATTATATTTATACATAGAGAGAATCCCTATTAAATTTAAATACGTTTAATGAATATCATTCACTAGGGGGTGCTATGACTCTTTCCTGGTTAGAGTCTGTCAGTATCTTCCATTTAGTTGCACTGAAAGCTAATTCCACTTATACAAACAAATTGTAAATTGAACATTTCAGTTCGCTCTGACCTTGCTGGGGTTACAGATTGCTTATTTATTTTGGTTTGTTTATTTAAAAAGGCAGACTCACATTCAAATATTAGACTATATTTCCAGCTTATCAACTTTAGACTAATGTACTTTAAAATAAAACAGACATGTGTTTTGATTGTTTGAAAGCATACGGAGAGGACAACAGAGCGCTTCATGTTTACGGCCCGGCCCTGAATCACCAATTACTGGCATCAACAGGAAATACATGATCATTATAGTTCACTTAGACCCAGTGTAACGCCATCCATTAATCAAATCTGAAGTCAGTTATAGGCTGAAAATGAGAACTGACCGGTGAGGATACGGTTATTTCACTAGTCGTCACCCCATAGCCCTGCATTAATGTTTCATTATGGCTTTATTGCAAATTTATTACTGTGCATTATGTATTTTTTAATGGCTTTTATTGACCACTGTATTATATAACAGCTATTTACTGTTCCAATTTTCTGATTCACATTTTGCATATGCAGTTCAAATTTATAGTCTTTCTCTTCCAGGAAAACTGAGCAAAATATTAGTTACTCATCCTGCACTATATACATTTTTATCCAATCAAATGCGCTCTAGAATGAGAATGTCTGCCCACTAATGAGTTGTATGATATATCATGTCATATTGGTGTTACTATATAGTTTTAATGAATATTACATTTTTATATTTACTTTTAATATACATAAATATTAGTAGCAGTAGTAGTAGCCTAGTTTTTTAATTTCTTTAGTTTCTTTTAATAATTTTTTACTTCAGTTTAAGTTTCATTTATCATATCATAGCATATACAGTATATAACTGTGGTGATGTAGATTTATTGTGCATAGTATAGAATGAGCCTTTTTAATTAATTTTTAATGAATTCCATTGTCACTATTTGTTATTAAAAGCATAATTTATTAGCCTAATTAAAATCTCAGTAAACACACGAAACTGCTATATAAATAAACAAGGCTGTCACAATGAATGGCGGAAAATATCTGAGCCTGTGTCGCATGATGGAACATGAAAAAACAGAACACGCTCTATTTCTAAATGTTTGACAGGAGCACCATATGTTTGTTAATTATGAAGCTGCTATGAAAGCACATCAGCTTTGCTTTTTTTCTGCCGCTGGTCATATGGCTCACATCAGCTTTTTGGACACAGCTGGCTGGGGTCAAACTCTTTCCTTGTTCTGCATCATTCTGACAGAAAGTTTCTGAGCCTGACTAGATGTGAGCCAAACGAGACATCTTACTGACATCCGAGGGTCGTGATTTGAGGGGAATATGTGGCAAGATGTGGCAATACTGTGTCGCTTGTTTCCAGCAGCTTCTGCAGCAGCGTTATAGGACAGTGATCGCTAGGCCCACACGTATCTGCACACACAGAACTCACAGATTTACTTCAAGCAGAATTTGACAACATGTCAATCATAAAATTATGCACATTCTCTGCTTCCTACTGTATGTGATTATTAAATAGTTGAAATTAATTTAACAATACTTTGACCTACTAATAAGAGTGTAGTAGCTATATAAAGCATTATATGTTTAAATCCATTCCACAGATTTTTCCACTAAATCTGCACAAAAATGGGTCAATGACATGAAAGTCCTTTTTCAGATCTATTACGTTAACCCTTATAAAGCTTACTGTTTCATATTTGACATATTTATTTAGAAGGCCTCTGAATAATCAAAATGATCAAAACATTACTGAAAACACACTTTTTGTAATCTGATTGATAGTTTATACATTTTCTAGGAAGTAAACTGCTTTTTAGTATGATTCTAGTTGTGATAAACATATACACATATTATTGCTGTAAAATCTTAACTGATTTGTATAAAACAAACGCAAGAATAACTATGTGTTAATAGTATTTCAATATGAACATTTGCTGAACTGAAGCAACTTAGGTTTATTTGATTATCTTGATTTACAAAAAAATGTGTATTTACTGTATATCTCTTTGACTTGTCTTTTTGACCATAAACTGTAAATAACTAAATCTTCACCAAATCACATATCACTCAGTTTGAGCCTAATAAAACTGTGGAGCTTTTCTTTTTGATTATGAGCTTCATAAAAGCATAATGTATCAGATATGATACAAAACATTAAAGTAAATATGCATTTTTTTCTTCCTTTTTAATGCTTTTTCTAAAGGTTCAATAAGCATTTCCATTTGTTAAAAAAAACAATTTTGACTATTATTTCATATATAAATTCAAACCTAGACTAAAATGTAATTAATAGGGGACAATGGCTTAAATTTAATTCTACTACTTTTCAATTTCTAAACAAAATAATTTTGGTATTTTTTCTGGTGCATAAAAAAGTAGTTTTGTTTTAATATTAAGAAATGTCTGTCAAATACAAGTCATATATACACACACGTTTATGTATGTTGCGACAATAATAACCCTTTTAGGATTACCCTTTTCAAAATGTTCATATTTAATAGTACTCTGAAAAATATGAATGAAACTTTAAAATAATGACATTGCTTAATAGTTACATCGTATATCATGTTTTTAAACAACAATCATGTGTAAATTGGTATAAATACTTAAAAAAATACAAAACCAATATAACTTACATTTTAAACTAGTGTTTTCATTTAGAGTTTTCATTTTAATAGATTTCTGAGGATTTTCATTTTCTTGGATTCATATTCATTACTAAGCCAAAGGCCTAAAAACTTCAGCTTTGGATTCTGTCTGAGCCTAGTGATCTTATTTAAACCTATCATTATCCCACAATGATCCTACAGCTACAGTAGCACAAAGATCAATGATGAAAACTAGCAATTCCACTGACATATGTATAAAAGATTAGCCGTTACACTTTGTGCATCACACAGGTCATCTGCAACCTGCCTCTCCGAGTCTTCAATCTTGAGAGTTGTGTTTTTAAAGCACACGCTCGAGGGAAACAGAAAGCGATATGTCAACCATCACTCCTCATTAGAGGCCAAATAACCACAGCATGTCACACAACGCGGTCCCTCTGCCAATTTCTCTGTCCCTCCAAAAGCGTATATCCCTTTAGTGTGTCTGGCTGGCGTCTGGCTCAGCAGTTTGAGCAGCATTCGTCCCTGCGGTTGTGAGCCAAGTTCTTTTTTACAACTATTTGAGGTGCTCATTTGTCTGCATTCCACACAAAGAGGAGCCATTTGGATCTGACTGACTGATTTAATCCCTCTTAAATACAGGCCTGAAGATTTCAGAGAAGACCTGTTACACACTGGGGATGTCTGATAGATCCCTGCGTATGTGTGTGTGGCCGTTACCTTTGAAATGCTGTCTTCAAGGAGTCTGACAAATCCGTATTATTGAAAGCTCAGCAAATTTAAACCCTCTCGCTGAAAAGAGGAAGATGAGAGAGACTAGAGGAGTGTTGTCTGAGACGATGGTCGTCTTCGAAGGATCTCGCAGACAGACATGCTGAGATGTAGCAAACAAACACCGAGATAAACAGAAAACGGTGGAAGGAATCTAAGAGATGAGGGAGGTGTGAGATTTATACACACAGCCAGCACTGGTATTGATTTTCACCTCAGAACCGAATTCTCAGGGAACTCTGGGTAATTTCGGAGGCAGCCGTGAGTCAGACTCTTCATATAGGATTCGGCGGAGACAGAAGCTTTCTCTTCCTAACAGCTGCAGGATCCCGTCGCGTCTCGCCGCAGTCGGCTGTGTCAGATTAGCACATGTGCTTGTTTCACGAGGAGACTAAGTGTGCGATTATTTTGAGACATTGACATTAACATTTTGACATCGTGTAATTGTGCTAAAGTGTACAGTCTGAATACTGATTGATAAAATTGGTTTCTAGCAGCTTGTCATCGGAGATCTTCTTGAGCTGTCAGCTCTTGGAGAGATTTGTTGCTCGCCCTGTTTGCTTAGATATGGCAGCCGAAGCACCTGTTGACCCCACCCTGCTTGAAAGGAAAAATGACTGTGCTAATCTGTCCTAGTGTATGTGGGGGTCAGGTTTTGCCTACATTATGTGGACCAAATGTCCCCACAGGGATAGTAAAATGTGGAATCATCTATATTGTTGAGATCAGTTGGCTTTATAAACATTTTAATTACTGAAAGGTTTCTGATGTGGATAGGTTTAAAATATTGAAATGTAATAAGAGAAAACTGTTCGCTGCAAAAACATATTTATCAGTAACCTGAAAAAGTCCATCATGTGGTAACATCTAAATCAATTATTACACATATATAATATACTATATATTACATAACTATGCTAGTTTAATGCTTCTTGTATCATTTAGCAAATCATATCTTCTTGCATAGCAAAAAAATAAACTATAAACTAGTATTAAAATTGATCAACTATTATACAATTTTCAGAAAAAATAGTAACATTCTGATTTCAAATACTCTTAATACCTGCCTAATTGTGGAATATAATATAATATAATGAATAGAATAGAGTAATATTTTATTTCACCCTTATTTCACATAGCGGTTCGTTTCTTCTTGCATAATAAAAAATAAACTATAATTACAATTAATTAAAATGTCTGAATTCCAATAATTTCATAACAACTGCTAAATTGTATAATAATATAATATTTATATATATATATATATGTGTGTGTGTGTGTGTGTGTGTGTGTGTGTGTGTGTGTGTGTGTGTGTGTGTGTGTGTGTGTGTGTGTGTGTGTGTGTGTGTGTGTGTAGGCCTATATATACGTATGTGTATGTATTATATATATATATTTATGGCATTCTGCAATCACTGATCAGCTAAATTGTATAATACAATATTATATAATATGAATGCAAGTAAAATAAAATAGAATTATATTTCTAGCTTCATGACTCCTGTACCTCTATTTGCATAATAAACTAGAAAAAACAACAAATTAAAATGAATTAATTTAAATTTACATTCTGCAATCATTATGATGACAGTTAAATTGTATAATAAAATATGTAAAAAATGTAGTATGAATGTATAAATGGTACAATATAATATAATATACTATTATTTGACATAGCTGTTTTAGTTTCATGCTAGTTTCATCACTCGTGTCAAGTCAACTAAGAAAAACAAATGTTTAAGGTCAGGTCAAGTAGAAATTGATTAAGCCGAAAACTGTAAGTTTTTACACTGCAGGAGAAATCAAAAGTGATTGAGTAAAAGGACAAAAATATAGAGATCAGGCACAAATAAAGAGAAAACTGACATATTTAGAAGAAGAGTCCTTCAATGTCTGTAAAACAGTCGATAAAAAAGGTCAAAACAGGTGCATCATCCATCTTGGTTAACAGAATAAAAGGATGAATGACAGAGGAATGGAACAAATAAAGAATAGATAGTAGACACAGGGCACCTGAAAGACGAGTGAGGCTTATCTGCATGATAAAACGAGGACGAGTTTGTAGTTTAGAGCAAGACAGCGCCTGTCATCAAATTATAGCACACATTAAGTTTGGGAAGGGCCAAACAATTGGCTTTTTACTTCCCTTTTTCTAATGTAAATTTAATTTAGAGAAAATTATGATTTAATCTCTGCTTAGTACAGCATGACAGAGCAATAATGAAACGATCAAATAAAGAAAGGAACTTGAAAAGAAATGAAGGCACTTTATAAATGGTGTTCATCCTTATCTAACCACATAATTATAGGTTATGACAGACATTCATATAAACTGTTTTCTTTTAAAACCACATGCCAAAAAGATTGCACTCCATTAGAATTCCTACCTCTAGACTCAGAGATAATCACACATAATTAGAGAAGATTTCTGTTTACAAGCTAATTCTATCACACCAGAAAAATGTAGGTCACCTCTCTCAACATACCCTCACAGTTGCTCCTGTGCGAAGCTGAGAGGCCTGTGAGAGGAAGAAGCGGTTTACTTCGATCATCACATGTGTCCTCAGCTCTGAGGAGCCGACGACAGGAGCTGTGTGAGCAGCCTGTGGTCCTCCAGCAGTGTGCGGTCTCTCGGGACACGAAGCCCAAACATCAAGAAAGTGTTAAGTTGCTGAAGTGTGATTTGTACTGGAAAATTTAGACTGCTGTTCCACTTTTTTTTGTAATTTCTGCACCACTAGCGGCACCAAATAACTAGAGTTTTACCATTTTCTGAGCGTGTGTTGACAATGCAGATGTTACCTCCACAATGCTAAGGTCAGTGTGACAAATAGTAAATGAACATTTTGTCATCTGTCAATTCTGTCATAGTTTACTCACCCTCATGTCGTTCCAAATCTGTGTAAGTTTCTTTCTTATGTTAAACACAAAAGAAAATATAAAACAGTTATTGGCCCCAATTGACTTCCATAGCAGGGGGAAAAACAAATACTATGGAAGTCAACGGGGGGCCAACAACTGTTTGATTACCGGCGTTCTTCAATATATCTACTTTTGTGTTCAGCATAAGAAAACATCTCATACAGGTTAGGAACGACATGAGAGTGAGTAAATGATGACATAATTTTTATTTTTGAGGTGAACTATTCCTTTAACTGAAATAAAAAAGACTAACATTACTGTTATTAAACTGAAGATAAACTAACAGCAGAATGTCATTTTATTTTTAATACATGGCATATTTTAACATTTACATCCACCTGTATTAAACATAAATATCACTAGGTAGCAATAACACTAGATTGCGCTGGGAAAGTTTAGTAATTGCACCATTTTAGTTTAACAGTAACTTTGGCAGCTGTAAAATATTAAAGCTAAGGACCCTTTTCACATTTCTGGGTTCTCAGAAGTGGAAGCCAGGTTAGTTAAACATCTATGGTTGTGAAAGGAAACTAAAACCAATATATTTTTTTTGTGTTCCACTTTGCTGACCTTGCAAAAGAGGGAACAAAAATATAGAGAGATTGATTACATTAGTCAGAAGAGAGAAATATGTTAGATTTGCGGTCACTCCCTCAGCTGTTTTATTAGAACCACTTACACAACAGGGTTAACTAGTTTCCTGTGATTTAATAAGGTAATATAACACAAAGTATAGTATTATATAAAATATGTAACACCATTTTTTTTGCTAGATTTAGAACTAAAATAGAAAACAATAAAAAGGGACTAACCAAACATATATAATAAAATAAATAAAATGTATATTTTATAAACTTAACCTAGACATTATTAAATAGAACTTCTGAAAAGGAGCAAAAATGAAGCACTATGCAATTAAATAAATATAAAACAAATATGGTCTATGATAGTCTGGTCCATACAGGTATTAAGCACCACTAATGATTATTTCCAAACAGGTTTCCAAATACTATTACAGCCCCACCCCCCAAAAGGTAGCCCCACCCCAAACTCGTGCTATTGGTTGAGCCAGAAGACATTAGATAGAAACCCGATTCCACCATGGAGCCACAGTCTGTTTCCAGTGTGTTTGTGTTTGTTTTTGGACCCATCCTAAAGTCAACGAGAAAAAGTATTTTAAGAAAATTCTGATATCGATACCAGATTTCTGGGGAAATTAAGTCTGAGTGTAAAAAAATGGACCGCCTATGACACATGACACTAGCTCATCTATTACAGCAAATTCACCCCAATTCAATTTCTGAATCTCACTCAATTCGCGACACATGGACATGCTGTTTTTGCCAAGACATGCAATCCAATTATCAAGTGGAGGTCGGCTGGCGAGTCAGAAATCTTGCTTTCAAAACATCAGAGATGGTTTTCGTAACCTCGCCTTGTCAGGTTTTGCAACCTTGTAAGTTTCAAGTTTACTAGAACATTCTATCTGATGTATTTTGAGTTTATGGAACTACAATGTCCCAAATCTCTCCAACGCAGTTGCAAAAAAGCACACACAGGCTCTTTCATCCAGCTGTTGAGGCGCTCTAACGAATACTCTACGGACTAACGCTTCACAGTACCTATGTGAGTGTTTTTACTGTCACAAACCAGGCGATAAAACAACACGTGCTGCTAGAGAGCCCTTCCATGACTGCACAGGATGGACAGAAAGGGATTTCAGAAACCATGCGGCAGCTGAGACCGTTGATTGAGACCGACGAGCCGGTTAGCTGATTAAAAACGCCTGATCTCCACCACCCAACCTCACAATGTGTAACTTCATCAATTATAGTATTTTCCAGCACCGCAGAGATCATATCGATCCAGGGCATTCAGTCAAATGCATTTACAGCAGGATGTTTTCACGGCCTTCTCTCGTTCAGAAGCCAGCTGTGTGATGGATATATAACACCCTCATAATGTCTTTCTGTGACAACATTCTCTTTCAGTTGTGTAGCATTTTAATTAGTAATCTTGATGACTGCCTGTCACTGGGAGGTAAACAGAGGATGAGAGGGAAAATATTAGATGGTTATATTTGGAAAAGTTCTGTCGTTCTTCTTTCTGGACTGATTTAATTTGCTGCAGACACACATATCAGGGTGATTAGCGAATGAGAAAAGTAGAACACCAAAATGAAACAAATCTACTGTAATATCTTTTCAGATCTGCTCTATTATGTGAACTTGGCCAATTTTCTCTCTCGCTTTCCTTTTGCTCTACAGGATTTGTCAGGAGACGAACTCAACCATCTTTTCAATTTTCACTTTGGCTGGCTGTGAGAGCCAATGTAATTCTTTTTTTTAACGATTTCTCTCATTGTTCAGCAGAAGGTCAAGTCCTTGTCTCTCTGCCGCCATCCGGGCACAGTGCGCTCAGAGGGCACAGCTCAGAGTCCCCCACTGCGGCTCTCGGAGGGCGAGCAGGTGCCCCTTTAATCTGCCAACTGCAGGCTCTTCAGTTATAATGGGTTTACAATAGTCATTTTGGAAGAAGAGACTATTGGAGGAGGGATGTCGCACATGTGACCTGATATCCATGAAGAATGAACCATCTGCTGCGCTTCAAGACAAGACCGAAGGAATGGGATACTGGAGAGAGGAACACACAAGATGTCTGTCTAGCAAAGAAATCTGTCCCCCACTCTATTACAGTTATTATTTGTCCTTTATGGGTAATTCTCACCTGCTCATGTCACATCCAAGTCATATTTCACCCTAACATCAAAAGAAGCAAATGAGAATTTATATTTCTCATATCTTTAAATTAAACTTATTTTAGGAGCATTGTGCATTGCATTGTGAAATTATTTTCGTAATTTGTTTTCATAATTTAATTTAACTCCCTCCGTCTCCTTTCCACATTTTCATTTCGAAAATGCAATTATTTTAATTATGATGCATTCACAGTGGTAAGTACAGCAGTAAATGTGAAGTATGTATGATGGTCTTTTCATTTATCATTTTAAAGAGTAAAAAATGCTGGAAATGTTACTTTAATGAGAATATTTGTATGGCAATAAAGCACAGTGGAAATAATATTGTACTGCCCTTAATTTATGCTACTTTAAATAAGGATACCCCCCCCCCCCCCAAAAAAAAAAAAACCTGTATATTATTGTAAAATATTATAAAATGTGAAAAGCATTCAGTCTGAAGACAAAGTTTCTTTGTTTTAATATTATATATATAAAATTACACACACACACACACACACACACGCACACACACACACACACACACACACACACACACACACACACACACACGCACACACACACACACACACACACACACACACACACACACACACACACACACACACACACACACACACACACACACACACACACACACACAGACAAACCTTAAAATAGGCTTTTTTTTCTTAATGCCGTAGTCATAATATTTGTGCATTTAATCATTATAGGCAAAATGATGATGAAACTACAGTGCAACTATATATATTTATATCCTATAGTAAGAATATCACATGCATTCGTTTTCTGCTGTGGCTTATTTGAAACATAAACATGAAATGCCAGGGGTAGGAACAGGTAATGACATTTCTGAAATGACATCATTAGCCCTGTTTTCGCACCAAGTTTAAGTTATTAACATTTTAGCAAAAACAGAGAAGGAGGGCACTGAAAGAAAGACGAGAGCGGAGGAGGGAGGGAATGGGAGTGAGTGCTCTGTATTTAATTGCTTTTATTCAGGTCATCAGATGGGTGAACTACGTGACAACTGTACAGTAGATGTGTAATTAGATAGGAGGAGCAGAGGAGGAGAGGAGCAGAGAGAAGGGACAGCGACAGACGGAGAGGTCAGACAAAGGTTACTGAAGAACAGTGAACAATCCCACACACCAGAACCACAGGCTCCAGCAGCGTTAGCGGTGCAGATGCACATCAAACGGACTTTGATTCATTAAGGCGGTGATTAGAATCAGGAAATGACCGTGTCTAATTTTCCAATGAAACAATGACTGACCACATTTAAATCACATTTTCTCTCTCTCACACTTTCTTGTCTTGAATTAGATGTATGTTGTGTCTAATCTCAGATTGTAATCCTTCACTGCAACTGTTCCTCAGCTGCTGTTGGATGCTGTGTGATGTGTAATTATAATTGTGTAACATTTGAACTACTTGTATTCCGCTTACTGCACAGTGAAAAGGAAAAGCACTATTTTAAAAATAATATGTGCAACAGTATTTTCTTATGGAATACCATATCACCTTTATGGTATAAGTATACTTATAGGCAAAATTATGAAAATACAGTGCAGCTAGAAATAATATATATATATATATATATATATATTGTTCTAATACAATTTCCTTGGTTTTTGCAGAGCTGTTTATTTAAGTTAATATCACATCCATGTCTCCTTCTTTGGAAACATTCGGCTTGGGCTCCAGTAAAACAAGTGTCTACTGCTTACTATTTAAAATGTGCACAGCATGCATTGCACAACAAAAACATTTTGAACAGTAACACATCGCTGCCACATTACATGTACACAAATATTTAGATTTACTTTTATACAATATTAGTCGCGGTCTTCAAATCTGATTGGTTGAGCAGCATTCAGAGTGCTAATTTAATAGTTCAACAAATGTTTGTATCACTCCATTTGACTATGTTTGCACGTTCCAGAAAGGCTGTCAGTCTGTATTTATGGTGGGGATTTTGGTGACAGGTTACATCGCTATGCCAGTAGGTGGCATCAAGTGACTGTCTACATGAGAAAATCACTGAACCGATTCGTTTAAAACCGCTGATTCATTCAGAAAAGCAACAAGTAAATATCTTGTAAATGAGTCATCGAATTATTCACTCAACCAATTTGTTTCATTAAAGGGATAGTTCAGTCAAAAATGAAAATTTGATGTTTATCTGCTTACACGAAGGGCATCCGATATGTAGGTGACTTCGTTTCTTCAGTAGAACACAAATTAAGATTTTGAACTCAAGTCGTTGCAGTCTGGCAGTCATATAATGGCAGTCAATGGGACCCACGCTTTGAGAGAGAAAAAAAACATACGCAGACAAAACCAAATTAAACCTTGCAGCTCGTGACGATACATTGAGGTGGATTACCATCACCTTTCTCTCAAATGAACCATTGCCATTGCTAATTTACGGCAATCTGCCGTAAAGCAAGAAGAAGAAGACGCATCACGCGCTGGCTGTTGTGAACGCGCTCTGGACAGTTGGACAGTACAGTGGATAAGAGGTAAAATATTATATACATCCTATTCAGTTTCTTGCACAGACAGATCCTTTAGTGTCTTTAGACCTCAATGTATCGTCATGAGCAGTGGGGTTTAATTTGGTTTTGTCTGTGTATTTTTTTCTCTCTCAAAGCCGTGAGTCCCATTGACTGCCATTATATGACTGCCAAACTGCAACTACTTGAGTTCAAAATCTTAATTTGTGTTCTACTGAAGAAACAAAGTCACCTACATCTTGGATGCCCTGGGGTAAGCAGATAAACAACAAATTTTCATTTTTGGGTGAACTATCCCTTTACAAAAAGCTGATTAATTCAAGAATGCAACAAGAGAATGTCCTTATAAATAAGTCATTGCACCATTCATGTAGGCTAATTACTTCGTTCAAAAATAAATAAATAAATAAAATAAAATAAATATTAAGGAACCCCTACAGTGTTTTGCTAAAAAGTTCAGTTTTGTTGTGGCTTTGTTTGGAGGTATTTGCATCGGTGGAGCAGAAACAGGCAGCAAAATAGCAGAAGTAACTGGTAAATTAGAGTTTTATTTAGGCTAATAAAATGTACAAAAGTAAAATCATTTGCAATATTAAACAAACAAGTATACTGCATTTCCAGATGGCTGTGTGGCCGAGTACCAAATGTTTGGAAAAACAGAACAATTGTTAAATACCTACTGATTAAATTACTATTAAAGTAACTACTACTACTACTACTTTCAAGTCATTTCACTCTGCGGCCATCTTGGCATGGAAATCTCCAAAATGCATGATTCAAAAATACATGTTAAATTACCAATAATATTTAACAATGATAGTATATATTTTTTCTTTAGCACAAGCCAGGTTTAAAAATTTTTTTCAGGCATGCACATTGAAAAATCGCAAATAGTTTGCATACTGCATCTAATTTTCTTAAAAAATACTATGTAGCATGCAATTCCAAACATATGTGCTTGTCTGTTTGTTGTCAGCTCTGAGTAAACACAAATGCGTCTGTTCCCCAACTGAATCTTGGCAGGATCTACCATGGAAAAAAACCTGAGAGGGTTCCGGGTATCATCACAGATGAGGGACTTCAATCATCATGCAAATGAATTTACCCACGATGCAGGATAAACCTTAGCGAGCCAAAGGAGCTACACTGCTCAAACATACCGTGACATGTTTACATATTGCCAATTAATAAGCCAAGAAAAGACCGCAGACACGTGTTTGCAGATTCCCCAGTGTTTGGTTTAGGGATACAAAAGATTTATAATGATGAAGCTCAGTGTCAAGAGATGACTGCAGACAGATGAACGCGTCTCCACTTGATATGTGAGGAAAGAGAGGGAGGAAATGAAACAGCAGATATCATGCTCAGAACGGCTGATCAGAACCGAAGACAGAAGTGGCTTCAGGACTGCCGCAGTATCACTGCCAAGAACAGCAGCAGATGCTTGTGAAAACCAGACCGCTCTGGATGCTTGAACTCCACCTGACCTTGAACACACACCCTAGTCTCTGGACAGACACATAAAGACCGGGTTTAAAAGGGCTCCAGTTGACCACAAATCAACCCCGGGTGGAGGGAGGTCACAGTTGCGCGGTGAGAACTGTCAGTGAGTGGTGAGTCCTGCTTGACTTTACGACCTTCTCTTTTCATGAAGTCACAAGTACCTTTAGTGCAGTAACGGTACGGTCCTGCATCCAAGAGACAAAAATAACCACCCGTCCACTGCATGGTCACTCTCCAAAATAAACAAATGTTCATATGAGAGCACTCAAAAAGGAAGCATAATTCAACCAAAACAATAAAGCACCACATTTGTTGGCAGATATGAGAGCTGCGTGTTTGTCTATGAGCGTTTTGAATTCAATTTCAATATCAACACTGCCTGAGGACGTATGCCAACATTTAGATGGCCAAATTATTTTTTGTCTGGGTGAGTCTCATAAAGAAATGGCTGGAAATGGCCGGTATCACCCCCCAAAAATAAACATAACAACAGCAAATTATATTTTTAAAGTAGCTTGTAAGAATGATTTTGTTTGTCACATTCTCATTGTAGCGTTAAAATGTATATATACATTTTATTATGATTAAATTTGGAAAATCATTCAGTCTTAACACAATGTTTGTTAGTTTTTTTTTATTAAAATGCATGTAAAATCAATTATAGTACAGGCACTAGCATAAAAATAATTAGCGTTAATATAAAAAAATTATACACATATAATGTAATATTATATACAGCATATATAAATAATATTACATATTATATTGATTTTATATTATAAAATCACATAAATATATAAATTATATATATATATATACATATTTCGAGACAGCTGTCGTGAGATTGACCTAAGACAGTTAAAAAACAAAAACAAAACAATAATAATAAAAAAACTTCAAAAGTTAATTTCCAACCTAGACCGTTAAAGCAAACTGAAGTTTTGAGGAAAAAAACTGTGACAGTTTCCAGTGATGGACTGTTGTCTCGGTCAGGTGAGGTGGCCACAAGGAGATTAGCTGCCCTTTCATCTGCAAATAAATTTCTAAAGTATGGCGAAAGCTATCTGAGTTATTTACTTTAATTGTTATTTAAATCCCTTCTGACCTGGAGGGGGGAGGAGGCTTTGCCCTTGTAGCCTCTTGTCATAACCTTGCAAACATTCTGTTAACTTTGACTTCAATGCACATGAGTCAACCGGATATTTGGGCATTAGCAAAGAACCCAGCACATAGCTAACTGAAGTTGAATTCCTTAATGTGGGACAGAACCAGAGTGGAAAAGCAGAAGCGTTTGTTTGGCCATTCTGATTCTGTCATTTGATTGCTGTTTACAGAACTGACACGAGTTCACTGATGTAATCTGATGAAGCTTTCCAGACAACAGCGGCTTTCATTGCTGATTATGAGTTTTTCCTGAGTTATGTGTTGTGGTGTTGTTTCTCTGTTCTTTATGAAGGTGACTGGAGAAACAGATGTGTACTGCGCTCACTGCTCCGAGGAAGGACACTGCAGTATCATCACATTCTCCTGAGACCTTGCAAAAACTGTTTAGTGCGCAATGAACATTACACAGAATGTGTTTTTGAAATGTGTTCATATTTACTCATACATTAGAACATTGCATGGCAACACTATTGATATTGATGAAAAATTTGTATTTTTCTTTTTCTCAATGAAGTGAGAATGCTTACATTGCAACATGCCTGCCGATTCAGGGTAATCAAAGATCAAATAAATAGGATGCCATTTGATTTATCAATTAGCAATTGATTGGATGAATGTGAGTTCAACGTCTATATAGCTATCTGGCTGTTGGTTCACATTATTCAATACCCTGCATGGAAAAGTCATTTCAGAGGAAGAGCAAGTTATTACACTTTGGATTGTTATGAAAACAACAATGGCTGTGCTGATGCAGTATACCTTCTGGTATATCACATATAGTGGGGCTTGAGAAGTCTTAAAAATCATAAATTACTGAAATATTATATGTTTAATTTTATTACATTTTTATATTGTAATAAACATGTTTTATAACAATATGAAAATTATTATAATATTTTGATTATAATAAAAGATAAGATATATATACTGTAATAATGTGTGTGTTGTGTGTGTGTGTGTGATATGTACCTGTATATATATATATATATACACACACACACACACACACACACACATCTATACAGTATATCATAAAGTAGATATAATATATCTCACTTATTTATGCTGATAGTTTAAATTGTAATGAAAAAAAGTATTATATTTTAACTATTGGGAGTCACTCTTTTGGAACCCATTGTATTAATATTACCCATTGTTGCTATTGCTAAGTAAAAAAAAAAAAAAGCTGAAATAAAATATACATTTTAACAATTAAAATACATAGATTAAAGTACTCAAATTTCCAAAACTAAAACCAAATGAATGAATAAGTAAATGAATGAATGAATGACAATGAATTGAATAAATAAATAAATAATAAACATAAAATATATAAAATTGCTCAAATTAAAAAGCTTAAAATAAGAGCAAAATAAATAAATAGTGTAATAGTATGTAAATAATACTAAAATAACACTGATATTATCATGGTGGTCACACAATATTTGAAATCATATAAAAGACACAATGTAAAAAACAAAATGGAAGGCTCTCAACATGATTTATCAGTAGTGGATTAATCCATATCCACCTTTCCATCCGTTTATGTTACAACAGCTCATTTCTAATGGGAAGCTGGTGTTGTCCAGTCATCTCCTCTGTTTCTCATTTTGCATCCTTTTCTTTTCTCATCCACTCTCTCATCTCTTACACAGGCCAATCAGGACCTTTTCTATTTCAAAGTCCATTTTTCAAACACTTCAGCTGCCTTTCATCTAGATGTTTTTCGTCATACATAGAGAGAGACTGTGAGAGAGATGAGGAGCAGCTCATCTGGAGAAAGCAGAGAACAATCTCTTCATCTTCAAGAACCACCGGCCTCTGCATGCACAAACATCTTTACCACTCCAAGCCCTGGATCAGGTATGACATATCTCACTCTCACGCGCTCTGTCTCGTTTCTTCTTCTCTCTCGCTCTGTTCTGGAAGATGAAAGGCAGATGAAATGTTCATAGATTTCACGAAGTGTTCGTGGTCCATATGGTGCTCAACATCACCTTATGCGTTCCAAACACAAGTTCAACACACACACACACACTTTACTTCAGAATACAGCATAGGTAACTTTCAAAGTCAGACAGGTTTGTAGGTTTATGTGCGTAGGTGTTTATTTATTGTTTCTATGATGTTTAAACCGAAATGACTGAACGCCGTCGTGACAGAAAGTCTAAGTAGTTCATGTCATATAAAAGGACAGAGACTGACAAATGAAAAAAATGTAATTCAAATACTAACACTTGCCTGACAAGACAGAAATTGTGTTTATACACTTTCCTACCGTTACCAGTAAAGTCCTACTCAGTTCACTCAGTGGCTTCACTGTAAAAAAAATTATAAAGTTTGAAGGCAACTTGCTTCAGCAGATTTTTGAGTTCTCTCAACTTGTTTTTGTAGGAGATTCTCAACTTTTTGTTGTATAAACTTAAAACAACAAGTTGAGAAAACTCAAAAATCTGCTGAAGCTGGTTGCCTTTAAATTTTAAATTGGTATTAATATTGTATAGGCAGTAAACATAAAAGTATAGCTTCTTGAAATCCTCAGAACTGTTTCTCAAGACTACACTTCAATTTATACAGTCTGGAAACAATGGTATTATATATTTTGATTCTTTAGGTCAAATCGTGCAATTTTTCAGGCTGGCCCATTGTAAAAAAGTAGTACACTCATAGGCTACTTTTATAAAACTTACTTAAGTATGAACTGAATGCAGTATTGTCGGACACTTAATTACAATCAAATGAAAATGTATTATAGTCTAAATTTATATTAAATGCAGTTAGCAGAAGTAGAGTGTTTATGACCCAGTTAAGTGTAATTTAACTACATCTTTATCTGTAATTTCATAATTACAGACAATGGTTAAGTGTACTGCATAATGTACTGGCAAGCATTTATGGTAAACTAAACAGAGTGTCTATTTACACTAAGTTCAAATAGGTGTCCACCAACTTGTGATTGTGCTGGTCAATAGTACAAAAGATGGCAATCAAACGTTTGCTCCAGTGGCATAGATGGTAAATCGTGTACTGCAGTATTTTTGACGCGATCGACCCGGGTTCGAGCCTGCCTTTTGTTGAAAATAAAGTATTTGGTATAGGGTTAGGGTAGGTGTAGGAGGTCTTTATTGTCCCATTAAAGTTTAATCCATTTAATAATTTAAATTAAAATGGTTATTGCACACTGTTTTATAATGTACTGATTTAAATATATTTAAATGTATTTCAATTCCACACCTATTATATAAACGTTATTAAAGATTGTTGAAATGTACTAAATTGCAACTTCATTACAATGAAGCTGCAATTAAGTACATTTAAAAAATATTAAATCTAATATCAAACAACACACTTGGGTTAAAAGTAATCAAATATGCTTAGTATGTTCAACACATCAAAATAAGTGTCCTTCTGTAAAACAACAGATTATTTAAAACGTGTTTACAAATGTGTTTTAAAGAAATGAACATGCACTCTTGAGTACACTCAAGAAAACGTTTATTTCAATTCAATTCAAGATTATTTGTATAGCGCTTTTTACGATACAATCGTAGCAAAGCAGCTTTAAAGGAAATTACGTTCCTGCAATAGATTTATATATTGCAGAAACGTAATATATTTAACTTATGGCAAAATGTGGTTAGTTCTGTATACTGTCTGATGGTTGGCTTCCTCTGAGGGGTTGTCATCATCTCTTCTCAGGTGTTCGGTCATCTCAGATCATTTAAGGATTGGATCCAGACTGAAGCTTGTGTAATTGGGATGTTAATCCCGATGGACAGAAACAGAGAAACAAATAGAGACATAATTAGCGTAGCTGTTGTTCCATCCAAGCAAAAAGCATTGTTTCATAATATTATATTATCTGCAAGTACAGTTTTAAAAAAAAACAGTATTTTGCAAGTCCAGTTTTTTATTTTGTATTATATACTTTTAAGATTTGAAGTACACTACAAGTGTATACCCAATACAATTAAGCACAACTTCTTCACAAGGGCTGCTAATACACAAGTAAATGTATTTGTGGCTTTGGGGAAACCCCACATGTTTAACTACTACCATAGAGTGATTAGTGAACTGATAGATTTAACATGTCTTTTGATTATAATCGCAGTGGTTTTGTATAAAGACTGAGATTACATATAGTCAGAGCTATTTTAATTACCTTTTCCTTTCTGTTCCCTCGTTCTCTTCTTCCTCTCACCTGGTTTCTTTTGGAACACAACATTTGAACACTTTGACAAGGCTTGTGTACGTAATCAGCAGCAGCTGGACCTATACAGAAGCTGGGAGATGGGCATGTAGACAGGTTTGCAAACCAGACAGGTGCACCGTTGTGATCAAACAATGCTTCGGTTTAGTTCTATTCAGCTGTATCTAGGCATTGAATTTGGAAACGCTTTCAACAAGCATTTTCTTGTATTACGATGGCTTGACACATTGTCATTGTGATTTTAAATGCAATAAAATGCCAAAACAAACAATCACAAAGCCAGTTTTGTCTGTTTTCAGGAGGGGAAGGCGACAGCGGTGTCACTGGGTTTTCACTGCAGTTCAAGCCAAACAATCTGTCTTACATCAAGCCTACCTAACGGTGACAAGATGACAAGCTGACAAATCCTTAATCTAATCCCAGCGATGAATCGGCATGAAAATGATCCTAATGTTTCGACTCCACCAACAGTACCCTGGAGAAAAGAATAGATTTCTGCAGCCAAACCAAGACTTGGTAGGATGAGATTGTTCACATGTTGTACACACTGATATCTGTCAAACCCAAAGGTTAATTAACTCTGGGGAAACAAGTAAAAATGACGTTTATTAACACAAAAACATTACTGCTGCTTCCAGTAAAACCTCCACCAAGAAATCTGAATGAGAAGACTAACACACAAAAAAACTTTAATTAAAGACAGATAAAGAATCAGAAGTTCTCCATATTTCCACAACAAGCCTCTCAAAGGTGTACATTATTAGCGCAAATGGACCGAGGGCAGTTTAAGCTTCTGTTCCTTCTGATTAGGATTTGGGGTTTTGTGCCGTCTTAATAGTTTACGGCAAACTAATTAAAAACACAATCATTACGGGAGCTGCCCTGGGCTCCTTTACAGACAGAAATAAATAGAGTCGTGTTTGGGAAACTGTGCCTCCCGCCGTGTGCTAAAGGTGAAAGTGCTTTTGTGTGCAGTGAAGTGTGTCCAGGAGATTCGCTTGAATACATGTTTTATTCAGGCAGATGAGATAACTGAGCAGTGAAGCAAAACTCCACACTAGTGTCTGTACTTATCTTTAAATAAGTCTTTTTTTAAAATAAATCTTTTCAATTTTTATACAAACATCAAAATATACAATAGTTTTGTTTAATACTTACTGTTAGAGAATCAAATATATGAAAATTCTAAAATACATAAAAAATATTTAAAAGTCAATAATTATTTTCAGGTTATGGTTTAGAAATAATAAATGGCCGATATTAAAATGTATATTATTTTGCATATTAAGCATATTTATACAGTATGAAAAATCTTAATCTTAAAAATATTACATTTGATTTGCATTTTTTTACACTTAATAAAAGAAACGAGCATGAACAACTATATATGCAAATTAGGCCTTGATCAGTACTGATAAAATAAAATACAAATACACACATTTTTAATTTAACATGTATTTATAACACAAATCTTTTTTCCTATACGTTACACATACTAACATTTATTGCAAACACAAATCTATATGCAAAGCTATGCTTCAGAATACAACTATAGTGCAAGTGTCGTATAGATTACTCTGTTGTATTGTACTATTAATCTGTTTTGTGTTATTTTTGGAGCTTGATAGTGTACATCCATATTCACTGAATGGAGCAGCAGGAACATTCTGCCTAATATTTTTTTTTGTTCCACAGAAGAAAGTTTGTCAACTTTCAAACAAACAATGGCTGAAAATGTAACCATAACTGCCAGATTTGAAACAAAAATAGTGCAATTTTTCAAAAGTCTAACATTTGCTGCAATCCATTTTTACAGCAACAAAACTGAGTACATTTCTCTCATGGGTCTGGTTTTGTGGGTGTGTGTGTGAACGTGTGTATTTAGGCAGGCCCAGCAGGTTTTGTAGTTTATTGACCTGATCATTCTGCCAGGGAATTACTGTCTGATGTGCGAGTGTGTGCGTTGTTGTACGTGTGTCGGTACGGCAGAGCAAATATTGACATTCATCTCTCTAGCTACATTTTTCCCGGGTGCCACTTTAATTGGCCCGGAGAAAGTCACCACTAATAAATGAAAGCTGCACTCTCTAAAAGCTTGTGCTAAATGAAATGTTTTTTTTTCTCCCCATTGTTCGCACCACCTTCTCACGCTACCCCTCCTCCCTCCATCCGTGAGAAATCTCAAGCCTTTTCCTCAGAGGTAAATAATGACTTAATACAGCCAGATAAAGCAGATAAATAATGAAATAGCAAATTGCCATTTGTTTCTCTTTTATACGCCGTTCTCTGTTTGACTTGAAGAGTTCAGGGGAGAGAGAGTTGCTAGCTGTTGCAGCAGAGTACACAGTGAGTTTGTCCCTGTCCGTTTTATCACTGTTTTGACAGGAGTGACATTAGTAAAGACACAGACATGAATGTGTTTTACAACAAGGGCAGAGCAAACAGAAAGCTGGTAGCACAGTTACCAAGACAGATGCAATCTCTTCAGCTATGAGCCCTGCAGGGAAAAAAACAGTTTAAACCAGCCTGAGGTGGCTTTCCTAGTCTGGGTTAAGCTGGTTTGTTTTGACTGGAAGCTGACAGAGCAACTAAACCAGATATAATGGTTGGAAGAAGATCTTGCAAAAGCTTTTTTTTTTTGCTATACTAGTCCTGGATCTATAGCCATTATATATGTACACCAGCTTCACTTCACAAACTGTCACTCATGCTGACGTTTTTAAGCTCCCGACTGCTCTGATTAAAGCACATTTAATCTCCTGAAGTTTCTTACAGATTTAAAGGTGAAAGCTTTTTTTTACTGTTAACACATTTCTGACAGTTTTTTTTAAAGAATAATTTTTTAGTATTTCAAGAACAAAGAGACTAAAACTGACAGTGAGAATCTTCATAGAGAATTGAGAATCATGGATTTCATACAAAATGGAGAAGCGTGAAGAATGACTTTATAGCATTTAGTAGTTCAGGCTCTATTGTGAACTCCAAGTGATTAAATATGCTTTAATCTGTCAAGTTAGGCATTTCAAACCCACATGTGTGATATGAAAGCCCAGAATAAACAAGCTTGCATGACTGAATGAAAGACTGATTTAAAGTAAGCAGATGCAGTCTTAAGGGCCAACTTTTATATTAAATAGATCACTTTTAGGTTTTAGGTTTTGTGTAAAGGCCACAAAGGCAAGTTTTTTCACCAAAACCAGGTCGTTTTGTTTGCCGCTGTGCCTTTAACACTATTTAAAGGCTCTCCTAACATGTGAATAGCTGACGCTATGCTTGCACTGCCCTGTCTTTCAATAACGACGTGGTTACAAATCTTTCATCATAATATGACAGGTTCATACTGAAATATGTCAAACAGACTGAAATTGGGATCATTTAGAAGGATATGCAGAGCTGTAGGTGCTACATCACAAGCATGGCCAGCACGTTATAGTACATTTAGCACTTTTTTTTTCAAGGATAATTTTTAAATGGTGGAATGTGTAGAGATGTACAGTATTAGGCAATTTATAGCTAACATGGGATTATTCAGAAGGACATGCAGAGCTGTAGGTGCTACACAAGCCTCAATGTTTTTCAGTACTCAAACTGGCCAGTATGTTTTCATAGTACATTTAACACTTTTATTTTCAAGGATGATGTAAAAATGTAATTTTATATCTCATTTAATAGCTGACATACATCTGACAGGGGACTTTGGCTCAAGGACTGAAGTGAGGAAAAGTGAGGCCTTGGATAATGCTAGAATCAGTGAAGGTCCCACGCCAAAAGTGTCTTGTGGGTTTTCTTACCTAATCCTCTGAAACTAACCCTCTGCTCTGATCTCATCCGTCATCACAACAGCTCCAAATACCACTCTGGTCAAATTTGAATGGCTCCTAATTTAGTAGTCAACAGCTTTGAAGGTCACCAAATCTTTGTTCAGCTGGTCTTCTTGGCAAGATTCTCTAATAAACTTTGACATTTGTGGATGAGCAACTACTTATGGAAATCAAAGGCAGACATGCTGTTGATAGGTTAAGAGAGAGCATGTCTCGGGAGAACATGAGAACAACACTTTCTGAATGCCTTTTGACATCAGGTTTTATTGAGTGCAGCGGGGCCAAATTAGTCGGGGATCAAGGGAAAATGGCACTGAAAATGGCAAAAATCCTGAAGCAAAATTTCTACTTAAATTTAGTGTAATTTTTACGTTTTCAGAATTTCAAAATATATGTTAATAACCCGATTAAACTGATAACTCATTTTAAATAAAACAATGACAATATTGTTAGAGATACATGGCCCCATAAAGGTAAAAAAAACAAAATTTTTTTCGGAAATGTGCTATCAGACTGGACGAAAAGCTATTTATTTCTTGTTTTATTCATCTAGTCAGGAAATAAATTTGAGGACCATTTTTTTATTTTTATTATTCATTCCAAAGAGTCAAAGACCAGAAAAAAGCTGATAGTGGTAAATATTATCTGATTTATTGTCTTGAAACATCCTTAAAATGAAGTGGAATATGAAGTTTACATTAAATTGGGTTACATTAAATGGCGAATAATGGAACTTTTGAATGAGAACTTTATTGATTTAGACTCTCAGTTAGATTTGAGGAACTCTCATATGATGAGACAACTAAAGTTGTTTGCTGTGCAGGACTCAAAAGTTGTTCTGTGCAGGGACAAAATCTGTACCTGTCTCTCTTTCTCTTCCCTTTGCCCTGATCTCTTCTTTCTCTGCCTAGAAACACAACACACACACACAAACACGCACGCACGCACGCACGCATGCGCACGCAACAACACACACACACACACACACACACACACACCAATTTTCTCTTTCAAGAGACAGACAGACACATTTGGTCTCCAGGGTAACCTAGCTTTTGTCTATCTCGTTGCCAGGTGACTGGTTGTCATAGAATATACACATGTACATTTAGTATTTGATACGAATCCCCAGCTGTTCAGCTGTACTTTTTCTCTGTCAGTCTTTCTCAATATTTGTCCTCCCGTCACAATATTTCTTCATTTATAACTTTATTTTTTTCTTCTACATTTTGTCACTTTATACAATACCAAGACAAATGGCATAAAAAAATATATTCAGAACTCTGTATCATCACGTTTCAGGATTTCTTTCAGAGGAACCTAGCAGACAGACAGATAGACGGACAGACAGATAGATAGACAGATAGACCCTGATAGCACACGTACATCTCAGAGACATCTATTTGACATCTGCATTTACATCTGCAAGATGTATTTTTTAGAGTGTTTGCTCATCTGCAATACATCTATAGGACGTGTCAAATAGACATATATTTGATGTCTTATTAATATGTTTATGGTTTAGAATGTATGTAAAACTGACGTCTGAAAGACAGCATATGCTTTCCAGATCAAGAGATCTTTAACAGACATCTTGCAGACTTAAGCCCTATTCGGACGGGATTAGTTTTACATGGTTAGGTGGGGTAAAGTCATTTTTACCAGAGCTTCTCAGTGATTTTAGTCCCGTCCGAATGTGCCATCTCAGTAATCATTACGGACGATGTCAGTAAAGATTACGGCGATTTTTACTTTCTGTAAAAAAGTCCGGAAGAATGACCTCAGGTAATAATTCCGTGCGAATAGACCAGCAGTAAATATGTACGTAAATATTCCGTAATTTCCTATTTTAAAGTAGGTTTTCTGCGTAGTTTTTTTTTTCGACGCTTGAAGCATTCAGTTGTATTCTAGGCGGTGGGACAAGTCTGTGGCAAACCTCAAATGTTTTCTGCATTTGACAACGCATACCATTCAGATCAAAAATAAGGTTGAATGCCCTTGTTAGAGGCACAACACTTCTGTTAGCTTTAGGTAAGTGCCTAGTGCAAACATAATCCAATCATAATTGAATTCATGTAATTAATAAGTCGATCGATGTAGCACGCACATGACAACAGGGAGGTGACGGCGGTGCGTAAATCGAGTTACTCCTCCCACTTCTGGTAGTTTTACTGAGATTTCTTATCCCATGCGAATTGACCATTAATATTACATATGTCCTGTGGTAAATTAACATTACTCCATGTACCCTTGTAAAACGAATCCAGTCCGAATAGGGCTTTATTTGTGCTATCTGGGGGTTGGTGGTGTGATCGACAGACAGATAGATAGATAAATATACAAGATAGACAGACAGACAGACAGAACAATGATAGATAGACGGGTAGACAGGATAGATAAACGATAGATAGACTGAAGCTAGATACTGACGGACGGACGGACGAATAGACGGATGGACGGATAGATGAGATGGATGGAACGAAAAACAGACAGATAGATAGACAGATGGACGGACAGACAACAGACAGACGACAACAACAGACAGACAGACAGACAGACCGATAGATAGATAGAAAGATAGATAGATAGACAGAGAGATAGAAAGCTAGATAGACAGACAGACCGGATGGAAGGATGTCAGAAACACTCATGAGCCTAGAGAATCATTATGACTCTGGAGTGTGTGTGTGTGTGTGTGTGTGTGTGTGTGTGTTTGTGAAGGCATATCTGCCCTTCAACTGACACAGTTTAGAGGGAGCTGAGGGTAGTTGGGTAAATTTGGCTAATTCTTCTGATGTGCCGGGGGAGAGAAACACACTCCAGCTGACTGAACTGGGTTAGTATTAAATGTAGGGCAAAGTTCCAAACCAAAACTACCAACACACACACACACATTTCTAAATACAAATTGCAGCTGGTGCATATTGGATACAAAGACAAGACAGTGTCCATGCCACACACTATCTCTCACAAACACACATTAACAATCACATGCACCAAGCTGGCATAAACATACACAAGCACACAAGACCTCTCACACAAGTAAACTTTCTTGTGATCCATGTTCTGCTGATTGTCTGTTGTGTAAATATTTACATTAATTTCCCAGGTCCCTTCACGCTCACGCACACACACACACACACATACTGTGTTTACCTCATCCTCAAAATAAAATACACACTGCTAATGAGAGCGCGAGGCAAAGAGAGACATACAAAGACAAATTCACAAAGACATGTGTACTCACACACACCACAAACAGATCTGCAACACACGCAACACTCACGCAAGTGAAGAGATACAAATGCATTTGGACAAACTACTGAAGCAGCAACAGTGAACCGGATTCAGTGGGGAACAGAAGCTAATCTGACATAACACTTCTGCTCAAAGAACAGCAGCACAGCATTCCAGCTCACATCCTTTACTGAAAATGGATAAATGTAAAAACATGAATTTATGTCCCACTGCGATGATACTTCATAGTATGAGGTCTTTGGAGAATAACTGCTTCAATAAAGCCTCAAAATGACCTCAAAATAATTAATAAATAATGCCATGAAAAAGCTAAACCCCTTACAGGCTCTTACAAAAAATAATTGATTTGTCAGTGTCAATATACCCTGTTTAATTGTTTAATGCACCTTGCTGTATTATTATTCTTGATTTATTGGTGCACAATATTTAACATTTAAAAGAAAAATTTAGGAAAACATTTTCATAAACTTTAATAAAAAAGTACTGTCTTGTTCTGCCTCACAAATCGTGAGGTGATAAAATCAGAATAAATTGTGACCCAAAAAGTTGAAAGTAAATCAAATGTTTGAAAAAACTATTATCAACAAATGTCAGATGAAGATGGTCTGATAGAGACTAGTCATTTCTCTAGAATGTTTTAAAATGAAAAAAAACCTCTAAAAATAATTTTTCAGACATCAGTTCATGAGTTCAAAAGTGAGATTTCACAATATAGCACCTCTCATACCTTTAATAAGAAATAGCCGCACTGTGTGTGGAGGTGCTGAACACACTGCAGAGAGGCATGAACTTCAAACTAGGCTGTGAAAACAGACGGAGGGCATGACGGGGAGACAGCAGACTGCAGAAAGACGGGAAACAGAGACACGGGAGACAACACGGAGACATGGGACTCCACAGGGACATTCAGCCCCCTGGACCAATAATACATGCAGACAGGGTTAATGTCACACGGGGCATGATGGAACTCTGTGCTTATGGGAAACGCTGACCTTTTAGAGAGAATGAGAGAAAGGGAAGAGGGAAAGCGAGAGAGAGGGAGTGTGTGTTTGGAGCTGTAAAGTCAGTCAATGACAGCTGGGCTTCCTTTGAACAGCTCAGATCCAAGAGTCAGCAAATATGTCTCTGTGTCCAATGTATGACTAGAGGGTTGAGTTACAGCACATCTTCTGCTGCGGTGGGGAAGTGTGCATGTGCAGGGAATCTGCCCTAGTGTGCTGCTGCGTTCTTTTCTTATTTCAGCAAATACAATCAAGTTGACAATTATTTTCAGTAAACAAAAATTTAAAAAAAAAATTAAACTGTAAAACGCATTTTTTTTAAAATATTTTAAGTGCTTTCACATTTTAAGTGAATTTAAGTATCACATTATAATGTACATTAAGAACAGTTTTGTTGTAGTATTATACTATATATTCTTACACTGTATATTCTGAATGTGCTTTTAGCTTTATACTTTCAGTTATCATTTTAATTTAAGTTTTAGTTATTTTATGTGCTTTTGCAATTTTATTTAAATTTTAAGTATTTTTATTTAGCATTTATGTATATTTCAATTTTAATTTCTGTAATTTTAGTTTGGTTGCCTGAAAGCTTGAGATTTTACCAAGATTAAATTACATGGAATAATTAAATGAGACTTTTAAAAGATTTACTTTAAATGAATGTTTGATGATGGCAAAGTTAACAATGTAAGAATACCGAAAATGAGCATGCGTAATAAACATGGAATACCGATCAATATCAACCAGTAACTGCTATGATACCAATAATACTAACAAGTCATTTTATGATAAAACTGGTACTTTTTTGTCAAATTTAGAGCTTGACAGCATCCCTTTGACTGTCATTGGATGGAAAAGAGTATAAACATTCAGCCTAACACTTTCAAGTAAGTCATATGGGCTTGGAATGATGATTAGTGATGATTTTTATTTTGGGTAAACTAACCCTTTAACCAGATCTACATATAACCCTTATCCACTCTTCAACTTCAGCTGCCCGCAGCTACATTTAATAATCCTAAATTTATGTTACTGCTCAGGCTTCAGAAAAACAGGGCGTGATACTCTAAAGAAGTCCAAGTCTGTGTTTTTATGTGTGTGAGGAGAGAGGTATGCAAGTTCATTGGTCATTAACAGTTTCTTCACCTCCAAAAGCCTCTTTACACTCCTCCAAATCCAAACACGCACAACTATTACCTTCATAAATCCCTGCGCTTTCTGCCACAAACTCCCCCTTTCAAAAACAAATGTTCTCTCTCACTGTCACACACACACACACACGCAGACATGGCCATGGTTCACTGGCTCTGTGCACAGCCTTCCCTGTATCTTTTTGTCTGAGGGCCGCCAGGTTTTGTTTTGTAAGGAGAAATAACAAAAAGCGACCCCTATTCCCTGACCTGCACCGCCTCCTCGCCGCTCTAAACCCCTCACACGCATTCCACACAGTGCCCGGGTCAAAGGCCACGCCAAGCACAATAACGAGTTAAAAAGGAAAGGGACAGACTGGGTGAAGTTCATTAATATCTCAAATCCAGCTCAGCAGAGAAAGTGGGAAATAGAGAGAGAGAGTTTGAGGGAGTGCACTTTGGGGACTGTATTCTTTGTCTAAATGAGCCGAGGGATACTAATCACATGTAACTGAGGAGAATTCACCCGACCTTTAGAGTTCTACAGAAACATCTACAAAAACAGCATCAGCAGAAGCTGATTGTGAGGCTGACAGTATATAACAGCCTGCTTCTGGAAGTATTTTCTCTGTCATTTTGATCATTTAAAAAGCCTCGAAACAAATCAACACCAAAAAAAAAGAGATGCAAACATAAATACTTCTTTTGAGTAATTATTTGTGAGCATGCAAAAGTATATTCAATATAGTATGAATTATACCTTATATAGTACCTCATTCATAATGCTGTCATTGTCATGATGCTGTCACCAAACAGCATCAGTTGGGTCGCTTCTCTGTCATTAACAAATCCTCTCCCGTTGCTTCATGGGATAGGAAAGTGTCTGGATGAACACTTCAGAATTTCGCCAGAGGTAGCAAGTCATCAGGGTACTTTTTGTATACTACATACTGACACTACCCTTTCCACATAGGTCTACTGATTTTTGCCTTCTAGTAGGGAAGTACGTATGTTGCACAAGTCAAATGTCCAACCAAAATAAAATCTTGTTTAACAAACAAATGCAAACAGGTGTGTAAAATACAGTCTACTGCAGTCTAAGGATACACTATAAAGAGAATCACCAGGTAGTTTTCACAGTTCACAAACTATCACATAGCTGCACTTTTATAAAGACAAGTTCAGAGTAAAATGAATTTAAAGTGAGTGTCCTGAGCTTTAAACTGCTGCAAGTCTAATCCTATCATTCATGATCATTTGTGAGAGGCTCATATGCATCAAAGGAAAACATTTCAAATCAAAATGGCTGCTCTGCTAAAGTATGGCCTCCTAGCAAAATAATCAACAAATGTGACTTAAAATGGTTCAAATAAATAAATTATGTTCGGTTTCTATTATGTGGACATACTTTAGTTGACAAAAGTGTACAGCCTACCAGGTTTTGAACATGTCTCCTCTGAAGACTGCAATGATGTCACTTCCTCTTGATCATATCATTTAAAGAGACATTCCTTATTATTTTGAGGTACAATTTTTTTTTTTTTCATATAAAAATTAGATTTATCTAGTATACACATTGTTAAGTTATGGTGTTAAATTTTGTAGCCCCCCCCCACCAGAAATATTTAAGCAGAATTTCTTTGACTGGCTATAAATGTCACAACAAACATAGTCCTTTGAAATATTAAATTTACAATTACATATTATTTATAGGCCAATTATAATTTTATTATTCATTTTTAAGTTTCATTTCAAGCATGCAAATTTAAATTTGCTTAATATGAACATCATTTATTTGTTACTTCACATTGGTTCAAATTACTTATAGCCAGCCTGCAAATACTCAACATAAATCTTCTTGCTGCAATACAATTCTAAACTTCTCTGACTGCTCTCTCTCTTTTGCATTGTGGGTAATGAAGTACTTCTCTGGGAATTCAGCACTGGGATTTTATAGTTAAAATTACACTGACTGGTAGCTTTACAGAAGCATACTATATATAAAAATATGAGCAGACGCATACAAATATCTAACAACCTCTCTGCGCTCACTGTGGGTCTGTCTTGAAAAGATTTTACGTTAAATCAATTTCTCTATGGAGACTATAAATGGGATTTTTACTTCCGGAAGCAGTCTGGTGCACTGTATTGTCTGTATTGTGTGTGTGTGTGAGGGCACAATCATGAGGGCCCTTGTGTGAGAGAATGTGTGTACTTGTTGAAATAATTGTGTGGGAGAAAGTAAGATAATTAAAAGCTGTTGTGGTCTCTGCGCAGAGCGTGTCTCTAGAGGAAGATGCTAATCTTTATAACTGTGTGTGTGTGTGTGTGACCTGTGTCTCTTAAGGAGGACGTCTGTTCTGATGGAATGCTGACCTAGAAACCAGAGCATGGATAATCCTGACAAGATCACAAATCTCATTCTGTCACCAAAGGGATGATGTGTGTGAGTGTATTTGCAGTTCTGTAGGAGGATAATAAAGATTCCATTTTATTGCTCCGTTCCAAAACCTAGCGAGCTGTCTATGGAGACAGCCTTTTTAGATCATCAATGCTGCTCTGCTGACAGGAATGTAGGTAACTTAGTTGTGCTGCCTAAGTTCTAAATTCAAAAATTCACCTATATTCTAAAGCAGCAGAGCGTGTTTTCTGTGCAATGAAGGTGATAATTGAACTGCAACAAGCTCAGTGGAATAAATAAATAAATTCAAGATGGCAAATGATGCAAGAGAAATGTTGATTATAAATAAATATATGAATGATGCATTTATATAGTTCAACACTTTTATCCAGCACAATTAAATTCAACACAATCATCCCGCTAACAATGTATGGTCCCCATGGAACATGGAAAGTTCTATGTTTGCTGAGTAAAAACTGATCATTTTGACAATTATTTGTGTTTCCTGTGTTGTCTAGGCTTATATATATTGTGATATGAGCTTAGCAGCTAAATTCTGTTTAAATCAATTGCAAATTCAGTGTTTAATGTTGAGTGCTCCCTCTTGGAAAAACAGCATATGCTGGTTAGGTATGTTTTGAAGCTGGTCATGTGCTGGTACTAAGCAACTAGCTCCTGATTAGGACCAGCTCATGACCAAGTAAGAACCAACTTAAACCAGCTGCCATGCTTCAAAATATACCTTACAAAGCATATGCTGTTTTTCTTTCAACAGGGCTTGTTCCTAAAAAAAATCAAATGAGAACCATAAACTAACATTACTGGAATGTGCTGGAAAATGTACTATTTTGTCCATTATTTGTGTGTACTAGGCTATGCATATGTGTGAATGATTGTGCTATTAGCTTAGCAACATGCTTACATCAAATGCTATTCAAATCAACTTTGAATATCTGCTATTTGTGTGGAAAGATGTAGAGCACTTGGTGATTCCTCACATTTAGAATGTTGCCTATGTAGGCAGTAGACTGGAAAGAAGCTCACTAGATTTAGGACCAGAGCTTATGTGTGTGTATGTTGCAAAATAACCCACTTTTTCATCATATTAAGTGTGCGTGCTAGTATATGTGTGGATGTGATGCATTGATGGTACACAGATGGTGTGAAATCTGTTCATGTGGTTTTAAAAAAGCAGAGATAGTCCTGGTATGTGTCAGAATATCAATACAACTTTACAGCAGTGTGTGTGTTGACAGTTATGCAAATGCTGAAAGGGAGTCTAGTGTGTAACATTTAAGTTTGTGATTAGTGTAAGACCAGCTCCAGTGTATGTACGGGTCAATAAACAGAAGAATTTGAAGGGCGCACACCATACACGCAAACTAAAAGTTTCAATGCTAACCTCTCGCTTCCAGCTAACTTTCCAATTCACTGGCGAGCTCTCCGCACACACAAACAGCCGAATGAAAACAAACACGGGCACACACAGTTATGCTATCTATGAGGTCCAGACGGACCCTCTCCCCTCAGGCGGCCATTAGCAGAGCGAAGGTGAGTTTCAGAGAAAGAGGAGTACACGCCGTATGATACGACCTGTCAATCACGCGCAGAGCCTCAGAGGAGTATGGGTAAATATTTCTGCATTTAAATTTGACTATAATGTCATATTGTGCTGGAACCGCTTTAATAATGCTACAGTTTTGGGCAGAAGCGTCTGTCGGTGGAGAGGGGTACAGATTCTGAATAAATATTTGAATTGAAGGGATCCGTTTAATCTCCTGGTGAATGAACAGAGAGAAAATGAATGATTATGAAACTGATAACGTAACAATATCTCGAATCAAAGCATGTGTGTCCAAATGCGCTTGTGCTTCTGTCTTAACAGCTTCGCCTCTGACAGCCTGTCAGTGGCCTGCTGGCGTGGATATTATTGGAGTGGAAAACAACTCTATCACACTCCGCCAGAGTCCGTTTCAAGAACAAATAGACGCTCAAATGCAGCAACCATCGGTTCTTACGGCTATACTGTGAAGGGTCATGTGGGGTTTTGGTAGTGAGGGGTTTTTACGGCGCCTGTCAAAGTGCCCATTTGATTTAGTGTCCGGACTTGACGGGGGCAACACATCAAACACTGATATAGAGAGATGAACCAAGAAGGAAGACAGAACGAACAAAACCGGGAGGGGAAGGGAGTGATTGTGCCATTAAAATGCCAGTGATGTCATCCAGCAGTTATTATGAGCCAGCAGCGAACCGCATCGAGTCAATGGACAAACAGAGTAACAACAGAGGTGGAATGTGGGATGATATTATGAGATCAAGTGAGCGAGAAGGAATAAGTAAAGAGGGAAATCTAACAAAGAAATGCCAACAGCATAACAGCATAAAACAACAAATAGAGGTAAAAACCACTGATATAAAGATGAATGATAGCCATGATAAACCAGCTCAGAGGCAAGTTTTTTTAGTTTTATCAGTGAGTTTTACTGCATGGAATGTAATCTTTATTTGACAAGAGTGTCTGGGTTGGAAAGAGAGAGAAAAGGAGTAAGGGAACAGGTGCACCAAACAGTTTTTCCCCAATGTCTAATCTCAACATATTTTAAACATATAAACATTTATTTAACATTGCCTCAATGTTTTTATAACATAGTCCGAACATCAACTCCTGTCCAGTACAACTGGATTTTTAAAACACTGAAAAAGTCCTCTTGAAATCAGCATTGTTTATAGAAATACTGTTGAGTTAGTTAGAAACAGTCTTTATCACAACTCAGTATCAAGGCATCTCAAATAATGAAATCAGGTTAGTTGACAAATGTAAACACATACAAGTGTAACAACCGGTACTGAATGACTAAATACTAAAACAAGGTTTGGTGTCATTGTGTGGTCACTATTGGAATTTTTTGGTAGGTATTGAAATGCTTTGGGTGGCTTAGGTCAACATTAACCAGGCCAGATGGCTCACCTTTGCTAAACAGAGAAGCTGGACAAAGAAAAATCTAAATCCGGCCTAACCCATGGCCTGGCTAGCCGAGGAAGTGCTTTACATCTTTTCAAATTTAGGCAGCAGAGTATACCATATGATGCTGGAGAAATTATACATTTACAAAGAAACACCAAAAAAAAATTAGTATGAAAAAGCCTGACAATGCAGTAGTTCAGAAATGCATCTCTCTTGAATACCACAGTATAAAAACTCTTTCATATAATGACACAACAGTCTCTGGCTGCATCCAAAATTGCATGCTTTCTTACTATATAGTAGGTGAAAAAGAGTATGGGACAAATTCACAATATGGCCACATGAGGCCACAGGGGAGGATTTGTGAATGGCAGTGAAGCAAAGCAACTTTCATGTGTAGTACATCGAGTTGACATTCATACTACATAGAACACAATTTTTTAGTGGTCGAAGTAATTACTTATTCGAAATAAGTGCCTGCTCAAGTTGATTTCGGACGCAGCCATTGTAAAAAAAAAATAAAAACCTGGAAAATATACGCTGTGAAAAATGATCATGTCCATTCAAATTAAACAAGAATCAATTATTTCGCAGATAGACCTAAAAAACAAAGCGAAATAACGTTCTGCTCATATATATTAAATTTACTTGCTACTTTCTTTCAAAGCTTTTATGCCTTAAGTGATTTCAACACATACAGGATGACCAGTGTAGTCTAATTCCCAAACAAATGACTCACTTAAGTTATTATTTTTGTTATTTTCATCTTAAGGCTTATGTGACAACTCAGTGTGGTTCCCACAATGTTCAGATAAAGATACACATTGTTTTTTTTATAATTGGTGGTATTTTATAAAAACAAATTGATGTTAAAAATATGAAAATTGAAAACCTTACCACTTTTTTGACATGTTTAGTTTTTATTTAATACACAGTTAGGACTAATTATTGGATTAAATTTATGCCACCATTAAAAACTGAAAAGTCCATTATTTGGCAACAGACTGATAAGGACAGTAAATGCAATAAAAATCACATCCAAATGTCTTTTTGTCAGAAGTACTGAAAGAATAGTCAATGGAGCAGTTAAGGGGAATCAGAACCACAATGGATAATTCCTTACAGTTCCCAATGCTAGTTACCATCGAATGTTACCACAGACACAAGCAGGGTAGGTTGGATAAAACTGCATTTGATTTTCCTTCATTTAGATTACTTTCATTTGCTCAATCTACAACCGAATTAACACTGTCGAAAGTAATTAAATGGGAAGAACAAAAACATAAAAATACATTAACAGAAATTAGTAAAATGATAAAGGTGCCATTTGTGGTTGTTAGTCATTTGTGGTAATGACAGCAATAAATCCTTAAATCAACACGGACAGAGAAGTCTGAACCAGAATGCTCAGTTCACTCCGGCCGGTAACATACTGACTCTTCTTACATCTCACGATGGTGTCATGTCTCATCCAGTGAAATAACTCAGGTGAACCTTGGACCTGAAGCCTCAAGCTGGCACAGGGTGATAATGTCAGAGATGGATTGGAGACATTGCCCGAAATGTGATAATGAGAGTCGAGAAGAGATTGTAACCAAGCAACGAATATGTGTAACACTCAAGAGGATGTGGAGAGTTTGTGATCGAGTCGCATTGCTGTCTTAGTCCTACTGTCTTTGGCCTGAACCACAATGCTATGAGCAACATACCAACGCACAGCTGGAGTCCATCTGGGGGGGTTAACACATGAAAACACAAACTGCTGTAATGTGGACGTGCCTGTTAAGTCTGTATAATTTGGCATTGTGTGTCTAGGGTAAGTGAGCAGTTGATCATGGCGTACACGTACTTCAAAAGGCAGGGCAAAGAGCGAGAAGCCCTCAAATCATCATGAGTGAAGGACTCGCGCTGTGCTGCTGAGGGGGTTTTCTTTGACCATTTAACTTTGACCTCCAACCTCTTGGAAATCTCAGAAGAGTCTCCATCTGAAACGGTCGATCATCCGTCCACACCTCCACATGCGGTTCCTGCTGCTCATAAAAATGTTGAAAAAAACCTCAAAAACAAACAACTGGGTGCTGATGAGTTGCAATAGGAAGCTGATGAAGTGGAAGGAATGAAAAACTGTTTCTTTGATGCTTAATAAATAAATCAGATGGAGGTCCGAGTTCAGAAAAGACAAACATTTACAATCAGACGAACTGAGAAAAACTAAATAAAGAGGGGCGAATTCACTAAACAGTTGCACCACTTTTGCACCCGGTACACAGAGTCTCATTCACTAGCCACCTACAATCTAGTTTAACAAGTGATTTGTGCGATGGAATAGTGTTTAAAACATTTCTGTGAATTATGAAATTATTTTCTCCTTTTCCGCGCAAACAAGCCTCCTTTCCAAATTAGCCTTTTATATTAATTAGTATTTTAGAATACACAAACATTCTATAATAGATCCAACTAAGCCAAAAAAGCTTGATTCTGCCACTTACACTAACAATTTTAGATTGTTCCAAAGCGCAAGGAATATTGAATCCTTCATAAGACATCTGGTACCCAAAACTGCCTAAAAAGACGCAAATGAGCTAATATTTAAAAAAGATGATTGTGTAAAATGTCTACTGACAATGGCAATGTTAATTCATCAAATGATGATCAAATAATGAAGAAAGCTTTTGAAATGTCAAAAGCTAAGAAAGTCAAAACTGTTTTTGGTATTTTAAAGAGTCAGTTTTCTGGATCTTAGCGATACTGTACAGTCCCAGTAAAGTACGGCAGATTGCAACAGTCCGCAGGCAGAAAATTGTGGTGCGGAGATGGTGATTAGATCTTTTGGGCGTGTTTTTATTGTTACCGGATTTCATTTAGTGAATAGACCACTATAACAATGCATGTGCAAATAAACGACGCAATCAGCCAGTACACTTTCTTAGTGAATTTCCCCCAAGAGGGTAAACATGTAAGAAGTACTTATATTATTTATACAGGTAGTCCTTTTTATGAATCACTCTCTACTGTTTGGTTTTGAGGATAAGCACAATAACTCAATTTCAGCCATCAGAATGGACGTGTAAATTTATCTCCAACAAGCATGTGACGTACATTCACTTGCACCTGAGTACATGTGAAATCTGTGATCCACCGCCTCTCCACACACACACACACACACACACACACACACACACACACACACACACACACACACACACACACACACACACACACACACACACACACACACACACACACACACACACCACACACACACACACACACACACACACACACACACACACACACACACACACACACACACACACACACACACACACATAAATAAATGCTATGACATAAAAGCTGGATTTACCACTTTCCTAGAACTCAACTTCACGTCCAATTTCTAGTATTGCGTATAGGCTCTTAAATATAGAGTCACTTGGACACACAGCACATGTGTGTGAGGTACCATAAATTCTGGATGGGTTGTCTGCGTGTTCGCTGATCTCATACTTTGTAGTAAATATTGGCTGGACTCTGAGGAGGCATCTCTTGAACGATGTAGACGGGCTGTCCATAATTGCCGCTGACTTTTTCGTAATGGGGGCAGTACGCCGAGTCAGAGGTCCGCAGGGGAATGATGATATCACTGGGCTCTGAGCCATTATTGTTGCCCCCGCCGGCCCCCGTAGCCGCCCCGCAGGAGCTACCTCGCTTTGGGCTAAGAGAGGAGAGCGTAAGGGCTGGGTGGTGAGTTTCGGAGTGCTTGGCTTTCCGTCGCCGGTAAAACACGACAGCGATCACTACGGCGATCAGGAGGATGAAGGCTCCCACAGCACCGCCGGCGATTAGGGCGATGTTAGAGCCGGACACGGCGCCGCCATCTCCCCTCTCTCCGGCCTCACCTCCATCACCTGCTTTAGAGCCACTTTCTGTATCTGAAACAGAAAAGAGCTGATAAATCAACAACCCGACTTCTGAAGCTCACTTGCTTTTTGGATTTATCTTCTACGACAAACAACCTGATAGTATTTAGATTCGATTCGATTTAATCCATAACTAGCTTTGATTTCAGCGGGCTTGAGTTCAAATGTGCCTTGTGTTTGGCTTCAACACTGCTGGTTTCTCAAATATTTACCTTATGGAGATCAACCAGTGCAGTCTAAGCCTCCAAGAAAAAATAAATATAATCAATTACAAAATGCACTAGACAGTGCGTTAACAAGACTACAGATGCAGATGGCATCAAGGTTAATATGTAAATGCAGTTGAAAAAAATAAAAATTTTCATAATAAAAATAGTTTAATTGGGAACTTTCTGAGCCTGGGTTAACATTCTATTTACATTTACATTTATGCATTTAGCAGACGCTTGACTTACAGTGCATTCAGGCTAAACATTTTTTCCAGGATGTGTGTTCGCTGGGAATTGAACCCACAACCTTTTGATCTACCACTGAGCCAAAGGAACACATTACACATTCTATTTTAGTGCTATTTTAGTTATTATTTATATACTATTACAAATTGTTATTATTTCGAATAAGCTTTTATTATTTTCATTTCATTTTAATTTGAGTTATTTTGACTTGCTTTTTATTTTTATTTTGCTTTAATACAAAATTATTTCAGTAGAGATTTAGAAAAGTGTATTCAATATGTTTTATTTTAGTAATTTTACTAATTTTTGTTGTTGAATTTTTTCATCTAATATTTATGTTTTATTTCAGCTTCATTTCAATGAACAAAATGGCTTTTTAATAGTTAGTTTTAGTTCATTTACAAACACGCAAGTTTGCATATCTATAAGATTTATACATCAATAGAAACTTCACAAAAATCGGCTGTAGTTGTCACAAGTCTTTTAAAACACTACAAAAAGACAAAAATGACAAGGATAAGGCAGAGAAGCATTAGCCATCGCTTAACTGTTTCCTTCAAGCACTAAAACAAAACAGTGTAAAAAAATGTGTAACTGCAAAAAGTCCTTGAATATTTCATGAGTACGTGTTACTCATGACATACGGAACTGTTATGCTCACAGGGAACCAGGTTTGAGTCTGACTCGGGTCGTGTACCCAACACATTTGCCTTCTCTCTCCCTTCACTTTCCTGTCAACTGTCCTATACGGTAAAGTAAAAAGGCCAATAAAATAGACAATAATAAAAAAAGAATATTTAATGAAGCAACCATTATTGGTTTGGCTGATTGGCTGTCTGTTACTAAACATTTGAGCTGTTTCACTCTGTTTACTGTGGACACTGCAGTTCTGGGTTAGATATATTCTAGGGCAAGGTTTCATAATCCAGGTACAGTAACATCTTTTCAAAATTACAAAAGTGAAACGTTGCTTAAAGCAGGATTAAAAGTAGCCTTAATCCTGGGTTGAAAAAAACAGATGTTAAGCCAGGGTTAAGCTCATAAGCGAATGTGAAAGTGTCCCGCATTATTTCTGACTCTTACCTGGGATTCTGTTGCTGGGACGGCCTGGATCAGGTTTGGGTTTTGGGGGAAGGCCATATGCAGCTATGAAAGCAAAAAAAAAGTGATTATATGATGAAAGACACCCAGAACAATTTGATGCAAAGTTCAATAGCTTCAATTATGAACAGGAGCAAGTGTTTGCTTGTATTGACACAATGTTTATTGATTTTGGACTCTCTTTCAGTGCTTAGGTTCATTCCTTGATGTGTTTTTGGAGGTGATGATGATACTCACTCTGTCCCACTTTGAGAACCAGCTTCATCCCTCGCGTCACACAAACGCCTCCTCTCATGCTGTCGATCCCTTCTTTTGTTCCGTCAGAGGTAGCTTTGGAAAAAATATGAAAACACAAGATCAATGTCAAGGTTCTTTCAGTGTGAAATGACGGCTGACTGGAACTCTCTGATACACATTACAAAATAGCTTTTCAGACTGGATTACTATATCATGAATGTATGTGATTATGCTTGTGGTACAAGATTTAGACTAATCATTTTACTTGAAATTTACTCCGTAGTTTTTTTTACTAAAATGTCATTTTAAAACTGGTAATATTTTTTTTTTATAAATAAACTCAATCCATTTTCTTAATTGTGAGTGCATTCATTAAGCTCAACCTTTATAAACAACTCTGTTTTGGATGTTTGTTTAATGCCTGATTATACAAAACAAAATCACACAAATAAGGGAAGTCTCATTTTTTGTAAAAGGTTTGGAAGCTTCACAAATCTTACGAAATGAACCGAAAAACAAACAGCTCAGGTTATATTTAGTTTGACCTGCAGTTGACGATGAACATCTTCTGAAGGCTCAGCGCTGCTTCCACTCACCATTTGTTGAATGTAATGTAAATGTACTTTCTAATTAATTTAAGTTAATGTCAGTTTAATGAAGGTCAAATTGATAGGAGTTTAATTCAGTAATTATTATACATTTTGTTGCAAAACATTATTGTTTCCAATTAATTAAAATATTAACTGAATGAATTGCATTAAATGCTTAATGCTTAAATTAAAATTAATTCATTAAATGAAAAATCAATGTTTGCAGAGAACAACCTCCAAAATTAAGATCGTGTCAGTAAATCATTAAATAGACAAACACAAAAAGTTGCTTTGGAAGTCAATATATTTGTTTTATTTCCATGTCAATGCACATATTGCTTTAAGTTTGTCATTGCGACTGAGGTGGTCGTCCACACAGGATGCGTTCCTGTATGCCAGCACACTTTCTAGCATTGCTTCTTGCCTATTTAGTACTTGCCTCTCTCCAGGCTGCTTTGTATATAGGAAACTGTCTGTCAGGAATAACAGAGACTCGGCTGCAACTATGTTGCCTTTTAACCATGTATACAATCATCCCTCAGCGCACGCGCGCACGCACACGCACACACACACACACACACACACACACACACACACACACACACACACACACACACACACACACACACACACACACACACACACACACACACACACACACACACACACACACACACACACACACACACACACACACACACACACACACACACACACACACACACACACACACCACACACACACACACACACCACACACACACACACACACACACACACACACACACACACACACACAATACATCTTCCAGCCTTCACATTACTAAATATTTCATAGGCGAGGCGCCTCTCTGAAAATCTTGGTACTTTATCCATGGAAGTCTGAATAACTCCGCATCCAGGCATTGAATACTGCATTCAAACAATGTTCGCGCTCCATCCCCATGGTATAAAGAGCTTCATCTTCAAACTTATTTTCCTTTTCAAATATAAAGGCAGTTCATGAGGACAATATTGAATTCTTCATTGCAGAAACACTTTGTATTCGATCCATTCAATATTTGATTGAACCCCTGAATGACACACCGTAGTTAATCTGCAGCACTCGGAAACCATGGCGCTCACGACTTTTCCCATCCAAAATACCTCGATTATTACATTCTTAGGAAAACATTACTGCAGACGGCCGAGGAGCACATGACGACAAGGGGTGCCAGCAAACAATCAATAGTTTTTCTGCTTGAGGGTAACACTTTTATTATTTTTTTGTGAAGCTTGATAACAAGGAACTGAGGCTGGGCTCCATATTTGCCGGTTGGCTAATGGATTTGAAGTTTATGTTCAAAGCACTTTTGTGCAATGATGTCTGCCACAGATTTAGTATATTTTCTGAATTCAATACAAATTAAGCTCTATCGATAGCATCCGTGACGTGCTTTTAGTAACCACCCAAATTCAATTAGAGAAAAATAAAACAATAAATGAATTGTGTTTATGACAATCCACTTGCAATGAAAGACCACGGCGCTTATATGAATTCTTATATTCTAACTTCTCTATAAATGTGTTTGATTTGAGCTATAATGTATCTAAATAATTATTTTACATATAGTGAGGCTGATGAACCTCTCGTTGTGTGTTGCTGTCTGTGAAATATTTAAAAATGTTTCTTATGCTCAACAAGGCTGCATTTATTTGATCAACAAATATGGTAAACAGTAATATTGTACATTTTTATTACACAAAAAAAAATGTTTTCTATCTGAATATATTTTCAAATGTAATTTATTCCTGTGATGCAAAGCTGATTTTTTTTAGCATAATTTCTCCAGTCTTCAGTGTCCAATCCTTCAGAAATCATTTTGATATGCCGGTTTGCAGCTCAAGAAACATTTCTCTTAAGTATCAGTGTTAAAAACAGTAGAGCTGCTTAACATTATGTGCATTTTCAGAATTCTTTGATGAATAGAAATCTTTTGTAACATTAGAAATGCCTTTACGGTCACTTTTGAGGAATTGAATGCATCTGTGATGAATAGAAGCATTAATTATTAAAAACATCTTTCTGACCTTAAACTTTTGAATGGTAGTGTACTTCTTGTCTCTGTAAACAGTGAATTTATTGTATTATTGGGCATACAAGTATACATGAGTGAAACAGTTAATGTAACCGAGCAGACAAGGTTTGTAAACGTTAGTAAGGTAAGTATCATTTAACACATACAGCGGGTATAATTCTGGTGATTTTGGCCCATTCTTCCACAGAGTCTTCAAATCTTGACGGTTCTGTGGGCCTCTTCTATGAACTCGGGGGAAGATTCTTTTTGGTAATATTTTAATCTATTCTGGTAGAATGCCTTGCCCCACAGAGCTCCATTATAAGTGCACTACTGAAAACAACGATTTTCAGAGGCAATCGACAGCCTGACACAGGTGCTGTCCACGGAGCTCAACTTGAATTAAACCCAGAAAACAAATTCATGAATTTCAAAACTTTGCAATTCGCCTCACAAAGATCAAAAACATTACAACAAATTTATGTTAAAATAAAGAACAATGATGAAACCCTTGGATTTCATCCAAATAACCTCTTACAATAAAGACAAATATTACATTTACCCAAAACTGACTTAAATAAAGAATAATCTTTAGAGAATACACACAACATATAAAAGATTCACCCCCTCACATGTAAATAACACACTCATGGACCGAATCCAAAAACATGACCTCTTTAGTACTCATGGCAATCATTAGTCAACACACTGGAGGTGTAGACAAAAAATGATTCATCACCTAATGGCTCTCAGTGTGTTCCTCACCTCCCTCGCTCTCTCTTTTCTCCCTCTAGGGATGCAGAGATGTTGAGTAAAGGTGTAAAAGCTGAACTTGATCAGCAGAGAGAGGAACAGAGTTACCTAGGGTTGTCATGATACCAAAATGTCAGTAGTCGAGGTTTCATGATTTTTGATGCTAATTTCGATACCTCTTCAAAAACTAATATACTTACAAAACAAAACACTTTACTTAGAAAGCAAAATAAATATATAATTCTTAACAAATTAAATGAAAAAGGCATGTAGCTTTTAAATACTTCTCAATAAAAGTATTAGTCCAGATTAAAAATGTATTTATAATTTACTCACCCTCATGTCATCAGAGGTGTTCAAGTCTTTCTTTCTTCAGTTGAAAAGAAATTAACGTTTTTTGAGTAAAACATTCCAGGATTTTTCTCTATAAATAGTGGACTTCAATGGTAGCCAATGGGTTGAAGGTCCAAATTGCAGTTTCAATGCAGCTTCAAAGGGCTCAACGCGATCCCAGCTGAGGAATAAGGGCTTATGAACAATGAAACGAGCAGTCATTTTCAAAAAAAAAAAAAATAATATTATATACTTTTTAATCACAAATGCTCATCTTGCTCTAGCTCTGCAATGCGCATCCGTGACTTTATGCATTACATGATCACATTGGAAAGGTCACGCGCAGTTAGTTCTTTGTTAAGTGGTTCAAAAAGGTATAGGGTGAAAAACTCCATCTCATTTTATCCTCCAACTTCAAAATCGTCCGACATCATGGGCTGTTTCTCAATATATGTTCTTCAGCGATATTGCGTCCTTGTGTTCTCGTTCTACGTCATCATCATCAACCGTCGAAGTTCAGTTCCAATTCTCAAGAACGCAAGTACAGAGGAGGACGCATGAAAGTTCCTGGATGTGTTCGTGATATCGAGGATGTATCCAGTGCAGACTTGAGAGAATAGAGCCGTTGTAAATCCCAGAAGACACTGCGGCGGCTGGTGTAGGAAACTTGTAAGCTTTAAACTCGCTCTCGTTTGCTTAAAACCTGCTTGTTTGACTTCATATCTATATTTATTTATAACTTGACAGTTCTTGAAGTTGAAAGTAAACATTTATCATTTTGTTTTGCTTAATTTTAATAAAGTTATGAGACCCGGAGAAAGTCTGCATTTTTATTGGCATATTCAAGTTATAGCGTATGTATGCGTCCTTCCGAGTTTGCTCTTCCAAGGAAGCTTTGCTAGACTGGTCTGCACGAGAACACAAGGTTTTATTAGTTTTTTTTTAGAAAATGACTGATCAGTTCGCTAGATAAGACCTATTCCTCAGCTGGGATCATGTAGAGCCCTTTAAAGCTGCACTGAAACGGGAATTAGGACCTTCAACCCGTTGGTCCCCATTGAAATCCACTACATGGAGAAAAAACTGGAATGTTTTCCTCAATTTATTTTTGACTGAAGAAAGAAAGACATGAACATCTTGGATGACATGGTGGTGAGTAAATTACCAGGAAATGTTATATATCAGGAAAAATATACAAATAACAAGTAATAGAACAAAATGAATATGTATTTAATGTTTTTCAGATCTCTTTCAGCAGTATCAAGTTCAAGTACCCTGCTGATTTTGTACATTTGCACACTGACAAAGAAATTATCAGCTATAATTTTAATGGTATGTATATTTGAACATTGAGAGACAAAATTCCACAAAACCACATTCCACAAAATTATAAATTGATTTGCATTTTAATGAGGGAAATATGTATTTGACCCCTTCGCAAAACATGATTTAGTACTTGGTGGCAAAACCCTTGTTGGCAATCACAGAGGTCAGACATTTCTTGTAGTTGGCCGCCAGGTTTGCACATCTCAGGAGGCATTTTGTCCCACTCCTCTTTGCAGATCCTCTCCAAGCCATTAAGGTTTTGAGGCTGTCTCTCACTGTTCAAATACACCTACCACTAAAATTATAGACTGATCATTTCTTTGTCAGTAGCCAAATGTAAAAAATCAGCAGGGGATCAAATAATTTCTTCCCCCACTGTACTCATATAGAAATGACAAAAATATCCAAATAAATAAAATATATACCCAAAGTATGTTAAGGTTAACTAGTTTATTAGATTTTTATATGTATTTATATTTTATTAATGACTTAATTCATTTAAATCATTTTTATTTCACAAAAAACATTTGAATGTGAGTATTTGAAGGAAGGTGTAAAACTGAGCTATAAATACATTGAGTCTGCAGTTTATCATTGACTTGGCACCTGCATTTCTGACATCCCTAGAAGGAACTACAAGAAAAAAAATAGCAAGAGGGTGAGCAGAAAGGTGAGTGGGCGTAGAAAAACAGTAGTCTGGAAGGTTCTTATGAGGCCGTGGGTTTAAAAGGAAGATGAAAAGCAGACATGACACACACTGCAGTGCAGACTTTACAGTCTACATGTTCTCCCGAGCAGTCAAAAAATCACAGACGAGAGAGAACAACGGATGACTTCGGTAATTGAGACGATGATCTGCGGTGATGTACAGAAAAGCATGTCTGGAACTGAGATGAAGGAAAAAAACGGGCCTGAACATTTTGAAACGACCCACATACTGACCCGCTCGGCCCCTCTCCCATAATTCCCAAGCACCCTACACAAGCCCCACCTGAGAAAAGGGGATTGACCCACAATGACCAGCAATAGGAGCAACAACAGCTCGAAAAGATGGTTTTAACCCCGACAAATAAGGCCAGCGGCCAAGTCAACCTTTTCAGCCCACTAGGAATTAGCACAATCTGTTTGGGCTGCACAAACCCAGAGTAATTTTCCCTAAGTAAGCTCAAGTTCCTGCTGGCAAGAGGGCCTCCATGACCTCATTATCCTGCAGCTGTGCCAGGGCAGGCCTAAAGGGGGCAGCACGCAATATGAGACACCTGTGGGTGTGTGAGAGATTATGTGAGAATACATTCCAACATAGAGAAGAGGCCTTCCAATGACAGAAAATATCTCAGACAAAACCACGCCAGAGCGGGACTGTTCAAGGACACCTCGGGAAATCACTTTTTAAATGTAGCTCAGTGTAACATAGGGACATAGCAAGTGATCTGAAAAGTATGGGAATCTCATTATTAACTTTTTCACTTTGCCTTATGAATATTAATTAGGTGATGCAATATTGGCCACCTGATTTGCTGAAAGATACACTGAAAAAAAAAATTCAAAAGGTGTAACAAAACAAAACAACAACTATTTGAGTATGTTTTACAAGAAAATATTTTTTGTTTTTAGGGTTTAGAGCTGTTTAATTCCAAAGTTTTGGAATTCCTGGCTCTGGAATGAACTCTGGAATCAATTCTTCATTTTTGTTTCTGATTCTTTTTCTTTTCTTTTAAAGAATGACTTTATGAAATAGTTGCTGCGACTACGTTATGAAGACTAACTTCATTTTACTAATCATGCCTACTCACCATAAAATAACATTTTATTTTTTGACAGAATCATTGAAACAAACCGTCTGAAAGAACTGGTTTGTGGAAATGAATCCAACTTATCACTATTACCAAATGACTAAGAGGCTATTAAACGGGAACCGATTCTCTTCGATGGAATTGAGTCCAATTTTAGTAATTGATTCATAATTCCCAACACTTTTGAATCGAGGAATCATTTCAAATTTAAAAGGAATCAAATCAAATTTACTAGCAATTTTGAAGTGAAACTGCTTGTTTGTCAAACAGCTTTCTTCAGTGTGTCCTGAAGCTGGAAGATGGGAACATAAACTCTTTTCCAAAGGTCAAAACCATATTGGATCTGAAACCTCACCTTTTGACTGTGGGAATGCAATGAACTTTGCAATTGAGTTCAGATGTTCTGGTTTTCGGGCCTGTTGCTGTGATCTGTAACACAAAGTCCTGTCATGCAGTGGATTGTGGTTAAACAAGTCTCTTTCATCTGCCGCTACGCTGATGTGATGCACTAAGGGAGCGCGTTTATTAGGAAACAGTGTTTCCCTATCAGTCGGTCACTCCGAGTCACGTCGGATGACGACGAATTGGGATCTGCCAGAGAGACCTATCCACTTCGAGTGTAACTAACGAGCCAATGGACATTGGCATGCGATCATTGCATCCAGCTGCCGCTGATCACAGCGTGAGTATAAGAGGCAGCCGGTGCACCGCATTAATCATCCTTTCGCTTCGGAGCCGAGCGGTGGTGTTTCACTACTGCTCTTCCTGACGCTACGAGTGAGAAGCTTGACGAGTGCGGGCGTTACGGCACAGCAGCGGTGGGTCGCGGTCTCTCACGGGAGAACAACGGTCCGTGAAGACAGTCACACAAGAGTGTGCGGTGGCCAGCTCCCCTGCGTGCTTCAGCACTGAAAGAGCAAATTTCTCTGCATAACACGGGTGATCGCGTCTTTTTAAAGATGTCTTATCACCGTGCGTTTCTGGGTGCGGTCGATCTCTGGCGCCTCAGGACGGTCACGATCGCTGCCTCACGTGTCTGGGCATTCAGCACGCTGAGGAGGCTTTCGTGGATGGTTCATGTTCTTCTTGTGGGGACATGACCATCTCGGAGTTGCGCAATAGACTCCGCTGTGTCAAACATGGCGGAGTCCCTCTGCCTCTGCCGCGATCTGGCGTTCGCCCTGGCACTCGGGGCGGCACAGCATCCGGTGGAGTCAGAGGTGATTTGAGGATTACGGTGAGGGCTTCCCCAAGTGGAGTTCCTCACCCTCAAGCACTCCGCAGCCGGTGGGGGTACCGTTGGTTCGGACTGGGGCCTCTGCTGAGTGGGGTACCCCACCCGTTTCCTTCGGCGCTCCCCCTGATGACCTGATGTCGATCGCTGCATCGGAGGGCGAGCTCTCTCTCTCCGGGGATGACGACTCGGCTGCGTTGCCCCCTTCGGGTGTGGTAGCGTTGTCCGAGCCAGACCCAGAGATGACGGCTATGCTTTCCCGGGCCGCCGAGAACGTCGGGCTCGTGTGGAATCCTCCACCGCGTCCCGACCCTTCAAGGTTGGACGAGTGGTTTCTCGGGGGGGGGGTCGCGCTGGTTCTCAGCGCCCCCCTCCGGTGCCATTCTTTCCGGAAGTGCATGAGGAGCTTACAAGATCATGGAAGGCACCTTTTACTGCCCGAAATAAATCTTGTGGCTCCTCCCCCCTCACCACCCTCGATGGTGGAGCCGCTTTGGGGTACACGGGCATCCCCTCTGTGGAGCGGTCTGTGGCCATGCAACTGTGTCCAACAGTCGCTTCCACTCTGCGGGGTGAACCGTGTCTCCCCTCACGGGCCTGTAAGTATTCGTCAGGCCTCACTGGCAGTGCTTATAGAGCCTGTGGGGAGGCGGCTTCTGCCCTACACGCCATGGCGTTACTGCAGGTTCATCAGGCCAAAGCACTGAGAGACCTGCACGAGGGTGGTCACGACCTGGCGGTTCTACATGAGCTGCGTGCTGCGACGGACCTCGCGCTCCGAGCGACGAAGGTGACCGCGCAGCCTCTGGGTCGTGCGATGTCCACGCTTGTGGTCCAGGAGCGCCATCTCTGGCTGTGTCTCACTGACATGAAGGAGCAGGAGAAGGTACAGTTCCTGAATGCTCCCGTGTCACAGACCGGCCTCTTCGGCGACGCTGTCGAGAGCTGTGCCCAGCAGTTTTCGGCAGCACAGAAGCAGACTGAGGCATCATGCGCCGGAGGAAACCCGCTGCTGCTCCACTCCGGCTGCAGCCCCACAGCCTGCTCGTCGCCGTGGGCGCCCCCTGTGGCCGCCCCCGCTCCCACGCTGCGGCAGCAGCCTTCCACCGTGCGGCGTCGTGGAGCCGGTCACAGGCAGGACGCCCAGCCCGTCCAGGCCCCCGCCAAACCCGGCGGCAAGCGCAAGTGCAAGAGGCCCTGAGACGGGCGACCCAGAGATGGAGGGAACTGCTTGTCGGGAGATGGTGACCGCACCACTCCCTCCCCGGAGGAGGGCCGGGTGGAGAATCCTTGTTTCTTTTTGTTCCGCCGCTGGCCCAGCAGCCAGCGGTACCCAGAAACTTCAATGAAGAGCAGTTTCCTCAGTCTCTGGGTCTCGAGAGGAGGAGAGTGGTGTACCGTGCATCACGGGATCACTTCCCTCCTCCTCTCTCGCCAGGCAGTGGGTGGTTGCCCAAGAGCACCCTCCTGCCCATTTGTGGAACCGGGTAAGGGCAGTAGCACTCAAGCCCCCGCTACAAGTCGTCACACGCAAGCCGGGCTCCTGTGTTTCCCCCAGACGAGGAGGAATCAGGTGAGTGTTACACTACACACCCAGACCCCGCCCCCTGCCATCACAGGCCAGGCCGTCACAGGCCCCGGGCCGGGTCCCTGTGTTCCACCTCGCTGCCCCACCACGGGTACGTCGGTGACCCCGTTGGTGCGCGCTGGCACGGTCTCTCGGAGCCTGGCGCTCCCCAGTCCGTCTCGGTGGCTCCTACGGACCATCAGACTCGGCTATGCGATTCAGTTCGCCCGGCGTCCCCCCAAGTTCAGGGGCATCCGGTTCACTTCAGTCAAGCCCGCCGATGCTCCTGTCTTGCGTGCGGAAATCGCAGTCCTACTGGCGAAGGACGCGATAGAGCCGGTCCCTCCAGCCGATATGAGGTCGGGGTTGTTCAGCCCCTACTTCATTGTGCCCAAGAAAGGTGGTGGGTTACGACCGATCTTGGATCTGCGAGTTTTGAACCGTGCACTTCACAAGCTGCCGTTCAAGATGTTGACGCAGAAACGCATTTTTGGATGCGTCCGTCCCCTAGATTGGTTTGCAGCGATCGACCTGAAGGACGCGTACTTTCATGTCTCGATCCTCCCGCGACACAGGCCATTCCTGCGTTTCGCGTTCGAGGGACAGGCGTATCAGTACAAGGTCCCTGTCGCCTCGCGTCTTCACCAAAGTCGTGGAGGCGGCCCTTGTCCCCCTGAGAGAACAAGGTGTGCGCATTCTCAACTACCTCGACGACTGGCTCATACTCGCACAGTCTCACAGGCAGTTGTCTGCACACAGGGACCTGGTGCTCAAGCACCTCAGCCTGCTGGGCCTTCGGGTCAACTGGGAAAAGAGCAAACTCGTGCCAACGCAGAGGATCTCTTTTCTCGGCATGGAGTTCGATTCGGTCAACCAAACAGCACGCCTCACCCAGGAACGTGCTCAGTCAGTGCTGAACTGCTTCAAGACCTTATCAGGCAGGACGGCGGTTCCACTGAAACTCTTTCAGAGGCTCCTGGGGCATATGGCTGCAGCTGCGGTGACAGTCCCGCTCGGTCTGCTCCATATGAGACCGCTTCAGCACTGGCTCTATGGCCGAATCCCGAGGTGGGCGTGGAAACGCGGCACTTACCGGGTTCAGATTACACCGGCCTGCCGCAAGACCTTCAGGCCGTGGTCAGATCCCTCGTTCCTTCGGGCAGGAGTGCCCCTGGAGCAGGTATCCAGACATGCTGTGGTATTCACAGATGCCTCGACCACAGGCTGGGGAGCCACGTACAACGGGCACGCAGTATCAGGGGACGGGTCCCCAACTGCATTGGCATATCAATTGCCTCGAGTTGCTAGCAGTACGCCTTGCCTTGAGCCGTCTCAGAGGGCGCCTTCAGCGCAAGGACGTTCTGGTCCGTACGGACAACACTGCGACCGTTGCGTATATCAACCGGCAAGGCGGTTTACGCTCCCGTCGCATGTCGCAACTCGCCCGCCACCTCCTCCTCTGGAGTCAGAAGCATCTGAGGTCCCTTCGTGCCATCCACATCCCAGGAGTGTTCAATCGGGCAGCCGACGAGCTGTCTTGAGCAGCACTTCCAGGGGAGTGGAGACTCCATCACCAGGCGGTTCAGCTGATTTGGGACGGTTTGGAGCTGCTCAGGTCGACCTGTTTGCATCTCCAGAAACCACCCACTGCCAGGAGTTCTACTCCCTAACCGAGGCAACGCTCGGCACGGATGCACTGGCACACAGCTGGCCCCGGGGCCTGCGCAAATATGCGTTCCCCCAGTGAGCCTACTAGCACAGACACTGTGCAAGGTCAGGGAGGATGAGGAGAGCAGGTCTTGTTAGTGGCTCCATATTGGCCCAACAGGACCTGGTTCCCGGAACTCATGCTCCTCGCGACAGCCCCTCCCTGGCCAATTCCTCTGAGGAAGGATCTGCTTTCTCAGAGACGGGGCACCCTATGGCACCCACGTCCGGACCTGTGGAAACTCCACGTATGGTCCCTGGATGGGACGCGGAGGTTCTAGGTGACCTACCCCAGGAGGTAGCTCTCACTATTGCTTCAGCACAAGCACCGTCCACAAGACGGGCCTATGCGCTGAAGTGGAACCTGTTCGTCGAATGGTGTTCCTCTCTCCGTGAGGACCCCGGAGATGTTCGATCAGAGCCGTGCTGTCCTTCCTGCAGCAAGGGTTGGAGCGTAGGCTGTCCCCCTCCATCCTTAAAGTTTACGTTGCTGCTATTTCAGCCCACCATGACCCCGTAGAGGGGAGATCGGTGGGGAAACACGATCTGGTCGTCAGGTTTCTTAGGGGGGCCAGGAGGTTGAATCCTCCTAGACCTCCCTCCTTACCCTCTTGGGATTTGCGTTGGTGCTAAGAGCCCTACAAATTGCCCCCTTTGAGCCTTGCAGTCAGTCGAGTTGAAGTTTCTCTCTATGAAGACCCTACTCCTGACTGCGTTGGCCTCGATCAAGAGGGTGGGGGACCTGCAGGCATTTTCGGTCGACGAATCGTGCCTTGAGTTTGGCCGGCTGACTCCAGTGCAACACTGAGACCCCGGCCTGGCTATGTGCCCAAGGTTCCTACCACTCCCTTCAGGGACCAGGTGGTGAACCTGCAAGCGCTGCCCTGGAGGAGGCAGACCCAGCCCTAGCTTTGCTCTGTCCGGTATGCGCACTGCGACAGTACACGGATAGAACTCAGAGCTTTAGGACCTCAGAACAGCTCTTTGTCTGTTACGGAGGACAGCAGAAGGGGAAGGCTGTCTCCAAGCAGAGGATGGCCCACTGGATAGTGGATGCTATCACCTTGGCCTATGAAGCACAAGGTGTGCCCTGCCCGCTCAGGTTGCGTGCTCACTCCACTAGGGGTGTTGCATCGTCCTGGGCGCTGGCTCGTGGCGCCTCGCTAGCAGACATCTGTAGAGCTGCGGGTTGGGCGACTCCCAACACGTTCGCTAGGTTCTATAGCCTGCGTGTCGAACCGGTTTCCTCCTGTGTTCTCACCTCAAACGGGTAGTGGCACTGAGAGGCCTGTTCAGAGTCGGCTTGCGGCGTCCCTAAACGCCTTATTCTCCAGAGAGTTCCCTAACCGGGCAAACCCTGTCGAGTCCTCCAGCACTCCGGTGTCCAGACGTGGCGGAACGTACGGCGCCAGGCCTTTCAGCCAATGAATTCTTGAAATCTGGTGTGAGGCTAGTGCCCATATGAGTGACCCTGTTGGATCCCATATGTGTTTTCCACGGTATGCTTATTAGAACCGTGTTCCCAGGTAGACCATGTTCTGCCGTCTCTAATGATGCAGCCTGAGCCATCACAGAGACTTCCATGTGTATTAGGGCCCTACGGGGTTACTTCACGTGTGTAATGTCATTTAACCCCTCTGGGAGGAGATGACTCCGCAGTGTGCCTCTTCCAAGTGGAAAGGGCACACTTTCCCAGTGTTATTCAAGTCCTACTGTTTGGGTTGCTCTAGGGACAGCAGTAGTCGACCTTCTCTGTGTAGCCCGGTCCTATCGTCTGCCTTATAGGAAGGATCAGGAGGCCTACACAGGGCGCTGGAAGGGGCAGCTCCTGTGGCGCTTTGGTAGGGATCCCAATTCGTCGGTCATCCGACGTGACTCGGAGTGACCGACTGATAGGGAACGTCTCGGTTACGTATGTAACCCTCGTTCCTGAAGGAGGGAACGGAGACGTCACGTCCCGTCGCCACAGTTGCTGTACCTCCGCTAGGCGGCGGGTCTCGGCTCGGCTCCTCAGCGAAAACATGATTAATGCGGTGCACCGGCTGCCTCTTATACTCACGCTGTGATCAGCGGCAGCTGGATGCAATGATCGCATGCCAATGTCCATTGGCTCGTTTAGTTACACTCGAAGTGGATAGGTCTCTCTGGCGAGATCCCAATTCGTCGGTCATCCGACGTGACGTCTCCGTTCCCTCCTTCAGGGAACGAGGGTTACATACGTAACCGAGACGTTCTGTTGCTTCACTGAGCGGTGCAGTGATTGGATGAATAGCTTAAAAGGATAGTTCACCCAAATTCAAGATTCTGTCATCATTTATTCACCCTATAATGTTGTTTAAAACCTTCCTTTATTCTGCGGAGCACAAAAGATGATATTCTGATGATATTTTTAAACAAAACATATTGACTTTTTTTTAAAGTCCTTTAATATGTCCCTTCCTAACTTCCAACAAACAAACAAACAAACTGCACTTGTCTAGCAATGTCATGGGGTGATTAATTATGACCAATACCAATTTTCTTTAATTAATGCCTCCAAGTCAAGGCTCAAAGAAAATCCCAAGTATCTCCAGCAGTAATAACAACATCGTGGTGACTTCCGTTATTCCGGCTCGTCTTGAAGGCAGCATGTGACTGCCTGACACACACCCTGAGTGACAGTTCAGTTCCTATGGAAACAGGGCTAAAATCCCACAGCTGTAATCTTAAATGTCATCTTTGGTGAGCAATTGACAGGTATTAACAGCTAATCCTGTCTGACATCCTCTCCCCACACACACGAACGCACGCACGCACACACACAGTGGGTTCTCCTGTTTTAATGACTGACCCGTCCAGCAGCTCAAGCAGAAATGTCCAGACCACGCACAAAGCTACGACCCCTGCGGTGCACAGAACAGAATGGCGACAGGGACATAACTCAGACTCTTCTACAATCACAACAACAAAATACCAAACTATTTCTTTAACAAGGTCATAAACTCCCAGCCAGAGTAATAAATCCAGCCACATCTAATGAAACAAGACACAGCTCCCTCCTAGTTAACTGCGCTGTCCAGGCCTGCTGCTCCCTGCAGCTCAGACGAGAGACACTTAGGTGGCAGAGGTTCTGTAAAGGGTCTTGTAAACTTGGTTAAATAATTACAGGGACTAGTAAAAAATTCAAGTGAATTCCTGCGTTTTGTACTTTTAGGACTGCTTTTAATGGACATTTTCATGAGGCCACATTAAGAATGAATGATCTAAACGGAACAGATGAGATGAGTAAAAGACAGAACAGCATGTGGGAGTGAAGGACAGTGAATGAGAAAGGTGAGAGGCCACAGTCTAATTTAAGAGAGTTTAATATAAGAGAAAATAAGAGAGAGAGAGAGAGAGAGAGAGAGAGAGAGAGAGAGAGAGAGAGAGAGAGAGAGAGAATGAAGAATGTCCAGGTCATATTTCATCCTAATAATAAAATGAAAGAAGGACAATTAAGATTTACAAATTCTAATCACCATAATGCATTCAGATGTATTATATTCTTAGTTTTGTATAGAATAATTATTCTGGTTAAACAACACAAAAGGTGATAAAACATACATATTTGTTTTGTTAATATACATTTCTGATAATATTATTAATAATTAGTATATTTCAATAATAATAATAAAACAATATTTAATAATAGTAATATGACATCACAATACTATATTGCTATTACCTATATACTTTGTGTGTGTGTGTGTGGGGGGGGTTCTCACAAAACCTATTTCCTACAAATATTTCCAGTCCATATTTAATTCACTTTAAATTCAAAATAATATTTTTTTTGGGGATTGTGACATTATCTTCATTTTTTTTTACGATAAATAACAACAAGAAGAAGTAAATGAATAAATAAAGATGCATTTTCTAAGAATATCAATTTTAATAAGGCTTTCAAATATTATTTAATTTTGGAAGTATTTATAATGTTGTAAATTGTCCTGATAATGAAATTACAATGCAAAACATCTTAATCGTATTGAACATAGAATTAATTAATAATTTTTTTGTTATTGTTTTTATGAAAAATGCCATTTCTTATTGTGTTCCCAGGGAACACATATACTGATAAAATAAAAATGTATAGCCTGAATGCACTGTAAGTCGCTTTGGATAAAAGCGTCTGCTAAATGCATAAATGTAAAATGTACTTTATACAGTTTTTTGGAAAGCCAGACTTGACCTGGACAGGTTTCTCTAAGGTACAGAGAAGTGAAGCGAGTGATGACTGAGGAACAATCTGAGTGAAACAAGAGTGAGATGGTAAAGGTTTTTCTAGGTCATGCTCATGTCAATAATGTTTGGAGGAGCTGGAGAGATGAGGATGAGAAAAGGAAGGCAGAAAACAGATCTACTGTCGCACTTTTAAACAGCTTTTAAAGCACAAGCACACCTGTCAATCAGACACCGACAACAACCCACAACACACTACCGGTATAACATCAATGCCGCGTTTATACACACATACCCTCACACTTTCAGACAAAACCTACACAGTGAAAACTCAAACTGCATATTCAGCAGTGTGAAATCTCTGTCCCCATGTTGGAGGTGAGTATACGATGCATGTTTAAAGAGGTGTGGAGCGGCATTAACAAAACGAGAACTCATTATTGCTCTGCGATTCCTCCTCCCTCATCCAAATCCCAGTGCGGCCCCACCACCAAAACCCTGTACCACAAAGAGCCCAGATAAAGACACATTATTGAGAATCAGCCTGCTGAAATAACGCGCTCTGACATCTGAGTCAGCCCGCAGCCAGCAGTGTGGAGGTGGGGCGCGGGGAACAGTTAAAGAGGAGGGAGATGGGAGAAGGAGAGAGAGAGAGAAACTCTATGAACTCTGTGCTGATGAGGTACCGCAGTAGACATCGCAGATCTCCATGGATCTGCCCACAGCTTGATGCGGACTAAAGTGCTATACATTAATGTCATGAAATATGCATATTTTAGACAGCAGCAGTCCTTATTCATTGCCAGCTGACAGCAAACATGGTTCTGAAAGCGTATTTATAATTAATGAAAGCATCATCACTATTGGCAAAAAACCTTTTTTCAAGGTTGATATTTCCTGTAAATCTGGCTAATGTGTGGAAATTATTTTAAACATCATAAACCAGAGGAAAACCTGTAATCTCCTTGGAAGAAAAAAAGCGGATAATTTATTCTGTTTTTTTAGGCATTTGACTCCATTTGACTTGCATAAAATGTGTAATATAAGACACTTAAAAAAAAAAACTTTTTAAAACTTTTCCATACGCACGATAAAACAACCCGTGACAGTTTCCATAGTCTGCTGTCTTTAGAAAGATGTGCGTGTGTCTATATACTTATCAGATGTACATTAAGCACTTCAGCTCTGAATTAATTACAGTGCTTCCCACAAACGTCTGCGATTAATTCAGCCTAAATCTGCTTTACATACGAACCGCATTCAAGCTTTTCTTTGTAGATAATATCAGCTTTATAAACTTTCAAATACACAATTGTTCAAAACTTTGTGGTCAGAAAGAGTTTTTTTTTAAAGAAATTAACACTTTTACTCAGCAAGACTGCATTAAATTCATCAAAAGTGACAGTAAAGAGTGTTTCTATTTTGAATAAATGCTGTTCTTTTGAACTTTCTGCTCATCAAAGAATCCTGAAAAAAGTATGACATTTTCCACAAAGCACACAACTGTTGATAATAATCAGAAATGTTTCTTGAGCAGCAAAGCAGCATATTAGAATGGTTTCTGAAGGATCACGCACTGAAGACTGAAGCGATGATGCTGAAACGTTGTTTTTGAATGCTTGAATCTGATTGGCTGAAAAAGGTTCTAAGGTGTGCAATTGTTTTTAGGGAAACGCATGCCAAATGGTGTATCAGTTCGCCAAACGATTTCAGATATTTCAATGGTACTTACAGAATACAACAGCAAAAGAACCAAAACCCACAAAGTCAATGACCAAGCAAAGGAATATAGCAAACAAGATAAAAAAAAATCCAGAATTATTTCCATGTTTTTGCCACAAAGTTACGTTAATAAGCGAGGTAATACGGCGCTATTCTTGAAAAGAGGAACTTACATTTTAAATATAAGTAGAGACTTCACACATGCTTAATCTCTCTCTCACACTCTTTCTCTCTCTCTAATAACTTCATTATTAACTGCATATGCCTCCGTTGCTAGGTCTAAAATGACATATTGGAATTAGGACATGTTAGATGAGATGCATAAGAAATTATTCTTATCCCACAAGAGCGTTTTAAGGACAAAAACCTGACAAATCTCCCGAAATACAAAATCTGAACAATATTTGAGGTGTGGTTATCGTAGTATAAGCAGAATAATTGACTCTGGTCTGTTAAATTATTAGAAAATCACTTCATATAACTTCACAACCTTGGGTGTGCATTATTTTTCTAATAATTCAACAGCTCGTTGTCAATTATTCCTTACATATAACTCACATTTATTAGAAGTCAAAATTCTGAAAAACAGTTGCAATTTTTAAATGTAAATTCACAATGCAAGATAAGAGGTTCAATTACAAGAAATAAAGTGTCAGTTAGGAAATATAATTAGGCAATTGTGTGACAAAAAAGACATACAGTGAGATGTAAATGACTGAAGAAATGCTTTTAAATCAGATACATGATGACCAGTCGACTAATAAAAATGAGTAGCCATGCAGTATTTGCATAACGGTTGAAATGGGTGATTCTATGCTTTATCTATCAGCATATTTATGGGTTTTGATTCAATGTGACAGGTACATGAGCGTCTATGCAAACAGAGTTGATGTTGATCAATGATCTCTCAGAAGGGTAGTTTATTTTTGTGGAAATGCAATGTCTATTATATTTTGTCACGAAGGATATGTATAATACTATATATTTTAAAAGGAAACAATGGAGATATCTTTATGTTACATATTACGAATCTTGAGAAATCCCCGATGTTTACATGATTGAGATCTTGAGTTGAGATTTTCAGCATCATCTGCCAGCTGGGTTGCAGGGTATCCCTGTATTTTGGCACAATGCAGCCTTCACTCCATTTTAGCAAGATGCCAAGTCCCTGCTGGTCAAAAATGGCCCACAGCATGATGCTACACAAGCATATTTCACTGCAGGTATGGTGTTTCAAGGTGTGGGCAGCGTGAGCTCTGCGCCTTTGAATTATGTTCAAAAGCTCTACCTTGGTCTCATCTGACCACAATATAATTTCTAGGTCTGCATTATGACATTTCTAATATATTTCTTTTTTTTCTCTTCTTCTGAGTAATGGCTTCTTTTGTATCACCACCCCATGTAGGCCAGAGCTCGTGATATGATTTGCTTTATATTTTATTCTTGGTTATTGAACTCTGTCTTGAACTCTGGCACTGTTGACCTTTCACACTTCTCCTTCTGAGTTTTGAAGAACAAGATTTCTTAATGTCTGGTTGGTGTGAAATAGCTTGTACTTCTTGATAACGAAATGAACAATGGGTACTGAGATATCCATAGACCTAGACATTGTTTTACATAATTTGTAATTCAGTCAAGATGATAATTTATTTAAAATAGCAATTTGTGCACTATATGGCAAGTTTCTAAAACCTTCCATGGCTTCAGACTTGGAATATAGTGCATACATTGTATCAACTACATTTATGGAGATTTTTAGAGCACTGGCTACTCTCAGTCATTGTCCATCTAATTTTCTGGTCAATAAAGAGGAAATTAAAATGGATTGGATCCATGAATACAAATACAAAGGCACTGTATGTCAGAGGAGGGCTGTCTCTTTCTCTGTCTCGTTTCCTCTGAGGTAATTATCTTAATAGGTTGACTAATAGCACCTCTCAGAAATGTGTCAATGGTCTGGGTGGGATGGAATGGATGGGATGTGGAAATAGAACCTGACAACACACATAGGGCCCTGTGAATCAGTGTCTCGACCAAACGCAAGAGAGCCTACATCAAGAATCATTCCTGATAAGGTCAAAAGTCATTAAATCTCACCTTGTGTTTAGACCACAACAATATGCCCGAAAGAATAACATGCATTTGAAACATCTTGTTTTCAGACAATGTACTGCAGTCTGGAAACGATGCTTCTCGAGTGTTGTTTCAGTCATTATTTTTAAGTAGGAGGTGGGAAATTCAGAGTTTCAAGCTGTGGGGAATGTAGCATAAGTATAAACAAGTTAAAAACATCTGCCAGTGAAGTGCATTTTCTATGAAAACAAGTCTTAACTTATGCAGTGTTGCTTCTGAAGTAAATTTGTCTTGTTTTCATTTATTATTTTCTAAATTGCTTGATATTTTTACTAAAAAACAAGCCAAAAAAACTGAATTAATATTCCACTAAGAAGTCTTTCTTTGCACTGTATGTGAATAGTTGTTTTCATGCAGACAGTGTTTTGGATTGACAACTGTATTTACAAAACAGGCATGCCTTAAAATTTCAAATAAATCTGTTCACACAACATTACAAAAGCGGATCAAATACACTAAGAACAAATAGCCAAAGCCAGGCTCTCGTTACATTTTCTTTTCTCATGATAGTGATAAATATCACCTGTAACCACGGTGACTGAAGTAAATATCAAAGACGGTGTCTTTTATACCATTTTATTATTTATTTATTTATTTTTTAACTGTTTTTGAAAAATGTAAGAGACTCAGTTTGGTTATAAAAGCTGTTTGTTGCTCATTCAGTGAAAATACTGTTTAAATGTTTAGGGTACATTAAGTTTTATTTTTGAGAGAAATCAATACTTTTATTTGGCAAGGATACATTAAATTGATCAAAAGTAAAGAGGTGTCTAATGTTCTATTTACAACCCGAATTCCGAAAATGTTGGGAGGTGTTTTAAATTGGAATAAAATGAAAACTAAAAGACTTTCAAATCACATGAGCCAGTATTTTATTCACAATAGAACATAGACAACAAATATTTAAACTAAGAAATTTTACAATTATGCACAAAATGAGCTCATTTCAAATTTGATGTCTGCTACAGGTCTCAAAATAGTTGGGACGGGGGCATGTTTTTTGGTGTAGCATCTCCTCTTCTTTTCAAATCAGTTTGAAGACGTCTGGGTATCGAATTATGAGTTTCTGGAGTTGAATTTTGGTCCCATTCTTGCCTGATATAGGTTTCCAGCTGCTGAAGAGTTTGTGGTCATCTTTTGACCATTTTTCGTTTAATGATGCGCCAAATGTTCTCTATAGGTGAAAGATCTGGACTGTAGGCAGGCCAATTCAGCACCCAGACTCTTCTACTATGAAGCCATTTTGTTGTAATAGCTGCAGTATGTGGTTTTGTATTGTCCTGCTGAAATACATGTCATCTGGAGGGGAGTATATGTTGCTCTAAAACCTTTATATACCTTTCAGCATTCATAGTACCTTCCAAAACATGCACTCTGCCCATACTGCATGCACTTATGCACCCCCATACCATCAGAGATGCTGGCTTTTGAACTGACGGCTAATGACATGCTGGAAGATGTCCCTCCTCTTTAGCCCGGAGGACACGGCGTCCATGATATCCAACAAGAATGTCAAATTTGGACTCGTCTAACCATAGAACACTTTTCCACTTTGAAACAGTCCATTTTAAATGAGCCTTGGCCCACAGCACACTACGGCGCTTCTGGTTCACATATGGCTTCCTTTTTGCATGATAGAAATTTAGTTGGCATCTGCAGATGGCACGGCGGATTGTGTTTACCGACAGTGGTTTCTGGAAGTATTCCTGGGCCCATTTAGTAATGTCAATAACAGAATCATGCCGATGAGTGTCGTCTGAGGGCCTGAAGACCACACACTGTAAAAAATGATGTCTGCCCTCAGCAAATATGGCTCATTAAAATAAACAGATTTTACTTCAAAAATTCAGCTTTGCATATTACTGAATTTTAAATTGACAACTGTTGCATAACAAATTTAGTTCATGGTTTACTTTAATAAAGAAACAAGTCATTTTGAGTAAAATTTAACAATACTCAAAAATTAAGTCAAATTAACGCAATTTTTTAGGATCCAAGCAGATACCATGTTGATGAACTGGATACATTTTGAAACACGCAATTTGTGATGGCCATTTTGAGAAAACCAGATCTCAGAAGAGGACTGCTCATCCACTGTGAAGGTAAGTAGCTGTTATGTGAAATAAGTAATGCTAGAGCTTTTCTTTATCATATATTTTACTAGATATCAAATTAATACATGTTAAACATATGCATGCACGCCAGAGTCACAACTTTTGTGAGACCAAAATACACATTGTACGGTTACTCTTATGAGATGAATGTTAAATAATGGTGAGTGGCAGATTGTTTGGTCGGTGCGAAAACAGGATGGTCCACAGTAGTTATATTTCGCCATCTGACACACCCCAAGGTTTACATAAACAGTCGTTTACGTCCTAAGTGAATGTAAAAACTGGACGTGTGTAAGTACATTAAAATCCATGCAATTTTATTAATGTTAATCAACACAAGACAGGAAAAAAAAATAACTCACTGCTCTTGACTGATTAACTTTGATTAGAATCAGTGTATTGAATTCATACAGTAAAGTCTACTGAAATTTACTGTTTACTGAAAATCCTGCTTACTTATTTTAGCATTTAAATCTCAGATGTTCACTGTCATTACTGTGTCATGCATTTTATTTTATTTGTAATATTAATATGAATTCTATTTCTGTTTGTGCTCAGGATCACAGCTTGATTGTCTTCCTATCAGAGAACACTGACAATCTGATTGCACATTACCAGGTGAGTGAATATGGTACATTTTGTGTTGTTTGCTTTGAAATTACTTTTATAATGAGTGGAAAGTGCAAATTTGAAAATACAGTGACTAAAAAAAAACATAAAAAACAATTGTTTGTTTGTTTGAATGATTTAGTCAGATTAATGACTGCTTTGATGTCTCCATCAGTGAGCTTTATACATGTTTTAAAGTTGAGCCTGACAACCAAAAAAGCACAATATGCCTTTTATTGTTTTGTGTTATAGGACACTGGTCGGGAAATAGCCCAAGAAGACCCTACAAGGGGGCTCTCCAGATGTCAGTCCTTCAGAAGCAGAAATAGTCTTGAAAGGTGTTGAGGTTCTGTCAGGATTGTTCAGTGTTGCAATGCTTGTGTTGCCTTTCTTGGCCTGATGTATTCTGTAAAACCGAGTTACCCCAAGCCACTGATGTATACATTATTTTTTTTTTTTTAAATCCTGCTTGACTTGACAAACTTCTAATTCCTGATTTACACTGCACACGTCTGCACCGCAGCCACCAGAGCTGATCACGGCCACTCTAGTCAATGCTTGTGTTACACCATCATGGCATTCACTTTGTATATCTTCCTCACTGTCAGTACAGGCGCTTCTTACCTCCAATATACTGAGATGCTTCTGGTGTGAGTTGGCACTGTGTGGAGGATGGAACAAAACCTCATCAGAGCCATAACGCGCCACAGACGTGTGCAGTGTAAACAGGGGGTAACTTTGAATAACAAGATGCTGATTTTTTTTAATACTTGTTAAGTGTCTTGTTAATGCATTTTTAATGCCCCAGAACATTGCAAAACTCACACATGCAAGTAAACAAGCATACAACACTACACATTACATACTCAGCACTTCACTGCACTCAAACACACAAGCATACAACACCCAAAACGTTATGTAAACAACATACTCCACTCTATACACCACACACACAAACATACAACACCACAAATATTAAAAAAGCATGTTGATGCTTACTGTTATTTGTTACAGAATGTTTACTGTTGTTCACTAATCTGTATTTTAGTCATTTTCAAAAATGTTTTAAGAGATATTTAAGTTGCATTTGTTAAAAAAAGAAAGAAAATAAAGAAATAATTTAATATTCACCAGTTGTTTGTTATGTCTTCCACTCATTGTAATGTATAACTAAGTGTTGAGCAGTAGGTATTTTAAAATGCAAAGAACATAAAATGATCAATCTAAATGAGCTTAAATTTTATAATGGGGTAAACAAGAGTTTTATTGTAGAAAGTAAATTTATTAGTAAAATCTACTTAAAATATTGTATTACACCAGCTAATAAATTTGAGCAAAACCGTTCACTGGATACTCAAAAATGAAGCATTGCCAACTAAAGATTTTTAGGTAACACTGCTTAAAAATCCATGTGCAATTTACTTAAGAGGGATGCAAAAATAATGCACTATTTTTTTATGTAAATCTAGCATATTTTTTTTTCAGTGCAGGCATCCAACAAAGGTCTTTGGCCAGTTTCTCAGAATCTTTTGATGATGTTATGCACTGTAGATGATGAAATTCGCAAAGCCTTTGCAATTTGACGTTGAGGAACGTTGTTTATAAAGTATTCCACAATATTTTTACGCACTCTTTCACAGATTGGAGAGCCTCTGCCTTTCTCTACTACTGAGAGATTCTGCCTCTCCAAGATATCCCTTTCATAGCCAATCATGTTACAGACCTGATGTCAATTAACTTAATTAGTTGCTAGATGTTCTCCCAGCTGAATCTTTTCAAAATGTCTTGCTTTTTCAGACCTTTGTTGCCCCTGTGCCAACTATTTTGAGACCTGTAGCAGGCATCAAATTTGAAATGAGCTCATTTAGTGGATAAAAGTGTACATTTTCTCTGTTTAAACATTTGTTATGTTATCTACGTTATATTGTGAATAAAATATTGGCTCATGTGATTTGAAAGTCTTTTAGTTTTCATTTTATTCAAATTGAAAAAACATCCCAACATTTCCGGAATTCGGGTTGTAAAAACTGATTTCTATTTATCAAAGAATCCTGTAAAGAATATATCAGGGTTTCCACAAAAATATTAAGCAGCACCACTGTTTAAAACATTATTAATAATAATAATAATAATAATAACAACAAGTAATGGTTCTTGAAAAGCAAATCAGATTTCTAAAGGATCGTGTGACACTGAAAACTGGAGTAATTTCCGCTGAAAAATCAGCTTATTTACAGGAATAAATTACATTTAAAATGTATTTAAATAGAGAAACGTAATTACATGAATGTAGTCTTCGTGAAGATTTTCAAAACCCCAAATTTATGAATGATAACTTTGTTTAAAACAAGACTATCAACTGCATTGTGCTGCTGTCTGAGTGTTGCCAGTGAGTGTGTTTATATTCAATATTATTTCAATTTCTACTCCACAGAGCCTTCACCTTCATAACCATCCAATTTCTCCATTTCCCTCTCACTCCATTCTCTCCATCTATCCCCTCAATCCCTTCATCTTCTCTCTCCCTGTCTCTAGTGAACAGCTGGTGAAGAGAATTCCCACAATCCCTCACACCGTAATCTCCCTCCCTCTGCTCACACGTCCATCCATCAAAAGAGCCTTTATTCACCCCTGCTGCTGCTGGTGTGTGTGTGTGCTGGGCTATGTCTGATGCCACTGCGTGCGCGCAGTACCTAGCTGTGTAGAACGTTTAGTAATGTACAAATCAAATTAAAAAATAAACACCAGCCACAGTGTCCATAGGGTTTTTTACGAAGATCATATGCTTGTAAGACTCACTTTGAATGGTTCTACATTTACACAAGGTCAGGTGTGGATTTGTTTGTGTGTTTTTATGTATATGTGTGTGTTTTTGTGTACTTAATGACTTTAAGCGCAGCTGCAGATGCCAGAAGGTTAATGAATCACTGTGTTAAACCGTCTATATCCCATTAACCTGAGACCTACAACGTGATCTTTATCAGGAGAATATAAGCACACACACACACACACACACACACACACACACACACACACACACACACACACACACACACACACACACACACACACACACACACACACACACACACACACACACACACACACACACACATTTGCTCAGATCAAGTAGACACATGCAAAAATCAAATAGAGCTGGAAATTCAAACGGACATATTCATAGGGATAAACACGGACTCTACGCTGTGACACACATGGTATACACACACACACACACACACACACGTTTACACACCAACCGTAGTGTGGCACGGAGCTCTGATTGCTGACCTAGTTTGGGAGGGACCTGTCACTACTCATAGCCATCAGATGGCAAACTCACTGGTTTAGCATAGCAGAGACACACACAAACACACAACCACAAACACTGAACTTTGTAACCCAGAGAGCAGCGGCATCTGTGTGAAATTAAATAGTATGGTTTTGATTTTGACATGGCTTCAAACTGTGCAGCAAGGTATGCTAAATGTTGCCGCTAAAATACATAAATGTAATGGCATGCGTTAAAGTGTGCGGACGAGCTGGGAAAACTGCTCAAATTTCTACTTAGGAAGAAAGTGTGGTGTGCCAGATGTTGTGGGTTGCAAAATGGCATCCCAGTTTTAAGTTTTTTTTTATGTTTTGAACAGTAAAACAATTTATGAATAATTGTATATTAAAATTATTACTGGTTACACTGTAATTACTGTAACAAGGACACGTTAAAATAAAGTGTAATTTAAGTACAGAGTAATATTAAATTAACTGCAGGTGCTTACTATATGGTTAGGGTCAGTGTTGCCAATGTAGGGATTTTTTCGCCAAATTTAGCTACTTTCTCATTGTTGATGCGACTTTGATAGATTTTTTTTAAGACAAGGCGCTATTTTAGCTATATTTAAATAAAAATAGTGATTTTTTTCCCCTTGGCCACACCCTAGGCCCGTGACCTCTCACGTTTACTCTCAATCATGCCAATAGGCACGTTCGATTTTAAGCAGCGCTGCACAGAATAGTCAGTGTATGACATCAAAGTACCGCGGGAGCCATTCGAAAGCCTGCCATTTTGCGCAGCGCTGCTTAAAGTCGAACGTGCCTAATGAGTCTGCGCAGTGAACACACATTAGTACATCTGTCATTCAGATATGATGACACACGCCACCATTTCATTATAAGCATCAAGATGGCGGAGAAAAAACTATGATTACATCAGGGCACCAACTACTCAGAGCATGAACATCTTGTTTTAACCACAGACACAAAAGTTATACCACAATTCATGCACAATCATGTCAACCATATACTGAGAGACAAAGTGCATCATCGTGTCATGTGTGCTGGGATGCAGTATTTTGCACTTACTTTGTAATAGAGTGTGTTGACTGAAATAAGTTTGTATGAATAAAGGTTTTGTTTTTGGATAATTATTTCATATTTCTTATCTGTTGTATTTGAGCAGGACAGGGATGCACTTTGGTGACACATGAAACAAATGTCCAACATTAAGTGTCTTTTTTACATCATTTCCATCATGTTTGATGTGCTTCCAGATCACAGGAAGAATTTACTGATTCAAATGTGTCGTGTAGAGTTACAAGCAAGCCTAAGCATTTCCTAATTTCACTTCAGATTTTTTTGTTATAGGCCTACTTCATCTTTTGTTATATTTTTTATACTGTCATCATTTGTAAAGTATATATATATTATATTTTACTTTTCTTTACCTTTACCAAATTTACTTGTATTTACTTTATTTTCATATTTGGCGACTTTTTTTTTTAATTGAGACTTTTGAGGGTGGTTCTAGAGATTTTCTGAGGGAGGGGTTTGGCAACACTGGTCAGGATTACGGTTTGGTTTAAGATTATTTGCATGTATTTACAGTATGCATAATTTATTGTTCTTATAATAGTAAGTGCATGTAATAAGGTGTTACCTTATTACTTAATTGTAAATTTTAATCAACAAATAAATATAAAAATGTTAAATATTAAAATACATTCAAGTGGTGAAATAACAAAAAACTGTATTTTAAACCAAAATATTATATTAACATCTAAACTGTCCAAATCTTTAAAAAAAAAAATCAACATTATAAAAAGTCAAATTGTAAATTTTATAACTGAATTTAAATTAAAAAAAAATGCATTCAATCTAAAATGTAATTTGAATCTTAAGTGTTAAAATTAAATGCATAGTCTTAAATCTAAATCTTAAATCCAAGCACAAATCTTGAATCAACCTAAATCATAAATATTTATTGAAATCATACATCTAAATGCAAATTTTAAATCTGAATCCTAAACTAAAATCTTACTTGATAAATCTAAATGTAATCTGGATTAAATTTAAAAATCTGTATTCAAATTGTAAATTTGAGTCTTGAATTAAGTGTTAATGCTAAATGCAACTAAAATCGTAAATACAATAAAAAAATCTGATTATTTTTTAAATTAGAATCTTAATTCAAAATCTTAAGTATTAAAGATAAATTTAATCTAAATCGTACATGTTATTAAAATCTAAATTCAAATTTGAAATCTGCATCTTAATTTTAAGTGTTAAAATCTTAATGTAAAATGTTAAATCTAAATCTACGTATAAGTTTGTCTTAAATATAAATCTAAATGATGTTGCAGACAATGTACTTTTATTTATTATAATGGGAGTGTTCTCATTTTGCTGCACCGTGCCACTCGTTTTGCAGTATCATACTGTGACATTACAGTGTGTGTGTGGGGGGGGGTATATTTGTACACACACACACACACACACCGGTTAGGGTGGGAGTAAGGTTCATTTCCAATATTTCAGTTTAACCTTGATAAATAAACCAACAAGACCTTTTCAATAATTAACAGCCCCTTACCACAAGTCTAATCCAGTGTGACACACACACACACACACACACATGCTCCAAAGTCGAAATATCAACGAGTAGCTGTAAAACAGGCAAACAAAGCCGTAAATGGAAGTCCAAGGTAATGCACTTTTAATTTGACCATTAATTCAGACAGCGATGCAACGAGACAAGCACTCACACTACTATTGTGAATTATTATCTATGTGAGCATGTGCTTTGGAGAATATGATGGTAAAGGGGAGGTTTTGGAAAAGGGATTCTAATGCAGTGGGTTTTTTTGAACGCTTTTTAGGGTAAAGTGCTCCCCTGGGAACTCAGTTAGCGCCCAGTGATCAAAGTTTTGACAAAAGAGCTCGGAGCGTTTGATACACTCTGATACACACTCAGCAGGGAGAAGATCTCAGCTTCAAACAGTGCAGATCACAGGGGAAACAAGCACCAGCTAAAAGCATCACTCGCAGCCTCAGACAACAGGACGAAACCACAAAAACCTACACTAATAAGTGGTGCTTTTATCCTATATTAAAACACAAACAGTTTACATCCGTGATTTATGGCCGCACAGACACCATACGTGGATATTTGGGAAGGGAAAGGCACAGTGTGTATGTGCACGAGTGTGTTTGCATTGGTTGGGCTGTTGTGTCTAGCTGCTCTTAAATGCCCTTGAGTCTCACAGGCCCATTACAGCCAATTAAGATCCACATAATCACAAGCGTGTACAAAACCGCACAGCACCCAACGCTCTGTCTTTCTCTTTCTCATTACCGGCATATTGTAGAAATTAACAACTGCCAACTTAGGTTAATTAAAAGTGATTTCCCTAGGGAACAAACAGAAACATGCACACATATTCAGTGTTTTATCGATGGATTCATCTATTGGTGGAGCAACTATGAGGTAAATTTGATGGGACAGAACCCCTGCGGCTGCCGCGTGGTATAATTGCATTTGGGTTATTAGCTAATATTACTTCAAAATGTTTGTCAATTCAAATCATTTTTATAGTGGAAATTATCACTTTATTTGCAATCTTAATTTTTGGGCTATTTTAATATTATGAATCAGGGGTCTCAAATTCATATTAAATGACAGCTTTTACTTTATATATACAGTATAAAAATCATGTCCCACTATACTAAGTTGCCTTAACTACTATGTACTTTTATATATAAATATATAAATTAACCATTTGATACAATGCATTTATTTACATTGTACTTATATTTAAAAAAATACAGCATGTAGTTACATCTGTAATTAATTTCTGTAACTACATTTATAATTACACTGTTGACCCATTCCTTACACCTTAACCCACCCTTAAACCTACCCATACCACCAAACCTGTCCCTAACCTTACCTGTATCCCACCTCAATAGCAGCAGGTGTTTTGCAATACAATATGAACACAATAAGTACACTGTACTTATTTTTTGATGCAAGTACACAATAGTTAAGGCCACTTAATATAAAGTGGGACCTATAATCTTTAACAAAAAGTTTGAGAAAGGTTGTGTGCTATAAAAATACTACAAAACTACAAGATACAATTATTTCATGTGATTTTTGTTCCCATGACTAATTAATTCATGGGACATTTTTATTTATTTGTTCACTCATTTCAGTGATATGTGGCCACATTTACGATTCCTAGCCCTTGTTTTTGTTAATTTAGGAGAACTTTGTAGTAATTTGTTCCCTCATTTAAATTGAGTTAAAACATGGTAATGATTGTACTAAAATGAGGGAACATTAGTAAAACATTACCATGATTTTACTTAAAATGAAGAAAATGAATTAGGCTGTGGGAAAATCTTATTGTGTGTGTGTGTGTGTGTGAGAGAAGAATTGATTTGTGGGTTGGATGAGTAGAAAATTATTCCATTTAACGAGGGCACAAGATAACAATATGTGGGATGAATTTGGCTTGTGGGCTGATAGTTTAAGAACAGTTACAATTCAGCACAAAAAAACAAGAAAGTGAAAATTAAGATTATGAAACATGACCTGGCTTGAACCTGTGTTTTCAACTTGAGCACCGAGGAACATTATGCCTGGAACATGTGTTGCTAACTTCTGCATAGCTAGATGGAGAGGACCCAAAATACGGAAATGATTCCCATAAAATAAATGCTTTTGTCCAAAACCGTACTATATAGTGATATTGGTTAACACACACACTTACCTATGATGTAATAGTCTCGTAAGTTCTTGAATTCGTGACCCCACAGGTTGGGCGAATACTCCTGGAACTTGATGGTAAACCTCATATCGCTGTTGGGTTTTTCGCAGGTGAGCAACAGGTTTGGTGCGCCCATCACCTCACACCTGTCGGCCTGCTCTCGTGAGGACACCAGGTACAGTTTATAATACTCATACTCAGGAGGAGAGTTTGGCCCTGATGGGCTCGTGGCAGGACAAACGAGGTCCAAACGATCCCCTATTTGAGGGTAGAGTATGTATCCCCTCTCATCTCCAAACCTGTAGAATTAGAGAAAGAGAGAGATGAAGTGTGAGTGACAGACAAATGAGGAATGATCGTTTCCATGGAAACTGAGATCGACAGTTTGATATTTGCTTGCGTGTACGTGCATATGAAACCGCAAGGCTTGTCTGAAGCTGAAACTGCCCTTTTGTTCATACATTTTTTACTCAAAATGTAAACATGCCCTTTGGTTCAGGAGAGAGTGTAAGAGGGCATATGTGTGGTTTCGCTTGCCAATGGGATGAAAATGAGCATATGTGTGGATCACGTTTTGCCTACAATAGTAAAACCCGAAATTGCTTAGATTGTGGGGACGAGTCAATGGCAAACCTGTATTAAAATAAACAAAAATAGATATTTTGAACAATTGTGCTGGTCGCTAATTTCTAAGCAGTTGTTCTATGCTCAAACATTGTAGGGTTTAAGAGCTTTGCGTTTCTGCATGGATTTGTTGTTTGATGTTAATTTATGTTGCTATCGGTCTTGTGTTATCTATATTGTTTTTTTTATTTATGTTGTTTAGCATCACACCTTGGTTCTGGAAGAAGGTTGTTTCGTTTCACTGCCTGTACTGTATATGGTTGAAATGATAATAAAAGCCTACTTGACTTGAATTGTGATGAATGGAGAATATAAAGCTGCAAAAAGGACACAACAAAGTATCATAAAACTAATTCATACAACTTGTGCACTCAATTCAAAGTCTTCTGAGGTCATCCAACTGCTTTATGTGAGAAACTGAATGAAATTTCAAAGTCATTATTCATCCCTTCAGCAAGATGTTAACTGCTGTGTCCGGATCATTGAGTCAATGAACTTGAGAACTCGATCATTTTCACACCTGAATTAATCATTCAGACCAGGGGCTGAATTCAGGAAAATCTTCTTAAAGTTGTTAAGAAATGGCAAGAAATTTGTAAGAATGTTCCAACAATAAGAGCAATGTGTGACAAATTCTTATGAAGTTCTTAAATATGGTGGTTTTAACAAAGACCTGCTGATCAACTTATTGAAAATAACCTCAAAGTCTGTCTTTTTGTAATGTTTGCAGATAATAATAATTTGCAAACAATAGTCTGAAAAGTATAGCAGAGGAAATGAAAAACACATTGCACGTGAAATCGTGAATGGCCCCTCAAGAAATGTTATATACAAAACATTCATCATTTTATTCTTAAGTTAGGAAATAGAATAAAAATGAGCTGTTAAGAATTTTACTCTTAAGAATATTTTGGGAATGCGGTCCCTGGTTGGTTAAGCGGAATTGAACAGATTAATTTAAAATTAACTCAGAAGAACGATGTTATTACTTTCATGAACCATAATGTAGAATTTTTATGATACATTTTTGCTATTGTGGAGCTTGGCAACCCCAGTCTTCATAATTTATACTTTAATGTCCCACAGAATAATGTCTGTCATATGGATCTGAAACAATATTTTTTGGGATGGAATATTGCTTTGATAAATGCTAAATAAAGTCTTAACGAGAAACTAAAAAGGCAGTAAGGTTTCTGTGAGGGTTAAAAAATTAAGTAAATAAAACTTAGTATAAAATCAAGTAATCAATAGAAAATGAAGACCTTGTATGTGACGAGAACATATACATGAACGCTTTCATAAAAACGTAACGGAGCATAACAAACAATTATTCAGTATTGTATAGTACATTCTCAGTCAAACCAAGGCCAAAGCTGAAACACAGCACTTAAAAGCTCCTATGCATTCATCCTCTTGAGGAAAGAAAGCTCTGGCATTTAGTAGACTGACATTTTAGCTCTATTCAGAGACAGAGTCTTGTTCTGAAGTTGAAAATGTACCTCACAAATAACCCCCCTGCAGATAAAGGTATTTTGCGGACCCCTCTCTCCTCACGCTATAGGAGTACAAAGCTTGACATTTCCATCAGGCTGAGACATCCATGCAAAACTCCAATTAACCACACCACAGTTTTTAAGACACATTTGCACAGACAGACACAGATCCAAAAAAGCTTCCTAGTAAAAAAAAAAAAAAAATCATGTGAGTTTAGGCCTCAATCAGCCATCCGTCACAGATGCAACAAAAGTCAATGTGATCTCTGCCTTTTCATTATCTACTAACATGTGCGATCCGACTGAGGGTAAATATCGTAATCTGATAATCAGACGCTTTAATTTATCAAAACAAAAACTCACTCATCACTGTTTGGTGAAAAACACACACTAGGCCTTCAGTGTTTACATTGAGCTGCGCATCGAACCAAGCAATTTACCAGAGGCTGTGAATTATGATGACCACACACACACTCTCTGACCATATAAGATGAACTAGGTTCATCAGACTGTCTGCATGTTTAGTTATTTATACAGACTTGTTTAATCCTTTTGTCTCTGATATATTTACCCAATTGTATCTGATCGAAGACACAGGAGGGCAGTCTGGCATTCTTTCCTGGTTAAACTGGATTGTGATTGGTTAGTGAACTCACCCCACACTGTTTAGATAAAGGTTAGAGGTGGTCGACCTGATTACATGCTGAGGCGTTGCGGGTTTCTGTGCTGGTTTGATGCTTCTCATTGGCGGGTTTGAATCCCAGGGCTCCTTTACACTTGCACTGCAGAGATGGAGTGACTTTGGGCCGCCCTTGAGTTTCTAAGGCCGTCGGAAGCTTTGAATCTAGACTCTGTTTTTCCCCTTTCGCTCAACGCATCAACAAACTTCCACTTCACTCACATCAACACAACATCTTCCCATGAGCCCATGCTGGGCTTTCCAAAGTTTGTTTTCAGCAAGATAATGCGACAAAAATAGATGAAAATCATAATTTCAAATTCATGCATTATCTTTGTAAGTGTATTATGTTGTTTAATAAATGCAGACGAGAGTATTGTCTGTGCATACATTTACATTTAGTCATTTTGCAGACGCTTTTATTCAAAGCGACTTACAATTAGGGAGTACATAAAGCGATTCATCTTGAAGCAAACAGACCAAGAAAGTGCTCGTAACACCAAGTCTCAGACATTGTTCAAATAAGTACAATCTAGCAAGGGAAGGAGAGAAAGATAAAGAGAAACTTAATATATATATATATTTTTAAGTTTAGGATGTAGTCAAGTAGTGTCGAAAGAGAAGAGTTTTCAGCTGTTGTTTGAAGATTGACAGGGATCCAGCATTCCGGATAGGGGTGGGAAGATCATTGCATAATGACGGAAATTGAGATACAAAGACAAAAAAGGACTATAACCGATAAATGGTTGATAATCAAGTTTTAAACTATTTTGTTAAAATTAAAACGAAGGGAAATCTTAAAATGCTTCAAGTGAATTTAAGCATCACAACATTATGAGAGTTGAGAGTTCATTTTGAGAGCCGCAAAAGATTACATTTAACAATGTAATGATTTGATGATTCAATTATTAATGCTTTTAAATGTAACTTTAATTGCGTGTTAGATCATGAAAACAGCAGCGTAAATGTGCAAAAGGGAAATGAGCAAGAACAATAACACATTAAATATCGACTGAAAATGAATAAACAAAAAATCTCTAATATCAGCTAACTGACATGGTAACAATATATTGTGCATCTCTAATAAAAATTATGTACACCACAAAATGTATTATTTGTGTATTATTTTATACCACTTTGAGAAAGAATTTTAATACATTTAAATGTTCAATGAACGAACTAAGACGAACTAAGCAAAAATGTATCAATCTGAAACTGTATTAAGTTTGACAACCATGAGCACATAACCACTCACAAGTACAAACAAACAAGGGCTATCAATTTAACAAGTCAGTGTGATTTAATAAAATATTAATCATATGCATAAGAAATTCAAGCTTGAAGGAGCCGTTCACACAGGATGGGTTCCTGCATTCAGATTTAGGGATCTCTAGATGCATTTTTCAAAGCTGATGCACTTTTTACTTGACACGCCATCTAAAAAAAGCTCATGTTGCCTCAAATCACCAACTCTCATTGTAAAATGAATGATTTCTGGCTTCTGCAAACTGCTGTCAGTGTTAAAAGGGTCAGAGAGAGTGTAGAAAATGGTCATAAAATACTAAATTACGACTTTTTGGTGCACTACATGCAGTCAAAAGTGTAGAAAATGGCCCCTTTAATTTCACAACAGAGGACAAGGGTGCATTTCATCTTACTCGTGTTTTCTTTAAGCTCATGCAAAGGGATACGTCAACCTCAAATCCTGCCACCCTGCAGATCCCAACTGTTTTCCTTCGGTCCAAACGGAAGACATTTCTATCAGATAGCTGTCAGACCCCTGCTGAGACATATGAAGCACGGCGGCCGTTACCAAGACCACCCCAGAATAACAACGGACAAAAATAAAATCTCAGCATAATACAATTTACTGATGGAAGCAAACGTAACATGCTGCATCTGGTTCGGACTACACCACACTGATTTTTCAAAGGCTTTTGAACATGTCAAAATTGCTCTGTGGTGTGATCACCAGTTGACGGGCTGAATGCATTTCTCTTCCCCTCCGAAGGAAAAAAACAACTTTGCTTGTTGAAAGAACTAACAGTCTTTGTCTGTTAGTGGTTCCAGCGAAAACGCAAATGTTTTATGTTCTTTGCAGTGGTTATCAGACCTGACAATGCTAAATTTCCTCTCGGTTTGGTGGATTATGCAAACATATTTATTCATGGAAAAGGTGATTTTTGGCTGAAATTCGAGTCGAATCAGAGCTCATTTTGCACTGAAGTAAACACACAATCAAAATGCCTACATATGTATTGCGAACGCTCTTTCCGTGAGCTCCATGAACTCTGATTTTAATACACCGCCATCTGAAGCTGATCTTTTTATGTATGAAATATGCGGCATGAAATACAGATGTTTATCTTCATTTACGTGGAAATTTAAGACAGGCAGAAAAAGGATTCTTACAGGGAGAAAAAAACAGCTCCGCAACCTAGACATAAACCCTCACAAATCAGTGATTAAGCACTTTAAATGTAAATGTCAAAGAGCAGGATCAAAATTCACAAGGCATATTCATTATCGATTCACCACTGCAGAATCACAAGTATTAAAGTTTCCTCATGCCACACTAAAGCAACAAAAGGCTGATGGAGCTGAAACTCAAACAAACTTGACTCACCGATTACACTTCACCTCACTGCAGCAATGTGAAAATGACCTCTATTTAGAGTTTATATAATTATACTATTTTATTACAATTTTTGTAATTGCACAAAAACTGGGGATATTTCCCCTCTTTCCCTGGTTTTCTAAGAACATGTGTATGCATGTGTATGTGAGCATCCCCCAAAAGTTACAAACCCTGAATGTCCTTAAAAGTAAAACTTTTCAAACAAAATGCAGTAAATAATAAAATTCAAAAGGATATATTTTAGGGTCTGGATTAGTATGTACCAAGTGATGTCTACAAATGTGCACTTTTATTTTCTGCACTAATTCAGAGGGAAAATTGTGCAAATGTGAACATATTTAAACATGGTAAATATGCTAAGCGGAACTAAGTGTGTTACACTCTTATCGGTAAATGAAGTAAAACATTCAATAAAAGAAAACACAATGGGTGGCAATTTGTATAATTTCATGAATGATTGGGGTGACCATAGGGTAATCTGCTTCCATGTTGGTCTAGACTGCAGTATTGAGCTTTTAATTGAAAACAATAGAAGGTATGTAATTTAAACGTGTTTGTGTGTGTGTGTGTGGAGTTTACGGTCATCAAGACCTGCTGAGTGCACCCAGATTATCTTAAGGGCTTGGAGAGTGTTGTTTCATATTCTTATCAGTGCTATTTAATTAGCTAAGCGCTGGAGATAACTTAGAAATTCCTGAACTCTGACGGACTGAAACCCACTTACCACACGGCTGAGAACCGCATGCCACAAATGCACAGTGACTCACACATATGCAAACACAAAAAAGAGCCTAAAACTAGGGAACTTCTGTGGGCGATAATTGTAAACAATCAGCGGCTTCCTGATGCTTTTATTTGACCAAAAATAAAATTAAAATGATAATATTACAATTTCATATTTTTAAATGTAATTTATTCCTGTGATGGAAAAGCTGGATTTTGGCGCTCAATAACATTTCTTAATATCAAAGTTGAAATCAGTTGTGCATCTCAATGTTGTTGTGGAAAATGTGGTATTTATTTGTGATTCTTTAATGAATTGAAAGTTCAAAATGAACAGCGTTTATTTGAATGAGGTTTTTTTCCCCCTAAGTCTTAACTTTCGCTTTTAATCAATTTAATATGGCCTTGCTGAATAATTTGTAAAAAAAAAAGCTTACTGATCCCAAACTTTTGAACAGTGGTTCACATAAAACCCCTCAGACACAAGGTGTTGACAAAGGATGGGGCCTTGTGATTGAAAACAGATAGATGGAAACCAAGAAAATAAAAACGCAGGTCACAAACCCCCATTTTTCAAAACTGAACTACTTTTCTCTGACCCATGAGAATTGTTAGGTCTTACAGGCCCATTACAACAAAATGGTGCAATACTGAAAATAATTATGTAGTTTTCCCAATTTATTGGCAAGTCATTTATCGGCCAGTAGGATATTGTGTACCTCTACACAAAATGTGTCTACTGGGTGGTCTTCTGTTGTGGTCCGGTCGAGTAGCTCCAGGGAGCCGATGGGCCCAGAGGCCGCTGACTCCTCAGCCCAACATGAAAAGACTCATCAAGCTCCAAACCCTCAGATGATTAAAAATGAACGTCACTAAAAATAACCTTCCCTTTGTTTGGAAGAGAAGGAGGGGAGGGCACAGGGAGAAAGAATAACTCCCAACTCACTTTTCATGTGTTCTCTCGCTTTCTCTCAGCTCTCCGTTTTCAAGTTTGAACCGAGCCACGGGGGAATTAACCAATTCTGATTATTTTCAAAGTTTGTGGATAAAGTGTTCGGCAGCCTGTTTAGTATACGCACATCTTTGCAGTGGCAGATCGAAAGTGTGTGGGTCTACCATTCAAAGCATTATACCGCATTTATATCCATTCCGCAGAATTCCACGGAGGAAGTCTGCAGATCGCGTCTGGGCCTATTAATGAGACATTAGCAAGTTAAACCAGTATGTACATGATTCATCCAGTCTATAAAAACAAATGCATGTTCTCATTGCTGCCTGTTTACTTTTCTTCATTGTGTTTCTTGACAAGCTATTGTTCATGATTCACATATAAGGCCTGCCAATTACCTACATTGTTCCTTCAGAAACAAATGCTCATCCAACCTTCATGAGGATGGGAAACAAGAGATGGCTAAGGAAGAAAAAGAGAGAGATTTTTCCAATAAATTGGACCACATCAAAACCCTAATCCTGTATAGCCTCAATCCATAGACGACATGCAGCGAAAGAGAACAACAGCTAAAGAAACAATCACTGTCATCATCATAAACGTTGTGTTTTACAAAGGGTGCTGATGTTAACAGATGAAGTAAAGCGCAATGCTTGTCTCTGTCATTCACTGTAATACCACCCCCTCCCCTCTTGGTTCAGAACCATCATCGGAGTAATCTTAAAACTGTAATTACGCTTTCCACACACAGCCCAGTATCATGCCAGGGCTTTGAAGGCATGCCAGAGAGGCACCTTTGAAACCTAAAATTAAATATGAGTGAAACAAGAGAAGATGGCAGGTCCAGCTAAATGAAATTGAATGCTCAAGAAGCCAGACTATGACGTTTCAAGGGTTGCAGGTGAAAATGAAATGCCTTTATAAGAACAAAGGAGCTAAAGGATATAAACAAAAAAATATATAATTAAAAAATAAATTAATAAAATAAAAACTTTGAGTAAATGGAGGATTCTGCTTAAAATTCTTGTTTCGAATGTTTCTCATGGAAAAAAATAAGAAAATATTCAAGTAATGTCGTGTCTACATAATTTCCAAAAGATTCAGCCTGATTACATTAACATAATAGTGGATGGTATCCCTATATTTACACATTTTTGTTTCGATATGCGCTGAAACGCACAATTTGGATGTAGTGACATTTCAGTGGATCTGAAATGTACTATTTACATATTCACAAAGAATCTTTATAAACACTTTAAATTAGATTTATTTTATCAATATATTTTTATAGTTACATTTTACTATTATATATCCGGGGAGTGTCGCTTAAAGTTTTTTCGCTCTATCATGTTGGAAATATCCCCTACATCAAACCCAAGCGTAAACCTACCCGATAGTGTTACGCAAAGCTGATATAAAAACACATTTACTGATGCAACTGTGACATTTTAGCTTCCTTATATGCAGGTTTGAACTATTTTGTCAAACCGTTTTTTCACAGGATTCGTACCGGAGCACTTCACCTCTCAAGCACAACTCCATACTGAGTGAGCTAGCGAGCAAACATACGTAACATGAAAACCGATACCTATGAAGCTGTATATGAGATGCCAACCTTCGAAGGTATCGGTTTTCAAATATCGCAGCATGTTAAAATTGTGTTGAAATAATAACATAAGATTCCTCAAGTAATTGCATGAAAATTAGGCTTTATTAATCAAAACTGTGGACCTGCAAATGATACTTTGTGTGAAAATGAATAAAAGTCGTCTGAGTTTTACTGCCTTTAGTGTTCATTTCAACTGGAAACTGCAGCGATTCATATGTATAGGTACGTTTTTTTAGTTTTACAGAAAAGTACTTAGAGGCATGCATTTCCTATGAGATGACGTAGCATATAGACATTTTCCCATGACATACAAAGTCAAATTTAAATGATTCAGTGACGATAATTCAAATTGATTTGACTATTTTAAAGTTTAGGCTTGTGTAATGCTATCTTTTGAATGGAGTTGAAAATAGTACAGCATGAAACCATTATAATGTCAGATTAAGTAATAAATTAAATAAATGTGATGAGACCACATATTTAACCATTAAAAAAACGATCCATCTAAAGATTTCAAAAACATTTGCATGTCTCTAAAGCCGTTCAAAGGTAAAATGCTTACAGTTACATACTGTCAATATGTTACATTATTAGTAATGTACATGTCAGGGTGTATGAAAATGTGCTAGAACTGCACTTTACCTGGAAATATATGATTATTAATGAGACCACACTGTCAGATTTGCCTAGACGTATGTCTGGAAGTTTCAGAACTCAAACATTTCAAAGTATCTGACTAATCTCCTTACTGTACATCAATAATTATCTCATTTTTATTTCCCTAAAGACGTTGTAGAAGAAATCTCAGAGATAAAGCTGATACTATGAGCTACGAAAGAGTAACCTCTGAGCAATAAAATGATCCTCTGGGAAAGACAGAGAGAGTGCAGTGACACAAAAGAATGAGGTAATGAATGAGGAGAGAAAAAAATAAGAAGATGAATAGGTGAAGGGAATGTGACTGAGGGGGAGAAAGACATTAACCCAGAAAGAAAAAGAGTGAGAGAAAGTGTGTATAGAGGTAGTAATCCCTTCACAGATGGCTTTGTTGCCTGTCTGATGATGGAGCAGTCCATATGATGAACTAATGGAGGGGTGTTGTGTAGAGGATTATCCTCCCACTCTCGCACCCCTGGAAACTGAGGTCAAGTCGTACAATTCCATTTTCAGTCCATTTAATGCCACAATCACAATCTCTCTTTTAACAATGTAACATTTTCCATGAGGTCTTATCTCTTCAAAAAAACACTCTCTTGCACACAAATGGCTAGGAGATGTGGGAGGGCCTTGCACCATGAAGCTCATTTACAAACCCTAAATCCATTCTTTTCACTAACAATGTTTAATCTCGCTCTGCTCTCAGTCCCTAGAAATACTCTATACAAGATCTTTCAGCAAAGGAGAACCAATCAATCACAGATTCGGCAGAAAAAACCTACCACGACTACAGTGAAACAGACAAATGTCTGAAGACCTGATGTAGGCTCTGTGCTCTGCTTGTCAGTTTTCCAAAGTATCTTTTACTACCCTTAAAATGTTTTAATGTGAAATGCTTAACCCAGTTAAGAAAGCTTTTATCTGTCTCCAATTAGCAGCTGATTCATTAAATATTGAGGGAGCCTTGAAGGATTCAATATTTAATGTTCATTTGAGGCACAGAGTTGTACAACAACTTCCCCCGGAGCAATGCATAGAGACAGTCTGTGCTCACCATTGATTACACTCATTGAGGGGCCGAAATCCACTCTTCTCCTCCCACGCACCCCTCCATCCCATAACCTGTCTGACCCGTTTCAACATTATTTTTTTCTCTCGACACACAGGCACTATGGAGATACTAATGGTTTTCTCTAAACATCAGTGTACTACATGACTTAACAAGACCTTGTGTTGGCAGGTTAAAGTCAATGACATGAAATCAGAAATGACCCTGTTTACATTTTAATGAATGTTTTTGGTCTTATTGTGAATTATGCATCAATGCACTTTATATAATTTTTTTTTTTACATTTCCTTGTAATCTTTAATAGAAGTGGTAAATTGCTTTTCCTCTTTCTTCTGGCATTACTTAGGCCAGAGTTTTCAAACTTTTTGATCCCAAGAATCCCAAATTATGATTATTCATATTTTTATATACAAACATGCAATTATACTGTTTGAGATTTTTTGGGGGGATTATTATTATACTACACTTTACTGTAACAAAACCCAATGTCAACATTATCTGTAAAATATTTGCTTTGTATACGTTTTTTTTCTGCTTACGCACATTTTCAAAACTTTAAACACAAATCTAAGAATCACACACAAAATGCAAAATGCCTCACATCTCTTGCAAAATAAAGTACTGCATTCAAAATATCAAAACCTCATCTCAAAAGCAAACATTTGCAAACACCTTTGCCATAATATTAATTCCTTTTAGAGTTTGTTTGTTACATAGGGAATTGTATGTTGTGTTTAGCAAAAAAAAAATATTGAAATTGATGAAATTGTTAAAAATATTATGAAATTTTAAACTGAGTCAAAGGCTGATAATTAGCTTATGGTTTTGCAGATTTGGTGTGTGGTTCTGGTGTTTGAATGTCAGGTTTCAGAAATTGTGTGACAAGTGAAAATGTTGTGTGTAAGCAGTTGAAAAACTAAGCTTAATGTATTTTTTTGTACCCACTAGTCAAGTAATGTTAAAGGGTTACTCCACCCCAAAATTTTAATTTTGCCATTAATCACTTACCCCCATGTAGTTCCAAACCCGTAAAAGCTTAGTTAATCTTCGGAACAGAATTAAGAGTCCATTAATAGCCCATCTGCCATCAGTGGTTCAACCGTAATTTTATGAAGCTACAAGACTTTATTCAACAATTAATCTCCTCCACGTCACCGTAGTGCGATTTTGGAGAATATCCACTGAACGCAAACAGCATATGCTGTTCTGTGTCAGCTGCACCACATAGGCCACGTACACACTGCAAGTTTCAGGAGTGACAACCGCATTTAAATGTGGGAGCGAGTCCTGTAAATTATTGTTCCATGTGTACAGCAGAACAGCAGTCACTCCCGCATTTGTAACCAATTTTTGCGCCTTGCAGGAGTGAAGAAGAATTTAGCCGTTTGGTATCTGCCATTGTTTGGCTAAAGACTCTTTTTCTCCGTTGATTTTAACTGAACTACTGCTGATAGACGTGCTGTGTTTTATTTCTGCTCGGGAGGCTGCTTTAGAGAGTGCTGTCTTGCAGTGTTGCCATGTCCTCATAATTACAAGCACGTTTAGGCATGTTGTTTGGTCTTAGCTCATAAAGCTTGGCACTTTATGGAGTTAGTAAAGTGGCCTGTTGCAGATATGAGATATAATATTTATTTTGGTGTTATAAAAGAAAGCATTTGGGTGTTTTTCTTTCTGTGAAGATCTGGCAACACTGACACTTTACCGCAGGGCTCGTGAGCGCAACTAGCACACCGTGTCAAAATGTGCTAAGGTTAAGACTTCTTTCACTGTTATTTTCTTGCATCTCACATACAGACGAAGACACATTTGTGATGCGCGTTTAAATACGTCATTAACAACTAGTTGTTCAGTTCTGTACACACTGCGTATAATTTCTGTAAATGTGGATGTCACTACCTGTATATTTCGGGAGTTAATGCGGTTGTCACTATCGTATTTTAGTGAATTATGTGTGTACAGAACGCGATTAAGGAGTAAAAGGTGAACTGACAACCAAATTTAGCTGTAGTGTGTACGTGGCCTTAGATCCGCTATTTTCGTTCAAATCAAAATGGCGCTACGGTGACGCAGAGGAGACAAATTGTTGAAGAAAGTCGTTATTTTTGTTTTCTTTGCATACAAAAAGTAAAATTACGGTTGAATCACTGATGGTAGATGGACTATTTTGACGATGTCTTTCATACTTTTCTGGGCCTTGACAGTGTTATTTACTTGGCAGTCAATGGGACAGTCACAAGCCTCCCGGTTTTCATCCAAAATATCTTAAATTGTGTTCCAAAGACGAACAGAGCTTTTACGGTACATGAAGGTAAGTGATTAATGACAAAATTTTCATTTTGGGGTGGAGAAACCTTTAAATGTATAAACCTGAAAGCAAGTATTTTAAATTAATTTCTGAATTACTTTTTTGTGTTATAAATATATTTAATCCATATTTTATGATAACATTAACTTAAACAACCCTAAAAAAAAAAAAATTCCACAAACCCTCTAGCACCCCCTTGCAGCCCTCGTGGGGTTCCTTACCCCAGTTTGAAAACTCCTTACTTGTGTTCTATAAGTTTATACCGATTGCCAGGCAACCTTCAAAGCCTTGTTTCAATAAACTTGCATGACCAAAAATGGTCATGTTTCCATTTTTGTCATGTCATGATCCAATCAATTCCTGATGGAAAACATCATGTCCCAGACTACCATTTTTCTCTCATTGAACAATCAGATTTATTTATTTAGTCCAATCCAAAGCGACTTACAAATGAGGACATTATGCAATGAGCAACAACATGCAATGTACAAGTCCTGGTTAGCCTAACGCAGTACACAGAAAACTAGTATGTTATAGAAAAATTAACATAGTTTTCTAGCTGCATTGATAGAGGGTCAAAATCAGATTAGATTAGAATATGCTAGAGTTAAGGGTCAAATAAAGATTGATTTATGCAATCAATACATCAGATTATGAACACAAATGACACATCAACATTGCTGTAGAATGCTATTCATGGTGCTTTTTCATATGAATTAATATTCTTGCATCGTTGTGTGCATGATTAAATGTTCAATTGTCTTGTGGGCATATGAGTCAAATGTGAGTGTGTGTGTGAGACAGAGAGTGAAAAGAGAGCGAGATGACCTGAGAGGGATGTGGCTGTCGGGGTGTGAGCAAACACGCTGACCTTTTCAGATATCAGAGGAACATTTATTTCATATGGATGAATGACTTTCTCTGTCACTTTTTATATATGACTTTATCTGCACAAACCCCTCAATTCCTTCTCTCTACTTCATAAGTTGAAACTCTGGCTCAGCATCCATTTTATCTTTATTTTCTTCTCTCTTTTAGCCAACCATGTTTATCTTTTCCACCTCAGATCTATTTGTCTTCTCTAATTATATTTCTCTACCATCTATCTGTCAGTGTAAAGCTCTGAAGTTCTCAGAGGCAGTTTTTTTTAAACAAACCAACTGCTTAGTTGCCTAAACAGTATTTTTCCTTCCACTTATTTATTCACCTCCTTCTAAGGGTTGAGAGACTTCCTGATTCTGTCTCTCACCCAAAGTCTACACTCTTCATAATGTGGCTTCTCCTTTCCTCTTCTTCAGAGAGCATCCTCAGCACAGATGAAAATCAAAGGACCTTTGCATGGGTTTGCAGATTGTGTCACTGTGGGTGAAGAATGAATGCCTTATCTAGGGAGGGCATGCACGCGACCCATAATCGGGAAGCAGCCAGCCGGAAAATGCCCCCCGTCTCTCTCAGTTGAGTGTGTCTGTCCAAACCGTTAACTAGACTGTGTCCCAGGCCAAAGTCACCCCTGTCCCAACTGGGGTTGGGTTTATATGTACATAGTTACCACACTTTCTGACCTATTTCCTTGATTTTTTTAATTATTTTTCAAAGTTGGATAATGGCTTTATAGTGAATTTTAAAAATCGTTTTATATAGATTATACTTGCAAAAACATCTAGACAAAAAAACTTCAGAATATGGAGAACTACACTTAAAAATTGAAACATAAATAAAAAAATACAGTACATTTTCCAAGAAAATATGATTTCAGTCTTTTTACCAAATTTCTAGTTTAAGTCAATGTGTAAACTGGAGTTTCTTTGTAAATAAATGTGAAACTTACTATCAATTTCTGAGTGAAACGGTTTCTACACCATTTTTTCAGTTTAAAAAAAACTTATATTGACTATAGAAATCACACTTTTGAATTATATTTTTAGGTTTTCCGGGATCCCGTATGTGGTTTACAGTTAACTTGACTAAAAGAAACAAAATCAAAATGTAATTAGATTAATCTTTCTATGGTACAACATTCTGTTCCAACTAGTTTAATGCTATGATTATATGCACAAATGTAAATGAACAAATATTAAAATGTATTCTAAATTGTATTATTTACATTACCATAGAGATCTGTAATGGGAGGCATTTGACACTTAAAGTCTTTAAAGCGTTTAGAAGATTGAACTTGTAGAAAAACTTGTATCTGGGTGCATGATTTTTATGTCAACCACCAACATACCTTCTGTTCAAAGAGTTCCAGTAGACTGGCTCCATGTTGATTGCATCCACTGCTAAACTCTCCATCAGGAAGATTAAGAGAATTCCCAATCCACTGACCCAGTCCGAGAACGCCATAGCCACCCAGGCTCCTCTATTCTGGACTCCCATGTTCCTCCTTCAAGACAAATGAATGGGACCTAATAGAGACAAAAGACTGATGGAGGGCTGAACTTCACTAGAACCCTCTGCGCTTGAGGAGATGGTGTGACCGCAACATCCACATCTGAAAGACTCAGATATCAAATCTCTGAATGTTTGTAAAAGAAAGCAGATTCAGAAACATCAACCTCCTTTGTTCCATTCAAAGGAGTCAATGACCTCAAATGAAAGTTCCAAGTAATTGTCACATTTGAGAAGGCAAAGCCATATGGTCAATGTATGAATCTGATTTGGGATTAATTTCAAACAATATTATGATTGTACGTGGAGTGGCTAAATGTTTTGAAGCGCACGCAGACTGATGCGGGGCGCCAGGTCCTCTGTGGGTGATTTTTTTTAGCAATGTTTCTCCATCAACTGCAGCATTAGCATTTCTATCAAGGACTCTTGAGTTGTATTTTTACTCCCGTTGAGAAAATTAACATCCACCCGTTACGAATAATTCATTTTTTTTCGGCGGACAAAAGTGTTTAAGTTTTGTCGTACATTCACGCTGGTGAGAAACACGTCTCTGGTGTCCAAAATGAGAGGTCCAGAACTTTTCGCTCATCTAATATCCAAAATATTCACGCAAGTATGATGTCCCAGACCTGAAACAACAGTGGGATGTCCACCAGCACTTACTTACCCAATGAGTTAACGGTTACAGTCCAACAAGAAAAACAAGAAACAAAACCAGTTTAGGGCATTGAAAGGAGGTAAGTGGCAGTAATCGGTAAAACAAATCTAGTGCAACAAACACAGAAACGTTGGGAACAAGAAACGAGATATTACTGTAGTCCAACAACGCGTGCCGTTCGCTCTATTCGTTTCTCTGCTGCTCTGCAAAGTCTCGCGCGCCGGCAACATTGTTGCCAGATATCAGAAGAAACAAGCAACTTGGTCTGACAAAACAAGCCTAACCGAAATTGGCAAGCTCTGTTTTTCATTTCTAAAAGTTTAGTAGTTATTCATTAATTATGGGGAAGGTACTGTATAACTCCATAATTTCATTTATCAATACAGAAATATATCGATTAAATACAGTCTAGATTAAATTGGCTAAATTACAAACTTCCACAAGTAGTATTTTATTAAATAATAGACAGTACATTTAATTACAATAGTACATTTATATTTTAAATTACAAAAGGCTATTTTTAGTTGCTTATATTAAGCGGACATGGCAACACCTACTTGTGGTGAGCGCGCGTATTGGTGACTGCTGGGAGGAGAGTTTGAAAAGCTATCTCTAAGTATTTTTCAATACTGTTGAATTTAAATGTCATTGCAGCTTTATGGCCAACAAAAAAAAAAAACTAACGTTCTATGAAATAACCTGCAAGGACGGTATGGCTCGAGTCGACTTCAATTCAGCATTTCCAAGAAACATGGCGTGTGTTTAACGTTACAACTGCCTCAACGTTATTCAGGTAACTTAATGTTAATTTAACGTTAACGGTAGCTCGAGGCACATCAGAACAATATTTGTGTACTTAAAATGCCCTAACGTTATGTCTAATCAAAAACAGCACGTAAGTGATGCTGGGTTCCCTGGTGAATCAAATGGTGTAACTTAGGTTTATTCTGTGTAGACCTAACATGAATCTAGAATTTTTCCTAAGACCAAAAAACGGCTGAAAGCTCGATGATTTTTATGTAACGTTAGTTTCATTTGGTATCAAGAAATCAAGCTCATATAATCCTCGAATCTTTTATAATGTAACTTATACTCCTAGAGGTTCTGAAGCAGAAGTGTGATTGTACTGCCTCATAGTGGAAAACCGCCACAAAGCAGGAGCCAAATCAACGAAGGTACAAGCCAAGGGTGTTAAACTCACTTCCTCGAGGGCTACAGCCCTGTTTTTGTTCCAACCCTGCTCCAACACACACACCATCTAGTTTTCAAATAAGCCTGAATGACTTAATTAGCTGGATCAGGTGTGTTTAATTAGGGTTTGGAGCTAAACTCTACAAGACAGCGGCACTCCAGGACCGACGTTGCCTACCCCTGGTATAAACTCTGCAGGGCTCTGGCCCTCCAGGAACTGAGTTTGACACCCCTGGTCTAAGCCAATAATAATTGCAACAATGACAGAAAACAAATTCAGCATTTATTTTTTATTTTCAGTTTAACATATTTTGATCTTCTCAAAGCAAAACTAAGCCCCATGTTCTGTACGTACACATCTAATCATTTAAAACTCAAAATAATTCAATGCCAAACTGACAGAAAAAGGAAAACTACCTCTTTTTTGCAACTTTTACTCTTTCCTTTTCAGATTTCAGCATTTACCAATGTTTATCAACCTTTATCTGTACATGTCAATAATTGCAGTTATTCATTTGAACATTAACATACCAGCAATACATAGAAAACACTGTGGGAATCATCCCACAGCCTGGTATGATGAGTGAAGTCAACATAGGGGGAAACATCTTCAGCCAGGCTCAGATTCCTATAGATGACCGAGTGGTGTAGATATAGCCTGTGCTGTTTTTCTAATGAGTGTTACATGTTGACTAGGGCAGTTCTATTTTGTACAATTAAGGCATGTGAAACACCCAAGATGATGGCCTAAGATACACAGAACTCAACAAACAGGGACCAAAATAATTTACATTATTTACAGGACATCCAGTCCCCGTCTCACCCACAAGCGAGATGGGAGCATGTACGAGTCTTTGTACAGACACTTCCAAAGTCTCTTCACATGCATGCATAAACCTAGTCTGTCTGTGGGTCCCATTATATGCAGTCAGTATTAAAGAGAGAGGAAAAGAGAAAGAGTTGGGATCTCTTGCTTAATCCAGTTCGACAAATTCAGATTGATGCATACTGGTGGGTGTGATGGTCCTAGAAGGGAGACCTAGGTTACGTCCATCCTGGAAGAACTGAAAAACAAAAACCACATTAAATCACAACCACAATGCAAGTAAAATTAAAATGTTCAATCTCGGACTGTCACATCTCACCTGCTTCACTTGCAGTTCAGCTGTTTCATAAACATCCATGAACTTCATAATGTCAACGATTGCTGTAATATTCTCAATTTTTCATTGTATTGACAGGCAATCATGACAAGTCTGTGTCCTTGAGATTTAGTTTGTGAAGTGCGTGAAGAAACGAGGAGAGTTTGCTTCAGTTCATCTCCTCTCCAAACATTCATCACATCTGGACTCCTTAACCCGCAGCAGGTAAGGATGTTTTTGAAGAAATATGATCGATAAGATGTGAGAATATGCGGTTTCTCCACACAGTAATCTTCTAAAAAGGCTTAAAGTTTATAAATCAAACATTCAAAATGACCACTCTTTTTTCAAATGCTGTAGGAATATCCTTCAATTGATAGTGTTGCAGAGAGCAGTGGGGATTGCAGCTCAAAGGATGCACAAAGCTCCTTTGGTGTGAGGATGAAATGGATCCGCACATATTCCCTGTCTCACTCACTGTGTGTAGCACTAAATGCAGCTGGTTGCCACTCCTTTTCGGACTCCAGGATGGCGTTTGAGTTAGTGCTGATATCCATCTCTCCGTGCTTGTTTTCAGTCATTGTCTTTTGTTATTTTTTTTTACAAAAATATAATCCAGCCAGGATAGAGTGAAATCTGATTAAAGCAGGATTTGTTTTCTTTTCTACAGATCAAGTACCAAAATCTCCTCGGTTCCAATTCAGAGGATTCAGGTGACTAAACATTTATGATGCAAAACATCACGTATTTCAATCCCAAAACTCATGTATTGGCGGGGGGGATAGATTAGGTCTTTCTCAAAAAATTTTTTTTTACTGCTACACACTGCAGATCCTTGGCTCTCAATGGCCCTGTATCAAGAGCGCAAGTAACAAGATGGCAGAAAAACAGATCCATCAAGATGTTGGGAGACAAACGGAATCTCCGGGTGCTGTGAGAAAGTTCTGGAAGAGCACTAGCAGCCGGAGACCGTCAGCTTGGTACAGGCCATACGCATCCCAGAATCTGACCTCTGACAATAGGCATATTCTGATTGGTGAGGAATGTCCCATTTCACTCCGAGACACTCAAGCCTTGTTATTAGATGCACTGTTATACATAGTTTGTTTTGGAATACATTCATTCATAATACAACATCCTCCAGAGGCAAAAAAAACTTAAAAAAAAAACATACTAGGTAGCAGCCTGGAAAGTGCTCCAACACACACAGTTCAAATACTTTTAGAACAATAAAAAAATAAGTCATTCATCCTTTTTCAACAGCAACAAATAAAGTAACACAACTGACATACAGAATCACAGTGCCCTTGTGACTGTCTCAAAACACCAGCCAACAGAATCCACACACACACTTTCTGGACAGAAGGCAACATTTCACATCGTGGACTGAGTGAAAGGGGAAGAGTTGCAATGTAACTAGTTTGTATACAGACAACAGAGCTACATTTATACACCAAACACAAACCCCGATTGCCCTCTTAGAACAGAGACAAACGGGCCAAACAGCACCTCAGTCATGCTTTGAAACACTGGAGGGTAAAAACGCAATGCTTGACTGTCCCTATCGGTCTCTTTAAGAGCCTATGTACAAAAAAGCGGCAACACAAACTACTTCTGTCCATTCACTCACACACACACACCCAATGAAGTACAAAATTCTGTTGAACAAAATAAAAGCATGGCATTTGTTTTATACATGTCGGTAAGCAATAACATTTGTGCAGACTTCATCTCTTACGTTTGCACACGCTCACAAAAAAACTCAACCTATCCTAACTTTTTTTGTCTTTTTTTTTTGTTATACAAGTGCAAATCTTCAAGTTTTCAAATTCATATTTTTTATAGCTTTACCATGAACAAAAATACAACAGTGTTTGTCTTTTAGGAGAGATGCTCAACTTGTATCTCCCCAATAACGTTTCTCAACCTCCAAGTTTGATACGGTGGAAACCGCTCCGTTTCTACCTCTCGAATGTATATTCATACAAATATTCTACACATAATATATGCAACAATATATTCACACATTTTTGCATTGTAAAAAAAAAACTCATTTCAAATATGAAAACATTAAAGTGCAATGGTTTAGGTAAGGTGCTTTACTGAAGGGAGGCAGAAGAGGATTTCCTCTTCATATCGAACCTCCCAATAACCTCCTTCTGCTCCTCTCACAGTGCAGAGAGAGAGAGAAAGAGGGAGAAAGAGAGAGGGGTGTGGACAAATATTGCCCGCCCCTTCCCTCACTGAGCAGTGCACATTCCTCTGCTGATTTGCTCCAGGTTTAAGGCCTCAGGTAAACTCAAGTAGACGGGCTGGGTCAGTAATCCTCCACCTGCTCCAGCTCACCTCCCCCCAGGAATGAGTAGCCTGCGGAGGTGGGAAACAGGAGAACAGGTTGAGAGGTCTGAGGGTTGACTCTACAAGAAATGTCTCATCTGGGAATATACTAATGATTAATTCATAAACTTTTCCCCCTTGAAGCAGGGCAGAAATTGCTTTTCAATAAGTACATCAGTAAATAGATCTTCTATGCTAGATGAAGATCTCACTATGACCCAGACAGCAAGAATTTGACAAGGAGCCAGAATGCAGATTAAAACAACAGTAGTTCAAGGGTTATTCTGGGTAATGTATGCATGCTGATGGGTAAAGCTGAATGGAACCCAGCAGGGGTTTGTGAGTGTTTATGTGAGCATGCATGCTAACCGAGGATACTGGGGTCAGAATGGAGCATCATGCTAGGCTTTTTCTTCGCTTTTTCTCCCTGAGTGTCGTACACACTGCTGGCCTTACTCATGTGAGCTGCCTGGAACATTGACTGTAAAAGGATAAACCAGGAAGATTTTAAACAACGGACTAATACAAAATGAAAACAAAAAATGGAAATATTATAGCATGTCTTCTTTAAAAATCCATTAAAACAGTATGTAATCTACCTGCAGGGGGGAGTTCATGTTCAATCCAGAGACTTCCTTGGACAGCTGTGGAAAGTTTCAGTACATGAAAAACTCACCCAGTGTGGAGAATTTAACAAACGTTAAACAAGAAATATCGTCATTCACAAACCTGCTGCTGTTGCCTCTGGTGGTTCGCTTTCTGTTTGGCACGGCGCTCCAGGAACTGCTTGGCAAACGCTTTGGCTTCAATGGTATCACCCAGATAAATACGGATAAAGTCATGAACTTCATATGGAGACTCCACCTCCTTCAAATATGCCACAATGGTGGGCACTACCAAGAGAAATGCAAGCATGATAAATTTAATCTGTTCCTTTTGGAGAAGACAGTCGAAAAAGAGGCAAATGGCAGATGTGACATAGTTACCATCCACTGAGGAGGAGTTATTTGCAGACGTGTTGAGAGCATGGAGCATCTGTTCACACCAAGTGGTAAAACCGTCCTGAGGTTTCATCCCCTGAAAAAACTTCAAAAGCCTCTCCTCATCATCAGTACGCTTACGCCGATTCAGCATGTACTGATCACTGAGAACACAGACACGTTTGGGGTGAACATTGTGTTTAAAAACACTGGTCGAGAGTTAAATTGTTAATGTTACAAACTGCCTGTTAAAAATAGAGTGTAAATATGTGTACCTAAGAGAGGGACTGCTGTGGCTGTTCTTCAGGCCAATGTTGCGATGGCTTGCCTGGTTCTTCATGGCCTCATCCCACATACCCATAGCCGGGTTGCCACCTCCAACCTTCCCTTCCATGCCAGCTCCTGACCACATCCCAGATGGCCCATCACTCCACTGGCCCATTGTCAAACCTCCATGCTGAAGGAAACAATGTTATAATGAACTAAAACAACAGCAAATCATACGAAGAAGATCTCTTTAAACCCATGACACCAAATTATTTGCCAGCCATTCAGATGCATATTAAACAATTCACTGCTCAAGATGTTTTTACCCTTTGCTGCTGCTGAGCTCTCTGCTGCTGCTGTTTGTGAAGTCTCTCTGCCTCCAGCTCCAGGAGTCCCATGCTCTTTCCGGCAGCTTTGCCCAGAGACAGAGCTCCTGCCTGGCTTCCACTCCATCCTGTGCCCCCTGGCACGCTCTGCTGCTGCTGGCTCTGCTGCAGAAACTTCATGATCAGTTCCTGCTGCTGACGGCACTGCTGTAAAACACAAACATACAAACATGTTACACATCATAAACATTTAAGAGTGCAACAGTCATAGCCCAGTGTGTCCATGCGCTCACCTGTTTTCGTCTATAAAGCTCCTCCTCCTCTCTCCTCTTCTGTTCCTCCTGCTGCCGGCGCTTTTCCTCCCTCCGTTTCCTCTCCTCTTCTTCACGCTTCCTGAGTTCAGCTTCACGCCTCTCCTGCTGGATCTAACACAAGGGCAGCACATGGTCAATTACCGAAAGAGCAATATAGGTGAAGTTTAAACATTCAACATGAAATGTTGCCTGTGGCCTACAGAGCAAACATGTCTGTGGATGATGCAGTCAATATGGGGACTGCACTTCATCCTGCAGCATCTGGATAGACCAGGGACTTATGTGAAGATCCTGTTTGTAGAGTTCAGCTCCATTTTTAATACCATAATCCCGGACACCCTTCAGAATAAAATGATACAGCTCTCCGTTCCCACCTCCGTCTCTCAGTGGATCACCAGCTTCCTGACAGACAGGCAACAGCTAGTGAGGCTGGGAAAATTCTCATCCAGCACCCGTACGATCAGCACTGGAGCTCCTCAGGGCTGTGTTCTCTCCCCACTGCTCTTCTCCCCGTACACCAACGACTGCACATCTAAAGACCCCTCTGTCAAGCTCCTGAAGTTTGCAGACGACACCACCCTGATCGGCCTCATTCAGGACAGTGACGAATCTGCTTACAGACAGGAGGTTAAGGAGCTGGCTGTTTGGTGAAACCCCCTGCTCTCCCCCCACTCACTATCATGAACAGCTCTGTAACTGCAGTGGAGTCATTCAGACTCCTGGGCACCACAATTTCTCAGGACCTGATGTGGGACAATCACATTGAGTCCATGGTGAAAAAGGCCCAGCAGAGGCTGTATTTCCTTCACCAGCTGAGGAAGTTTAACCTGCCACAGGAGCTGCTGAAACAGTTCTACTCTGCCATTGAATCCGTCCTCTGCATGCCAATATCTGTCTGGTTCAGCTCAGCTTCCAAATCTGACCTCAGAAGACTACTGAGGGTAGTCCGGACTGCTGAGCGAATAATTGGTACAACCCTCCCCACTCTCCAGGAACTGTACTTATCCAGAGTGAGCAAAAGGGCTGGCAAAATCACTCTGGACCCCTCACAACCAGCACACTCTCTCTTTGAACTGTTACCGTCTGGTCGACGCTACAGAGCTCCGAGCACCAGAACGTCCAGACACAGAAACAGTTTCTTTCCCCAAGCAATCCATCTCATGAACACTTGACATTAAACGTGGAACACACAACACTATTATACAATTATTTATCTACCACACATACTTATTTTTTTTCATTTCAAATTTGCACACTTCAGACATCACACATAATTGTCTGTATTGTATATTGCATTTTTGTTATTTTGTACATTGCCTATTTGTATATTGTTCTTTTGTTGTCTGTGTCCTGTCCTGTTGCTGTCATTCTATTGCACGTTGGTGCTTCTGTCACTATAACAAATTCCTCATATGTGTAAAAATACCTGGCCAATAAAGCTCATTCTGATTCTGATCAAGACAAGACAAATGTACTCTAGCAGGACAGACAGCTTTACTATAGCATATGTTGAAGGCACTTTCAAGATTACATATATGTTACATACTTTCTGCAAATGTTCAAGAGTTGGACCCTGAGTGGAGTTACTCATGGTTAAGTCCCACAGACTGGTCTCACCGCCTATAAAACAGAAAAAACAGTGGTGTAACAATAGCACTTCATAAAATAAAGTGGCTATTACAAAGCATCAATGCAGCTGGTAGTACCTGACTGCTGAGAGACTGAGGTAGACATGTCCCACATGGGCCCGGTGTCTGGCACTGACATGGACCTGTTCATCGCAGGCATCATCCCAGTCTCCCCACACCTGAGACCAAAACACATCACTCAGAAACCCAAAACACAAGTCTATACTTGGTCAGCTGATGCATTAATTGCTAGTCTGTGATACCTGTTCATGTGCTGAAATCTCATCTGAAGTTTTTGGTACAGGGCTGCAGTGGCAGCTTGTTCTAATTGTTTCTTCAATTGCTCCTGATCCATGTTCCCCTAAAGCAACAGAAAAACAGAACAAAAGTTGTATCTCCACCCAACTTGAATACTTTATTTTGTGATTTTTTTAGGATTGAATAGTAGAGAACAGTCAGTATATAACAAAGTAGAATGGAAGGATCTGAGAGCCGGATGGGGCCCTAAGAGGAACTGAATTTGGGTCGTCTGTAACATGACCTCAATATGCCGGAGCATTGCCTTATAAGGTTTAAGCTCTGACACCTACTTGAATATTTTACAAAAGCAACAAGTAACTTTTAGTAAGATTTAAGATCATGGTAAAAATTATTGTAACAAAGCCTTGAGTGGTTTATTACCGATACATGGCACAAAGCATAAAACACATTTCCTCACCAGAAGTGGAGGAGGGGAGGGGCCGGGAGAGAAAGGCACACGCCCCCACATCTTGATGACTTCACCCAGGGGCTGAAATCCCTCATCACAGCCACGTTTGACCAGCAGGTTCGTGGTGAAATACCCCGCTTGAAGCCACTCACACATCTCCACTTTAGTGAATGGACCTGAAAGAGAGACAACCAATACAGCCCACATTTTATGCTGTAGTTAACACACAAAACCCTCCAAGATTAATGTGGTAGTCAGAATCACCTTGAATCTCCCCTTGAGGGTCTTTGTACAACCACTTCATTGCGGATTCATGTGAAAGGGGCAGAGCGCTTGCATAGTGCGGGAGATTGTGTGAGGTGGAGTGAGAGTGTGTGTGCGCTGCAGGGATGTGGCTCTCCAGAAGAGCTTGAGTGAAACATTCCTCTTCAAGGGACGTATCTTGCAGGGATGCCACCATCTTCTCAGCCTCCTTTAAAAGACAGATGTTTTATACTTTGAGCTTCTATCGTAAGAGCAACAAAAGCAAACAAAAAGCAAGCACGCTGACCTGCTGAAGATGCTTCATGCCATCTTCCTCCTCTGTGTCTCCCCCTATTGTTGGAAGGTTAGTACCAGTGGTTGAGGGAGGAGAGGAGCTCTGCCTCTGCGTTGTGGTGCCACCTGCTGGAACTGCAACAATAAGAACATTGCATTGCATGTTCTTGGAACAAAAAGGGAAAATGCACAGAAAGAGAGAAAGCAAGAGATAGAGAACCTTCAGATGGTTGGGGTCTAGGTTTTGACAGAGGAGTGACTATGGGTTTGGGAGACTCTTCATCTGCAACAGGGTGCACAGGGGCAGGAGCAGACACAGCATGAGGAGATGATGACTTTCTGTCTCCATCACACATGACTATTGCTTCACATGTGTCCCCTGAAAAAAGAGGCGTGTTTAGAAAACAGCAAAGAAGCGAGGAAATACATCAGCTTGAGAAATGGAGCATGCTAAACGTTTAATGTAATCTTGTTTAAAGCAGGTCAAATGATTCGGAACAAAGAGCAACAATCAATTCCTGCTGAACATTCCAGATACAACATCAAATATGACGTTTCTTACATTTATCAGCAGGACTATCCTTCTCTTGTCCATTCTCCTCCTCCTCCTCCTCCTCCAGAGCTTCAAATTCCAGTTCCTGGTCTTCAGGGATTGCATCACTGGAGCTTTTCTAAAAGGGTCACACATTTAACCTGATTTAATCCATCTTTTTTTTACTTAACAGGAAGTTACTTAAAGCTGGGGTATGTAATTTTTGTTGGGGCAGAGTAACAAAAACTCGTAGCCAATCAGCTGTAAGGGGTGTGTCTACTCATGATGTGGAGGAGAGAGTTCAGTGCACAGACATTAGCCAAGCCGAGCGAAAGAAAGATAGAGATGGCAGATACAAACAAAAGAGGAAAACGTCTGCGGAACGATAAGGCAAGAAGTAGGACTCGTGTAAATATCAGATGAGCTTTCCAGCACTGGAGAGAACTCAAGGAGTGGAAGGCCTGCGATCGGACGCCGAGGTTGCTTTGTTTCTTCTCGATAGGTGAGTAACACCGTGTCTACACCGGACGCGGCACTCCACAAAAGCTAAAGTCTGCCTACACTGGATGCGATAAAGCGTGAAATTTGTGTCAGCACGTCATAAATAGAAACTAGCAGCAATTTTCTGTCTGAGATTTGTCGCACCGCACAGAATCCAGTGTAGACAGCATCACTGATTATAATGACTTCTATACTATTTTGTGGGGCGGAGCTATCAAAATAGGGGCAAGATCCTTTTGGGGTAGGGGCGTGTTTGTTTGGGTGATTTCAAATATCAACATGGGCTACAGGAAATCGCTTACCCCACTTTTAACAGTCATGTGCAAAAATGCATCTGAAATTTATTTACAGAGATGCGTTGAAAGACAAGCAAACCTTAATGCACATGAAGGCTCCGGAAGAATCAAAGGTTCCCATCTCCCCTTCTTCTTCATCAATGCACCACTCAGGCAGGCCATCTCGCTCTTCCTCTCCTCCCTCACTTCCAGCCCTTCTACGTCCACCTTCTCCATCTCGGAAGTCAAAGTCGAACTTCCTACGACGGCCATCCCCACTACAGTGATCCCGCCAACCTGCTGAACGAGGAACCCCGTCTAGATGAGAGAAAAAAAAGTAAAAAAAAATAAAATCATAAAAAACAACAACAAGTAAATGTACCATCACGGCGGCCTCCAGAAATCCTCCAGCTTCCCCCAGGTTCTGCCCCATCCTCTTCCTCCTGCTCCTCTCTGAGAATACGCCAGTTATCACTGTCTGAGCGCGTATAGTCCTTCCTTCCTCCTGCTCCTCCTTCCTCAAAACCACCACGCCCACCATCACGCCTCAAGGGCTTTTCAAAGCGCCGCTCACCTCTGAAATAACAAATAATGATCAACATAACAGAATACCTGACATTTATTCTGAGTGCAGTGTTTCCCCTAACATTATTTTAGGGGGGCTTGCCGCCCAACGGCACCCCCCACCCCCCTTGAAGGTCAAGTACATTTTATTTTCTCTATAGCGCCAGATCACAAAAGAAGTCATTTAATGTTACCTTTCCTATAGAACAGGACTATACCTTGTTATTTTATTAAACAAACTAAATAGCCTAATGTTATTTATCTTATTTACATGACGACGGCATGTCCTTTCTGTCTCTATTTTACATGTTTACGCTCTCTGTATCGCGCACAGCGGAGTTCCGCCCCGGTTCTCGCACGCATGCGCACAAGCACACACACACAAGTGAGCACACTCCCACTTCTGCCTGTCTCTGTTAATGTATGGCGCAGACGCGTAGGTTTGTTTACTACACATACAGAAGTGCGCGTGGCGCTTGTGGTGATATTAATGTCTGCCGCCTCACTAAATGAGGACATAAATTAGGGTTGTGTGATATGATGATTTTTGATCATGGACGATAAAAATGTCTCCACGATCTGATTTTGGAGAAATACCTTAGTATCGTGCTACAGTGACCATTCTTTCAGTTACAGTTCTAGCGCCGCCGAATCAATAAACTGTACAACGCGACATACATTCACATCAGTGTTAACACAGCGGTAGAGTTACCCTCACGGGACACTGCACTTATTCGCAATCACAAAAGTACATTATTTGTGTTGTTTAAAGCCTTGCCGGTTAAACTTTTCATCCACGCACTGGTCAGACGTGCGCTTTTTCTGAGCCCGTACACCTGAAGAGCGCGAACAAAAAAGCCTGTCTAACAGCACCTGATAACTGAACTAAGTTATCTTTTGCGCTAATACTGTCAAAACACACAAGGTTTATGTATAGACTCAGTTGGTTATGTCTAAAATGAAAGTAAACAGCGGGACAGTACTAAGCATGCCGCCGACTGTAATTAAAAGGATAGTTCACACTAAAATTTAATTTCTGTCATTATTTATTCACTCACTCACATGTTGTCCCAAACCTATATTAATTTATTTTGTGTGCTAAACACAAAAGAAGATATTTTGAAAAACGTGGGTAACCAAATAGTTGCTGGTCAACATTGACTTTGATAGAAGGAAAAAAATATTATGGAAGTCACCGTGGACCAGTAACTGTTTGGTTACCCACATTCTTCAAAATAGCATTTATGTTCAGCAGAAGAAATAAACTCATTCAGGTTTAAAACTAAACTTGAATGAGTAAATGATGGCATAAATTAGGGCTGTCAAAAAACTAACCGAATTTAAAATATTCGTCGAATAAAAAAAAAAATCATTCAAATGCAAAACGTTGCATTCAAATTTTAGGTGTGTGTCAGGCAGCCTTATCAGTGGCGCACGAGATGCGATGAAGATGTAGGTAGGTGTCATTGCATTTTAATGCTTCTTTTAGCCTATACTGTTGAACCCACTGGATTCGTTGTTCATTTAAAATACTGCGGAAAAAGAGAACATCAATGCGGAGCAATGTTGTTTACGTCAAAACTGGAATGAAGCCGTTCACACAGAACGCATATTTTGTGCATTTTCTAGAGGGACATCTATCAGCGTTGCACTCGCGTCTGGCAAAATAGTCGGATATGTAGAAATCCATTTAACATTTTTATGTAAGTTCAACTTTGAAAAAAACAGGTCTCAAAACTTTATGGCGGGATGGATCTCTCCCCATTCCACTGCACTTTATGGCGGGATGGATTTCTCCCCATTCCACTGCATCTATATATATATATATCATTCTTTTTTTTTTTTTAAGTAACGTTACTCTTTGTGATTGGTTTTCTGTGCTTTGTATTAAACTGTGTATATACATGATGCTTTTTGTTTCAAATTCTTTAAGCAACTTAATTATATATGGTTAAACATTATGCACATTTTTCAAAGGTAGTCGTGTTATTTTATGCTTTGAAGATGCTTTTGAAATATTAGTCATATTTTGTTCAATGCGCCCTCTTGTGTCCTCAGGAGAGAAGCCAAAAGCTTTTTTCCCCTCTAACTGAAATTATGCCTTTTAAATCCGAAAATAATTCGAATTTTTATAATATTTAGGTACAAAATTCGAATTTAGTTTTTCAGCCATTTTGACAGCCCTAGTATAAATATAAAACATTATGACAGAATCGACAGACGGCAGATTTTTTATTCTTTAATGCCAAAACAAATAACTCACTACTCTTGACAGAAAAAATAACAATACAGCTGCTTTAATAGGAATCAATCTATATAGTGTTTTAATTTTATATTTGTTCATTCAATTTCTTTTATTTGTATATTATGTGTATTTGTAATGCATATCTTTGTTCTTATTTTCAATAAAAAAAGACAAAATAATGACAAAGATTTTTATCTTCGCCCACTTTGGCCTAAATATCCACTTTTCATTTTTTATATTTTGTAACCTTTAAAGGATTTGTCTTTATAATAGGAAAACTATTTTGGCTGTACTGCGCAGACAAAATAGTAAAACCAACATGACAAAGAATCATCATAAAAAAAAAAATTGTGATATGATATTTTTGCCATATTGTCCACCCCTATAATAAATACATGAACAACATCTCCAGCACTGCTCTGAGTGTCACTTCATGAGCATTTGACCATTTCGTTTGAGTAAAACTATCCTCGTCGTATCATATACACACAGAAATGTAAAGGTATTCACGGCAACCCGTCAAAATAAAAGTTCGGTTTCACTTGAAGACATTGGGCAGAAATATATTACTATTGTTTAGTAGAACATACGTAATAGGCTACTACTTCTACTAAAATTATTAAAAACTTATTTTTAAGGAATATTCATACAATGTCACACAAAGTTTTAATTGTAATATTAAATACCCTTTATTTTCCTAAAAATAAGATTTGTTTAATTTTCGTTCATTAAAATAAATTAAATTAAGTTTTTATGCTAGGGAAAACACTGGAGTGACTGTTCATTCTGCACCAATGTCTTGACAGATTTAAGTTATACAAATGCATGTTATAGACAAATAGATTTTCAGACAAATATGTACATTGTATATAAAACTTTATGATGTATAAATCCACCTGTCATCCCAACTTTGACTGCGGTTAATCTCTCGTCCTCGGCCAAAACCGACCTCTTCATCCACACTTCTTTGGTAGAATACGCCCTCTCCTCTGCCTCTCCCTGCAGACAAACAAAAAAATTATTAAAACACTTCTTAAAAAAAACAATATTACATTAACACTATCAAAAGAATATGTATTATTTAATATACTACATTTCTTGGGAATAGATGAAATGTGACCGAGACATTTCTTGAGCTTCACCCAAATGTCATGCATCACAATGTAGTCATGATTTGCAATTATTTAAAAAAATAAGATGAAGAAACACATGTATCTAGAAGGATGATCTTCATCGTAGTCAATGACACACAAATTCATTAATCTTACATTCATGTCCATACAGAAATGATTTTTTAAAGCGAGCTTGTAATTTATGCACTAGCATCGACAAACGCAATTGGAAAAACAATTGTCATTTTCAAACAGGCTTTTCCAAACATCTGCTAAACAATCCCAAACAGAGCGCTGCAAGGATGACATACTTTTGCAGACCTGCCAACCTTGGAATGTATCTTAAATATTTTTCATAGATTAATACTCAGGGTCTGAACTCAGTTTTTGATATTCCTGTTATACAGCATTTTAGAGTAAACCGTAGGGGTGCAACAATACAGTTAGCCCACAGTTACCAGTTTTTTATCCACAGTTTTTGGTTTAGTTATTTTTTGCTATATTTTAAATGCTACTTAAAAAAAAACAGTACATTTTAATTAAAACTCCAGTACACTTCTATATACTGTACAAAAACATGGTTTTATCATATGTCTACTTCATATAAGTATTACTTGAATACGTATTATTTATTTTATGGATTGGCCATTATTTAGTGCTATGAAAACATGTAATGTGTGTTTCATTCATACTGGATGCCTGAGGGAACCCTTATGCAGAACTCACAACGCTTCAGGAAAGCCCTAATAGAGAATGGGAATGTTTAGTCACAGCGGCAGTGCATTCTGGGAATTTAGGACACGGGAGCTACAGCAGAAACTGAATAGTAGTGAATGTAAATGTTTAGTCAGGGCCGTAGCTGGGGTTTGCGGAGCACTGGTGCAGGTTGTACCAGACACATCATTCTGCCTAACATCTCCTTTTGTAAGTCACATGGATAAGAGACAAAATAAAGGTAAGTGACAAGACGTTTTATTTTTGGATCAACAATTTTAGAATAATTCTCCAAGTTAAAATAGCTTATAATTTGATAATCAAAACTGTAAGCTAGATTGTCATGAAAACTAGGGATGTCAATTTTAAATAATTTCCATAATCGATCGTCGTTTAAATTAACGATCAATTAATCTTTAACTACTGCAAAATGCGTCTATTGCAGTGGCATATAGTCACCGGCATGACAGGATGTGCAAATGCCACTCAAAACGCCAGCTTCCTCACCCGAATGAAAAGGGTTTTTAGTCTAAATAAAAGGCTAGTGGCAGGATGGTAAAATTAATGGATGTGATAACAATCATTTGATAAAAGGAAGAGAGCGAGCTGTAGTTACACACGGGATCATTATACTTTGTGTGCTGTTTCATATCCTGCTACGGAGACCGCTGAATGCGGCTTTTTGAATGGTTTCATGGTGCTCATTTTTTTTTTTTTTTACATCATAGCAATGTTTGCAATTGATATTATCGGGATTTAAAATAAAATGATCCCAAACGGCAAGTACGGCGCGTGGGGCTGTGACGTGCGGTCAGTGATCCGCTTCCAGAACCACTGGCGTTGCTACAGCAAAACACACTGTTACCCATTTGAAACATTTTAATGCGACTATTATGACACAAGTGAGGTACAAAGCTTTGTTAATAAGATAAATAATTGGTTAGCAGGCAAATGTTACATCGCGACCATGCTTTTTGATTCATGCCGAACGCATACGTATAAAAATAGCCAAATGCGGCTTTGTGTTCTGTTTTTCCCAAATCCTCACTCTCTCACCCTCTAGATTTGCAGGTTTATTTTATTGTCGTTCACTTTTAATCACTGTTTTCACATCTCTTACTGTGGTAAACGAGTGGGGGATATTGAAAGATTTCGTGGCTATGAATTAAGAATTTGTTACTATGACTTAAATTGTTCCCGCATTTAAGTTAAATCATGGGTTTTCTAGGGAACAAATTAATGAAACATGGACAGCTGCCACAAATTAATATGTCGTAGGAACGAATTAAGAAGTTGTAGGAATGAATAGCCTATATCTGTCCTGCTCGTGTCCGCAGCCCTGTCAAAGCGAAGTGCCCGATATGCAACAATTATCTAGGGAAATTATAATTGAACATGACTTATTACTTCAATACAAAATAACTTTGTACTGTATCTGTTTTAATACACTTTTAAAGTTTGGATCATATTAAAAGCGTAGTTTGTACATTAGTAAATTATTTTCTTGTAAGATCCAGCCCCTTCATCCGTCACTCACAGTCGTTTGCACGTGTTTTGCGCATGAGCCGCACGCACCCCAAAATGAAACTGCTTAATCGACCATCGATAGCTTTTATCGATTATATCTCTTATCGACAATTAATCGATCGTCGATTAATCGTTGACGTCCCTACTCACAACTGAAACCAAGCCGTTCACACAGAACGCATATTTATTGCATTTTCTAGGGGGAAATCTATCATTGTTGCACTCGCGTCTCACACAAGAGAGCGCAAAGCCATGTAAAATTAATGTAAATTCAACTTTTAAAAAAAACATGTAATTACTAGATTAAGAAATTATCTTGCTAGCGAACGTGCATATTAACAGCATAAACACGAACCTTGCGATCATATGATTAAATGTTAAAAAATAACATGCATCAGCAATGATCCATCTTTGCGTTTAAAGCGGCTCTGACAGAAAGGCTGCGTGCCCTGACAAAGACTCACTGTTTTGAGCTATGCGCTCTTTTCCTAAATACATAACTTACATTTCACAGGTATATTCTCCATCTGTAAATGTTAGACAGCCATGGAAATATTTCCATCTTGAGATTCTCTGCTAAACTCCACAGACTTGGTTTTGAACGCACGCCGCCGCGCGCACAACAGACAGAGCGCAATGAAATAGGAGCACAATAACTCGGACTAAAATATACATTTTGCTGAAATGTTTGTAGTTGGACATTTTAAACTTACAAGTAAGTGTATTTGTATGATAGCACTAACTGTAAAGTGACTGTAATGGGGTAATCAAAATAGCCTAGTCTGTGCTTTTTTCATTCTTTTGTTTAGTAAATTTTACTTTGCTTTAAAAGCATTATTTTTGTTTTTAGATCACAATGTTACAATGTTAGAATACAATGTGATTTTTTGCACATTATATATGCCTACATGGTTACATTCACTTTATTTATTTGTTTAATCCAAATACAAAATGCCGAGATATGTACCGTATACCGCAAATCAGCCCAAAAATACAGAGATATGAATTTTTGCTCATATTGCCCAGACCTACTTTAAAGAAACATGCATTTGGTCATATTTTGCTCGATTCGCCCTCTTGTGGCCTCAAGAGAGAAGCCAAAAGCTTTTTTCCTAACTGAATTTATGCCTTTTAAATTAAAATATAATTTGAATTTTGATAATATTCTGGGAAACAGTTTTGTTTATCCACCATACTTGCAGGATAGCACTGCCTTTCCGCTATTGAGTTCAGGGCAGTATTTTATTTTTTTTGTCGTGATTGTGAAAAATGTCACCATTGTATGACATTCCTGCTGCATCGAGAATTGCAATAGTAACTCAGATCATCGTTATGAGAGAAAACGGGATAATTCAGTATGTTTTTTTTCCTGTGTAAAAACACCAAAGGAAGCAGAAGAGTAAATCTGTTAATGTCACTGATTAAACCCACTGCCTCTCACTCAATAAAAGAATCACATTTCTGTGTGTTTTTGTAGGTTTATTAATTAACGTTACATTCTTTGCGAGTATGACTCCCACTAGGCTTGTGAATTAAAATAACTTGAACAGGGTACTTTCTAAAATGCTTTAAGTGGCTTAATGTACCAAGAAAGTGATAAAGACAAAATTGTAAAGCATATACTATGTGCAGATACGCATATAAGCTCAAAATGTGAATGCAATGTGTTTATTTATGTTAAGAATTTTAAGAACAGGCTTAATGCACTGAGACAGTGAAAATAAGACCACATTCTGTACACATGTAACAGAGGCCAGTGAGTAGGTGCTGTGCAGGTTAACGTCACTGCCCTGATCTCAAGAAACGCACTAACGACAGACGCTAGCGGCTGCAGTCTTTAGCCTCCTTGTTAGTGCGCCCGCCTCCCACACCGGAAACACGGGTTCAAGACCTGCTTGGAGCAGGCGAGTAGGACCCGTTACATACACCTTACTGTAATAAAAAATGCTACAAAACTATTCACAAGCTCATAGGGATTTGATTTTGCTTGACATTAGTTGAAATAAATATAAAAAGTACAGTGAGTTCGTGACTGTTCACTGAATGTGACTCACATTCTCAGCTTATCCTCCGTGGCCATGGAAAAATTTATATTTAAAATGACAACAATTATACTTTGTCATTTAAAAGTTTCCAACAAAGAAATGGATCGACTCTCAGCTTGTTGAACACACTTTTATTTGTATAATTTACCATATGATGGCTGAAGCAGCAGCGCGTGTCCAGCGGGTGACACTGTTTTCACAGTAATCAGATCAACATTGTAAATTAAATTCTACAAAACCTAAGAGAAAAAAAATCTAGTTATCATGCACTGCGATAAATTAGCTTCTCTTCCCTGCAAACGATACAATGAAGAATGAATCATTGTTTAACTTAAAGGCAAAAACAATAGTTATCCATAGAGATATAGTATCCAAGATACGCATTTATCCATAGAGAATGAGAAGTAACCATAGGAATGGACCGCGTATCCTGCTAATATGGCGGCGCCTTCCCGAAATGCAACGCGGAGTGAAAAGATTGTGACGTAACTCCTCATTCTCTATTCAAAATGGCTGTTATTACAGTATAGAATATAATTCTGATATAGAATATAAATCAGATCAAGAAGAAATTATTTGAAACAATTGTCTGATGTTGTGGAGTAAAAGCATTTTATAATGTTCTTTTTTGTTGTTGGCCAACAGGTTTAATCATTACAAGGGAAGATGCTCGGCGTGTGTTGCTTTTTCAGATGCAGGCGTTTCCACAACTCAGCGCGCAGACTCAAGGATGGACACACACAAACAAAGCCAGCTTGGAGAGAAATAAAACGTACGGAAATTTAAAAGCAAAAAAAAAAAAAAAAAAACATGCTCTGATTGGTTGAACTCTTCATCTGGTTCTGTTGCTTGTTTTGAATAATGCGCGTAGACAGAGGCGTCACCAGGATTTTGCGTAGTTTAGAGTGACAAATCGTACTTTGATGTCAAAATGCGTATCCGCTAAGCAAAATGTTTACAGGTTGGCAGGTCAGCTTTTGTATGCCAAAACCTGGAAACTAGTTAGAATTTTAGCACTTCCAGTTCCATCGCTCTAATGTCTATGGGGTTTTTGGTTAAATGCCTGAAATACGGTCTGTGGTTAACAGAAGCGCCAGACACTTTCACAATTTACTCTATGCCTTAAAATGCATCAGTAATAACCATGCTGTTTTAAAAAAAAAAAGCTTTTACTTGTCTCGAAAAAGACAGTTGCTAACAAGAGGCTAAATGTCGCTACAAAGGCAGTCTTCATGCCGAACAGGAAAACCCATCTACTCAGTTCTCTTTTACGACTTTGCTTTGTTTATAATCTTGCTCTGCGTTTAGCTTTTTACTTCTGGTGATTGTATTTAGGCTTCAATTTTCATAATCATTCTGTTAATTTGTGAAGATTAACATGATGAACAAAACATGTAAGAAACATTAAGTTTTGTTGGTCACATAGCTTATATTCAGAAAAAAAGGTGCCAGTATGAACCTCCAGGTTGGCCTACAAAAATATGTAATCAGCTCTAAATCACACCATTGGTCACAACCCACCTCGACCAGCTCGAGTGCTTCCACGCCCTCTAGCTACACCTGTTGGTACAGCTCCACCTCCTTTACCCATAAGCCTTAGCACAGCCACACTATTCACAGACATGGAGAAGTTTCTCTGAAAAGTGAGAGAAATAAAGATCAGTGATATACATACGACAAACAATATTTTTTATATCACCCAAAAATTTGCCCCGTGGCTACAATATGCATCATTCACCTGCTCCTCTTCAGTCAGGGGCACCAAGGCCAACGGCTGCTGAGGCTCTTCCTGCAGGATAGCAGCGAATTCCTTATCCTGCATGTCCTCAGGAATCTGAACACGCAAACAAAATCTTAATTAGGCATGTAATCGACAAACAATTATTGACTTATATTAACACTTGAACTACTATATTGAACAGGTCCTTGAATTATACAAAGACCTGGGTATCGTGTTTGATTCTTTTTAGGCACCGACCGAATTGCCTCGATACCAACGAGTATAGAAAAATGTATCGTTGTTCAGTAGAAAATTTCGATACCTAAGTGGATAATTTCATCAACGTCAGTGAGCCAATAAGCCAGCAGCACTAGGTGTGATCGACTATAAGCAGCGCTGCGCAGATCAATTAGTATTTGATATCCACGAGAGCGTTTCGAAAGCGTATGGAGCAGTCTGCACACTATAGCTCTAGTGGTACTGTAATACACCGATCGGTCTGAACAGTCGGTCTGCATCAAGTTGAACACACCTACTAGTTTACACCAGTTACACTCAGAGATGTGGCTCACACGTGAGGCTGTAGTGTGAATGCGTGCCATCCTCCTTAGATATAAGGCTATATTTACACTGGTGCGTTTTTGTTTTAAAACGAAAACAATCCTCGTCATACTGGCGTTTACACTGCGTTTTCCTGCCACTATCTCCGACAAGCGACAGACCGGAAGTCATATATTTCCAATGGAGAGTAGTGCAGGAGCTGCGTGGAATTCCGATCATATGCACATGTCCGTTCATAGCCTACTACACGACCAGGGCTCCAAGCTGCTAATGCTCATCAGTAAATCAGTGGAAAATGATGATTATGTCTGAGCTATGCATTTTAAAACGAACACGCACTTGTGTAAATGTAACCTAACAGAGCTTTATTAAAACTATTTGCATTGATTTATTATGTTGGTTACATTTTGTTCCTTTGTGCAGTGGCTCAGGAGATGAGATGATTTTTTTATGAGGTATTCTTGTTCAAATTGAATTCATAAAATTGGTATCGAAAAAAGTATAGTTCAGGAACCGGTATCGAAGTCAAGGTATTGGTATTTAATTTTTTTTAACGATACCCAACCCTACTTATACAGGTGGCCTGTTCGGTTTAATTTATTTAACTTTTACTGCAGGAGCCATGAGTCACATCACCTTGTTATCTTTGACATAAAGTGCTAACATCTCCTCGCGGCCATAGCGGTAGTCGGCCAACTTAGACTTTGGCATTGCAGGGGAAGGGGGAGGGGACGTCACACTCCCCCCTCTGGATAGTGCACGGAGCCTGAAGAAAACAGACATTGTCTTAATCATTTCCATCACCCTTATAAAAACAATGAATCATTCTCTATTCAAGATTGTGTACATGCAGAAAACGATGGGAGAGATTGATATTTTATTAATAAATAATACAAACTTTTTTTTTTTAATCACAGAAAGGGGAAACATCTGTTTCATCCTGTTGACACTTATAGGGAAGTAGGACAGAAAGAAAAAAAATCAGCCACAATGAATGTGGCAGTTCATAAATTTACTGCACACTAAATATTTCTCACAAAGGAAACCAATAAAAGGAAAAGTCAGATTATCCAAAACTCATTTTAAATGTTTATAAGTGCAAAACACCTGTTTTGTTTTTAGTGGTGCTGCATTAGAAATAAATCAAATTATATCAATGGAAGAAGAAAAAGTGTGTTCTTTTTCTTTTTGAAAAAGTGCCAAATGCAAGTAAAAAAAAATGTTTTGGGCAAGTAAACAGATCAACATTTTTGGCCAGACTGAGAGGGATGGTAATGATTTTTGGGCAACTTAATGGATTTTGGATCATAGCTCCACATTTCCTGTCCATAAATGCACACCTGCAAGAAAGACCATGTTAATTTAAAAGGCATACTATCTGAAATACATATTTTACCATTCTGGACCGAAGTTAAGTGTCTCAGCAGTCATATTCCGTATGTCCAGAGGGCTCAGGGTTTCTGTTAAGCAAAGGAAAAAATAAATAAAAAAGCAGAGGTTTTTGAGTCTCATTTATCATAATCAGAAACACACCAGAAAGTGAAATTAAAATGATACAAGCATGTCTTAGAGGTGGGGGAAAGCTTACCTTGTCCAAAGAACAGGACTGTAAAGGACCAGTATGAACGGGAGACAGGATTGAGGTGGTTCTGTGTGTGGAGGTGGACTTGGTAATTCTGAACTCTGTGCAAATATTATAATAGCTGCCAGTTTCAGAGAGATAACGGCTGATGGATATCTAGCCAGATATAAGAGCTCCAAAAGATGGCACGCCACCCTAATGTGCCAGTAACTTCTGATCTTTAAAAAAAAGATTCAGCAATTTGAAAACACTTTAGAGAGAAAGAGAAAAACATACACTATGATTAAGAATTTGTGGCAGCATAAATAACAGCAACTGCTGTTACAAAAAAAAACTAACTTTTAGGGCAGTTTGTAATGCCGTAACTATTGCTGGGTTACTTTTCTCTCGATTATTGATTGCTTTTACTTAGGCTATACTCAGAATGTGTGTGTATTATTGTTTCATAGGCAAGCATTCGGCTCCCAACTCCTAACACCTGCAGAAAAAAAAAAAAACACTGACTGCTTTTTTTGCAAAACAAATGCATGCACATTACATACATCCATAAGACAGAATACAGTCATATTTGAATTTTCTAATGAACTTTCGGGTAGTTTACATTAAACTAAAGCAACGAGAATACTTTTTGTATGCAAAGAACAAAATGTTTTATTTTTATTTTCTTTGCATACAAAAAGTACTATTGCTGCTTCATAAAATTCAGATTGATGGACTTCCCTGGCGATGCTTATCATACTTTTCTGAACCTCGACAGTGTAATTTACTTGGCAGTCAATGGGACAGTCATAAGCCTCCCGGTTTTTATCTAAAATAATTTAAATTGTGTTCCGAAGACAAACTAAGCTTTTATGGAGTTCGAACAACATGCTGGTAAGTGAATAATGACAAAATTTTCATTTTGGGGTGGAGTAACCCTTTAATGGAGAGGCTGATAGAGTATTTTTACATTTAAAAACTATTTTATCACAGGCAGTGTTTTTAAGCATTATCTACTATTACATTTACATTACATTTAAGTTCCGTCATTTAGCAGACGCTTGTATCCAACGTGACTTACAAATTAGGACAATGGAAGCAATCAAAACCAACAAAAGAGCAATGATATGCAAGTGCTATAACAAGTCTCAGATAGTTTAACGCAGTACACGACATGTAGCACGTTTTTTTTATTACAGTACCTATTTAAATTTTAAATTAGCTTTTTAATAATTCTGTTGATCTTTTTTAATTTCAGTTTTAGTAATTGAAGTACTTAAATTTTGTGTTAGTTGCTAAGGTGATATTTTTCATTCACTACATTTAAGTTTATACACCGACACAAATTTAGTTTTAGTTATAATTTAATAATAAAAGTTTCAACAACTAGTATACAACTTCTGCTTTACACTGCATGCAAATATAAATAGGCGTATAACATTGATTTTAAAACCTGAGTTAAACCTGCTGTATTATAACTACTTATGATTGATTAATCCACTGAATCCCAGCTGAGTGAGCACATATAAACAAGTGTCCAAATCTGATTAGTTTCTTAAAGAGACCTACTAAGTTAGTTTCAAAGAAAAAAAGTAGCAATTTAATATTTTAGGCAATTGTGATGGCAGTTAGACATAAATGCATTTATTTACTTTAAAAAAAAATCTACAATTTAAGAATTTGTATCAAAAGTTACCTCGTTAAACTACCTTGGAATTGTATAAGTAGACCCTTCAAATATTATTTGCACCAAACTAGTAGTTTTATTGGATTACATTTACAACACACATACCTTTAAGAGAGGCAACTAAAATTAAACTTAATGAAAGAGAAAATGAAGCTCAGGTCATGGGACCATTTACACAAAACTTGAACAAATATGGATGAAATCAAGACATTGCACTTTCTTTATAACTGATCACTCTGTGTAAAAACATCAACAACTCCTTTTAGACACGTCACACTCGGTAACCGTTGCTGGTGGGATTAAATGGGTTAAGTAGCATTTAGCAAAAGCCAAAAAGGGACTAAATAACAAAACGCATCCAAAACCCTTCTGTGAGAACTTTCCAAACTACAATCATAACTCCACAAGCAACATTAACCGTTACAACTCAACGTGAGTAAGTTAACCCTCGCCGCGCTGTTATGCATCACAAACAAACAATACGCCAGCAACTGAGAGGCGTTTTCTAATAAGGATTAAGAAGTAATCTAATTATAAACAACGAAGCAAGTCTGAGACGTTTTAAGGAGACCAAGAGCAGGAAACGAAGCAGTAACGTCTCATACCTGCTCGCGTCTTGCTGCAGGCCTTCACTATAACGTTACTCCACAACTAGCCCTTCAACCATCTGCTACAGTGCGATTAACTCTAAAGAAATACGTGTGCGATTACAACTAAAATGTGATTACCAACCAATGCACAAAGCAGACTTCCCATTAAAAAGTTGAAATGATTTAGCACGCACCTCTTCTGCGAGCCTGCTGGCCAGCTAGGCTAAACTAGCCATCCACTGTTTTCTTCAGAGTTTGATCTTCTGGAAAGAACTCACTCCTTTTGCACGTAACGTACGTGCTTCGCAGGAACCGATGGTTTGAGCCACTGATATGTCTCTGTTTTCAAAACTTGTCTTGTGTGAGTTCGATGCTGAATTCTTTATATATTTCCCCCTGTATCTGCAACGGTCGCAATGAGTTTTTTTTTGTCTCGCTCGGTAGTCTTGTTGTTTGTGTTTTACAAAAATGGCTGTTGGACATGAAACACATGAGAAATTCATCCAATGAACCGCGAAGTTCTTCTTCTTCTTGTTTTTGTTTGACGTTAAAAATAGTGCATTACCGCCATCTACTGCTAGCATGCGCCATAATCACTGCATCTCGAACAACAGTCAAACTCGAACGATATTCGTTTTTTGCTGTTAATAAATTAATATTAATAATAATAATAATGCATATTATTATTAGTAGTATTATTTTTGTAGCCTATTTTTTATAATTAATAGGCTACTGTTATTATTATGTATTTACTGTAGTATTATTACTTTAGTACAGTATTTATTTTTGTAATAGTTTTGTGGTATATGTCTTTATTCTTTATTTTATACATTTGCAAAACACACACACACACACACACACACACACACACACACACACACACACACACACACACACACACACACACACACACACACACACACACACACACACACACACACACACATATTGAATATTGTGCATTATTATATAGCCTATTGAAGAAAAGTCTTTTGTTGGGTTTAAATTTAAGGTATCTTGATTTTTTTTGATGTCTTTTTATATCCATTTAGTAGCTGGGCCGTCAGGTGTGTCAGGTCAGGTGAGCGGCGAGCAGTTATTTGACTATCGCTACAGTATGGAAAATGAGCACCCCGGCACACTTTGTCATTCAAAGAAGATTTTGAAGGAAAGCTGTTTCATTTCAATCTAATGGATCCCCGGGCTGTTTTGCTGGTGTTTCTCTGCTTTCTGCTCGTCACTGTGCGCTCAGAAGTGCAGAAAGATTTCTCAACCGAATGCCGTGAGTTTATGTATATGGGCACTCCCCCCCGGGGTCTGGAGAACCGCTCACTTAAAAAGATCTGTCAGCGTTATAACGGCAAGCCTCGGTATGTCACTCTGTATGATGTGGTGGATCACATCCCAGTGTATTCTGCGTACACTTTCAAGCGCTCCGACGGCTTCAAGAAGGTTGATGTTCCTTGGATGTTCGAGCCTCAGGTAACCAACCGTCGAGTTCTCATTTTCGTTCATAATGAGTAAAGCTTTAATAACCGCGAGTATCAATAGCGTTGTAGACTTTGTAAAACAAGGCACAGGTTAGATTTTGAGCAATTCTTTTCAACTCAAACTGCTGAGGACATTTTTTTTTATCAGCCTTATAGTCTTATCTCTCAGTTTTGTTGGGTGAATGGGTTTAAACATGCTTTGGACAGACTAGGAAACCAGCTGCCAAATACTAAACCAGTTGAACACCATCTGAGAGACCAGTTTAAACCGACCAGCCAGCAAACCATCTTACCTGGTTTAACCAGCAAACATGGTTTAAGCTGTTTTTATCAGTAGGGTAAGCTGATGTGCTGGTCTTATAACCAGTTTAAGACCATTAAAAGTGCAAAAAGAACACCTATACAACCAATAGCATCAACAATTGTTAGGCTGGTTATATATATTTTCCATATATTGCATATTTTATGTAGCTACTATAGAAAATACCTTAAAATCTTGTTGTTTTTTTACTTAAATATTCTATACTCATTCAGCTCTCCACAGCATCAGACACAGGTGAGATGCAGCCATTTCCTCCCAATGATGTCCACGACAGTTTTTTAGACGCCCAGGCCATCTTGGAAGACTACTCAAACATTGTTGATTTCGAACGAGGCCATTTGAACCCCGACGAGCACCAGGCTCACCCCGATGACAAGGCAGCCACGTACACCCTCACCAATGTGGTCCCACAGATCCGGGAGTTCAATGTGGGCTACTGGAAACAACATGAGCACACCATCCGCCGTCGACTCAACAACTACTGTCGCGGCAAGGCGTACATAGTCACGGGGGTCACCACGTCTGGCAGGATGATCCGTAGATACAACATCAACCGAGTGGCCGTTCCAACCTATCTGTGGTCGGACCTACTGCTGCATCGATTATGATCACAATGCCCCATTTGATGAGCGATCCAAATTCCCGGCCTTTGCAGCCTATGGGCTCAACGAAAAAGAAGGCACGGAGGTCATAGAGATGTCTGTGCAGCAACTGGAAGATTTTTTGAAGAAGAACACCTTTGTGGACAAGAGGTTTCAGATTTTCTTTGGGAACTGTGAGCCTAATGAAGCCATAATGAAAGTCCAGACTTAGGTGTCTTCATTCTGCTTCCCTTAACTTGTCGATACCTAAATTCATAAACAGATTTTCAAACATCATTCAACTATCAGAATTGTGTTCTGTAGAATGCATACTGAGCCATATGCTCTTAAATAAAAGGTTCCAATTAGATTTTACAACTTAATGAGACAGAAACAACTTTCTTCTAGATTCCACTGAAAACATTCTTTAGTTCTTTAGAAAACTATTTTTGCATCTACACTACCGCTCAAAAGTTTGGGGTCAGTAAGATTTTTGAAAGAAGTCTCTTATTGTTTACCAAGGCTGCATTTATTTGATGAAAGTACAGTTCAATTGTGAAATATTATTCAAATTTTAAAATAACTGTTTTCAATTTTAATATATTTTAAAACATTTTTTTTCCTATGATGCAAATTTTAATTTTTGTCAGTTGTCTTCAGTGTCACATGATCCTTTAAAAATCATTCTAATATGTGTTTTTTTTAGGAATCAAATGAAAACCATTATTTTAGTTTGGAAATCTTTTGTAAATTAAATGTTGTTTCTGTCACTTTTGATCAATAATGCATCCCTGCTGAATAAAATAATTAGATTCTAAATAAATACATGCATACATCCACAAAGGACCTCCGACTTTTGATTGGTAGTGTGATTTAAAGAACCTAGACACCAATACACTGATCTGAAGAACCGGTAGTTTGAAGAAATACAAAGAACCACTGAATAATCTTAATTTTTAAGGGTGTACTAAAGACGATTTTGAGCATCAGACCCTGAATAATATTCCCTAAGATGCATTTTACTTCATTGTGTATGATTGCAGGCAAAAACTAAAATAATTGGGTATAACACTGTTCACTTTTCATCTACTTTTTATCTAATTTGTTTCATTTGAAGGGTAAAAATCTGTATCCGTTTCCTTTAGCCTTGGCTGGTAGAATGAAGATCCAATTTCAGTTTCAGAAATATTTTATATCTTCTAATTAAGAATATTTGTCCACGAGAGGACTGAAAAGAGTGATGAAATGAGAGAGATTTAATGACTATAATCATGGGGCCTTAGGGGTTTTATTAGGTCCATTAACTTCTTTATAAAACTGCAACAGCTAAATCATTTCTCACTTTGTAAGCATGTTTACTGCAATTTATCTGAATATTGTAACTCTTCTCAAATAAAAATTGACAACTTAATCTTCTCTGTTTGCCTACAGCCTGTCAATTATCAATATAACAACATGAAGACTCAATAACATAAAAGCTCTAGGTATTCTGCATAAATATTTTCAAAATAATATAATAAATAAAGCTGGTATCAAACTCCTATTGCTTGATCAATTTAATATGTACACTGTCTACTGATTCTTTTCAAAGTAAAAAGTTGCTTTTGTGTGTGCTTGCAAGATTAACAATGGTATGAATATGAGATAGCTCATGTAATATCAGATAACCAAATAAAAGTGGCATAAAGAGGAGGTGAACGAAGCCCCACTCCTTCCTAATCCCTTGTTCACACAGGACACAGACTCCATACAGACAGGCTTATCTCCGTATTCCTTTTTCTTTCATCATCTCTTCACACTCTATTGAGGACTGTTTGTTCTCTCGTGATGGGGAGTATAGAATAGCCTGATTTACATTTTATAAGACAGCCATACAAGCCAGCCATAAAGATGATTAGCTCTACAGAAAAGAGGACCTGCATATATATGGAGAAAGAGAGAGAGAATAATTTGTTCTGGGAATATGTGATAAGGTTTCTGCACTGTATTTTCCTAAACCACCATGTCTCTCCCTCCTTTTACTGATTACTCCTTCCAAAGAAAGCTGCTGGTTAAAAGGAGAGGATAACTATTACTTGTGTGATTTACTATAGAGTAATTGACACACACACACACACACACACACACACACACACACACACACACACACACACACACACACACACACACACACACACACACACACACACACACACACACACACACACACACACACACACACACACACACACACACACACACACACACACACACACACACACACACACACACACACACACACACACACACACACACACACACACACACACACACACACACACACACACACACACACACCACACACACACACACACACACACACACACACACACACACACAGCTATATACACTCAAGTCTTGTTGGATGTTTCCAGTATATATTATATATAAATATGTGTGTGTGTGTGTGTGTGTTGTGTGTGTGTGTGTGTGTGTGTGTGTGTGTGGTCTAATCACATAGAAGAGCTACTGTAGCTTAAATTGCAGAAAAACCTAATGTTTGTTAGTCATGTTTACATTAGTCAAACCTAATGTTTGTTGTTAATGCCATGATAGAAAGGTGTAGAACACACAGTGCATTGTTGTTTGCTATGTATCAGGTTACATAGCTACAGACTAATCAAAGTGTCCATGATGACCCCTGTCTACCACTAAAAGCGGCAATGGCTAGTGAGAGTCAAAACCGAACCATGGAGCAATAGAAGAAGGTTGCCTGGTTTGATGAATCATGTTTTATTTTAGATTTGATGGATGGCTGGGTATATGTGCATCATTTACCTAGGGAAGAGATTGCATGAGATGCACTATGGGAAGATGGCAGGCTGGCGGAGGCAGCGCTATGCTCTGGGCAACGTTCTGCTGGGAAACCTTGGGTCCTGGAATCATGTGCTGGCATTACTTTGACACATACCATCTACCTAAAGATTGTTGCAGACCACCCTTCATGGTGTTCCCTGATGGCCTCTTTCAGCAGGATAATACACCTTGCCACACTACAAAAAAAGTTTAGGAATGGTTTAAGAAACATGACATAATGTTCAAGGTGTTGACTTGGCCTCCAATTTCCAGATCTCAACCCGACTGAGCATCTGGACCAACAAATCCGATCCATGGAGGCCCTACTTTGCAACTTGCAGGACTACAATGCTAGTGTGCTCTTGCTTCTTACAAAACCAAGTCAAGTCAACATGGCCCACCTTCTCCATGACTTCTTGCCCCTTGTTCAATGTACGTCTCTGGATAATAAGACACCTCTCCTCAACTATTAATTTCCACAACACCAATAGTGCAGGTCAGGTTACAGATCAAACCAAAGTTCAAACAACAACAATATATTGTTTTCCTTCAGGTAGAAAAAAGTAAAAAGAAAGTGGTATCAGATCCATGTAAAGCCACATTTGTACAAGTTCGCCTGGAGGATACACTCTTCTCTTTTAGGCAAAGTGTCATCAGTTCTGTTTTGCTTATCTAATCAATGCTATTCAAAGTAACCAGCTTTGAATTCCTCTCACTCTCTCATTCTATCAAAGAAGCACTAAGTAAGACTGCCGAGAAGCACCGTTGACTAAAATGCGTCCCTCCATCATCCTTCTGGCCCATGCCATCATAATATTGCTCTCTGAACAATGGGGAACTGCAACCGTAGTTGAGGACTTCAACCATGTTGAGAGATGCAAGGACTCGCTGTATATGGGCACCCCACCACGAGGCTTCAGAGATAGCAGACTCAAGAAGATCTGCCAGCGCTACGCTGACAAACCCAGATATGTAACCCTGTACGACTCCAAAAACCGTATCCCAGTTTACTCTGCATACACCTTCAAAAAAACAGAGGGTGATCGGCGTGTGGACTATCCCTGGATGTTTGAACCTCAGGTATGAAACTATTCAATCTCAAAATAAAAAGTACAAATCTGTTACTGGGATGGTACCCTTTCAAAAGGTATTAATATGTACATTTAAGGTACTCATATAAACCCACAGGGTAAAAAAAGTACAAAGGTGTACCTTTTGAAACCCCAGTGAAAGCATTTATACTTTTTTTCTGAGATTTTGAGGACTGGATTTCTTCTTTGTAATGATGTGTTGACCTTCTTTCTAGCTTGCAGAGCTTGATGGGAATGGGAACATGATGTCGTTCCCCACCGGATACCTACACATGAAGTTTGAGGACAGCCAGGCTGTTTTGGATGACTACTCTGATGTGGTTCTGTATGAGAGAGGCCATCTGAATCCAGACCAGCACCAGTCAGACCCTCAGGACCGAGCAGCTACCTACACGCTCACAAACGTTGTGCCAGAAATTCGTGAGTTCAACATCGGACCATGGCGCGAACACGAAGAGCGCATCCGTGTGCGTCTCAATAATTTCTGCCGAGGCACAGCCTATATTGTGACTGGGGTTACCACTGTTGGAAACATGATCCGGCGCAACAACCAGGACCGTGTTGGCATCCCTGAAGAGGTGTGGTCTGCCTACTGCTGCACTGAATACGACCGGAATGCACCTCACAACATACGCATCCGATTCCCAACGCAAGCAGCCCTTGCCAAGAATTCAAAGGAGGGGAACAGAGTCCAAGAGCTCACTGTGCAGGATCTGGAGAACTACCTGACTAACAAAATGGCCATTGACAAGAATTTCCAGCTGTTCTATGATAACTGCATCTCACCATCACCTCTTCCTCCCTACCTTCATTATACCAAGTGATCTGACTTACCTTCAGCTTATAGCTTTGGTTGTGGTTTCATTTGTCTTGCTTTCTTCTTTTCTGTAGCTTCTCTGTATATTTCTGTAAAGGTTTCTTTTTTTTTTTTATCTTATACAATTCGATTCAAATATTTGGAGTCAAGAAGATTTAGAGAAATTACTGGAAATTAAATTAGAAAAATATTTTTTAATTATATATATATATATATCAAAAATGTAAAAAAAAGTTTCCACCAAAAAAAACAGTAAAACAAGTTTCCACCAAAAAAGCAGCACATCTATTTTCAACATTGATATTTATAAGAAATGTTTCTTAAGCACCAAATCAGCATGTTAGAATTATTTCTGAAGGATCATGTGACACTGAAGACTAAAACAATGGCTGCTGGAAATTCAGCTTTGCAATCACATGAATAAATTACACTAAATTATATCATAATTGTATAAAAAATAATACAACAGTTATTTTAAATTGTAACTTTACATTGTTTACTGTATTTTTCAAAAACATTAAAAATCTTACTGGCTCCAAAGTTTTATAGGCCTATAAAATATGATTTAATTAATAATTTTAGGATATTTAAGAAAAAAATTGTCGTTAAAACAGTAATTGTACATTTTCTTTCCTGACCACCCTATGTCTATAATTATTTTATTGCTTTCATCTTAATATTAATCATCCTACGTAAGCATAGTTTAATAGTGACAAACTGTCTCAGTTTACATGTTAAGTAATTCACTGATACCACGTGAATTTTGTGTTGTGATAAAGATGTGTATCAAAACAAAACAAAGAAAGCAAACAAAAGCTGTCCTGCTTTTTCAACCTATTTCTATGGGATTCTCATTTTATTGTTTCAATAAACACTACTGATACACATCAATAAAAACCTAAGGACAATTTTAGTCAAGTTTCATCATTACAACCACATATAATTTGCTTCATGATGATTCAATCATTAATACCAAGCATCATTGCCAGTAAAAATCAGATTCAAGACCTTTACAGGTTTTGTAAAGATAAATGGCATGGTAAAATGGCATGGTGTTCCTGTGGCTCAGTGGTTAGAGCATTGCGTTAGCAGCGCAAAGGTTGTGGGTTCGATTCCCTGGGAACACATGTACTGACAAAAAAAATTATAACCTGAATGCACTGTAAGTCGCTTTGGATAAAAGCGTCTGCTAAATATGTAAATGTAAAAATGTGTAGGGCAGATGAATTAGAAAAAGTGTTATCCTGAGCAGAGAGCCTTGAAACCTATAAAAAGAAGGACCATTCAAAACTTACTGGGATGGTAAAACAAGAACATTTGCCACATACTGGTGAAATGGTCCACCTAAATAACAATCTATGAAATATATTTTGCCTTTAAAGCAACATAAGTTTAAAGGAATGTAACGGTCACACAGGACGAGTTTTCATTAACTGACCAATGTAAACTAATTCCATGAACAAGATTAGCAAGCTGGGACATTCCTTTCATTTCTTAAGTGCATAATCTAATCTCAGAGAGACACAAATGAGCAAGGATATGCAAATGCCATAACGTGAATAAGGCTGTATAATCCTTAACACTCTCTATCTAACTCATATTCTGCTTCTCCCTTGTATTCCTTTCTGTAAATTGTCTTTGGTTGTTATCATTACTGCCGGTTGTAATTTTGTGTCTATACATTGTGTGCCTTCCTAGTCTAGGGTCAGGAAGGGGGTAACAAGGAAATTTACAAACGCAAACCAAACAAAAAACTCTTAATAGGCAACCAGGAACTCCTCGCTCCTGTCCCAGCACTCCGCAAAAATCACACAGATTGTTGTTACACTCAAAAAGTGGTTTATTTGACAAGCTCAAAAAAAGTACAAAGAGGGGAGCAAATAAAGCTTCGGGAGGGGACCAGGCCAAAATAACAAACATAAGAGAACTTTAGAAAACTAAAACTTAAGAGAGAGTATTTTCTAAACTCACAAAACACAATTGAAAACAAATTAACAAAAGTCTTACCTTACTACCTTTCTAACCAAAAACAGGAGAAAACATGGACATTAAACAAAATAGGCATCCACCTCCCTACTGCTCCAAAAACTACAATTATAAAGTTTTAACTCACATCCCAAGTTGTGAATTTACCTGAGTAAAACAGAGCAACAACATCTCTGCTAAGATTCAAAGATAATTACGTTGTACACTAACAACCAAAAGGCCAACAGATCAACTATTAGCACACGAGATAATGTCTGGGACAGAAGAAAACTGTCTCAGGAGGCAGCGAACTTATAGACAGGAATAGACATTGTGTCTATACATTGTACAGGCATAGACAGGTATTGTAGGGTAGAGTGGGGGAAAACGCCCCCCCCCCCCCTACTGTTTCTCCCCCAAAAAACACAAGATAATGTCAAGAAATTTTTTTATTGTAACAATGGACTACGTTGACGAGAGGGATGTGGAAGTTTTCACCATGAAGCTTACACTGGTGATGTACCGAAGAGAAAACAAATTTCACAGTAAATGATCACATTTTCAGCAGTAAGAAAAAAAGGGTTTTAAAGCTTGTTGTTTTGTAGAACATCACAGTTATATGAGAACAGTAGGACCTGTAGATAGAGTCCGTGTAATTTTATAAAAATATAATTATATTTTCAGAATTGACAGAATTGATTTTTCATACTTGGTTTATAATTTATGTCAGTGTCACTAAAACTATGAAAACTTTTCTGAACACATTTAACCTTTGTTTTTCAGAAAAAAAATTACACAGTCCTTAAGGGGGAGCGTTTTCCCCCACTCTACCCTAATGATGAAAGAACCATTGAAAGAACCATAATGGGTTTTTCCTCTTCTGGAAAAACTTGGCAGATGTGGCCCAATGTACACAATCAAAGTCTCCCGATCCCAAATCAGCAAACCACATTGACAAATCAGATGCTTTCTAACTATTACATTGCCCCAAGTCTGGGACTTTACCTAGTCTAAAATGATCATGTTTTCCCCCACTTCCAAATATACAATATTAAAGATGATATAGGTGTTCAGAAAGTACTATTGCTAAAGAGGACCCTGGGGCCCGGCCCATAATCCATGCTTGAGTAGGGACAGGGTAACCTATTTCTACAGCTGTGACCAAAAGCTGCATGGCTGGCTGTACTTTAGTATTTGAACACTAGATGGTAGTCCTGTCAAAAAACATAACCTTGCTGGTTTTAAGTTGTTCTAGAGCTTTTTCAACAAGGTTTTAATCTCTTTATTTTGCATTTTATTTATTTATACAGTGGCCAAATATAAGTGCCTCAAGGAAAGTTTAACAAATTTGTCCTGAAACATGAGACCACTGTCGTCACAGGATTGTGGCCTACACAGAAAAGCCTGAATGTACATTGAGCAACATAGTGAATGCCAAACACAGCACAGAACAGCGCGCTGGGATACTATCAAGCACGCACGAGGAACAGGGTCACACAGAAGTCGTACGGTGCATGCGTTCATTGCGTTGAGCTCAAATCTGCGCAGTCTGCAGTAACTGTGGGGTGCATAAAGGAACACAAAAATCGCAGTTTAGGATTTAAGAACATTATGCACAGTAAAAATGCACCTTGCGAATGCAAACGTTTTCAGGTAAGCTAAGCTTTTTTTGAATCTAAGTGGGACCAATTAATGAAGAAAATGTTTGTTTGTATCTGTGCCGGTCAAACAGTTCTCTCTGCATCTATTTGTCTCTTGTTGTAATTAAGAATTATATCGTAGACTAGTTTGTAATGCATTTTCTTTTTTATTGTACAATTTTATTATATTTTAATTAAATAAATAAATAAATGTTCAACCTACGATTCCAAATATCACGCGTGCTGTGTTGCTGCTCAGATGAGTTGCATGACTTCAGTCATGTCATTCGTGAACTTACCAGAACTTTCTGTTTCTCCCTGTGCGGCATTTTATTTTGTGATATGAGTGATAGAAATTTGCATATGGGGGCAGTAACTAGTTCCTTTATGAAGGAATTAGTTAACTTAATTAGTTTTTGTTATACACCGAATCCCTTCTGAAAGGTGAGGAATCCGGCTGTGACGTTGGTCGAGAGAACGAACAGCCTATGTCCCTCCACTGATTCTGTGTTTTCAGTATGAACGACGAACAAAATGAACTAAGCAGTCACTGTTTGTAACACTTAACTGTCACTGACCCGTATACGGGACCCCTAACTTTACTTCAATATATTGTCATTAAATCCTAATCTGATCATGACAAACTATATATCATTGGAAAGGTCCAAGACTCCTAAATATATATTGTACCACTGTTTGTTGTTAAACAATTATGTAGGAGCAGTAATAGATTAATTTATGACAAGAGTGCACCTCAAAACACATATACACCATAACAGGAGCTCTGAGCTTTGACAGAAAAAAATAATTTCCTTTTTTTCCTATCACATGTTTTAGTATAATTATATATCATTTGCCGTTTAAGAAACCGTTTTGAAATCGGACATTGCGTTACCATAGAAATTGTACTTTAAAATCTTTTAGCGGGCTCCTCCCCCTTAGTGTGAGGTGTCATATTCCAAATGTATTACAGTCTTATTGAACCAAAACTTTGTATAATCTTGACAAAAATACATATCATCGGAAAGGTCTGGGATTCCATATTTGGTGGTTATTTTGTGATTGGAGTAATACTGAGAGAGAAATTGATACATTTGTGGCAGAAAAATGCATAAAAATTATTAAATGTGGTTTGGATGGCACCCAGTGGCTGTTTGTGGTATAACGCCTAAACAAAATTGTATAGTAACCTCAATTTTTATTATATCAACTTCAAATTTAGAACACAACTTAGTTAAACATATGGCTTTAACTTTATGCCAAATTTGGATTAAAACATATTTTGTAAAATATTAATTTCATATAAAATAAAATAGTACAGTACATGTTATTTACAGTAAATTTAAACTTTTATAATTGTTTTTACTTTCGTTTTTTGAAATGATTTCACTTCTGCAATAATCTGCATGATTGGCTTCTTTAAAAAGAGACAAACCAAAAAAATATAAATAACAAAATATGTAAAAAAAACATTCTTGGCCGGATGACTGTTAAGGGGGTTTGTAACGAATTGATTGAAGATTAATCTCATATCTGTGAAAACCCGCATTATGATTGATTACATTCAATTAAAATATCAAAAGAAACACAACAATTTTGAAAAGCTTTAAAGTTTGATAAAAGTTATGCTCAACAGTTGAAAATGAATGAAGAATAAAGACTTCATGAACTTAACGAATCGGTTGACCGATTTAATGACTCACTAACAGTGTTGGGCTAGTTACTCAAAGAATGTAATATATTACTCATTACTAGTTACTCCATTCAAAATTGTTACTTTACTTATTACTTTCTGGCAACAGTAATTAGTTACGCTACTAGTTACATTACTTTTTGTTCACGCCCCACAGAAGTTGTAACTGTGTATCTTCCACATAAAATTCTTCTTGAATGTTACTAACAACATATTTCTCCCTCATCATTTGACCAAAATGCACATTTGATCGCAGTCAGAAGTGATTACAGACACTCAATAGTGATTGATAGTGACATTCAAGAAGAAATGTTGTATTAATCCCATTAATTGTCATGTGTAGCTTGAAGCCAATTGTAATTTCTCAGTTTTCCCTTATACGATTATATTTCATTATGTATTTTATCAAATCCAAATTTGTAAGATACTTTGAATTTTAGTAATATAATGTACCCCATGCTGATCAGAAGGATGTGGGTGGGATGTAATGCCAGAGTAAAGCACAGCCACAATTTACACAACAGTGTTCAGATCATTTTTTTCCCTGACAAAATCAATATAATGCAATATTTATATCTGCTGAATGTAAGCTTTTCCATATTCCAACCTTGACTGCTGCACTGGGGACATCACATGCATGCGCGAGTCAGTCAGCAGGGCTGAGGCATTAAAAGTAACTAAGCTGTTTTATGGATAGTAACTGTAATATTATTACTGAAATCTTATTAGTAATTAGTTACACTACTAATTACTGCAAAAGTAATATTATTACAGTAACCAAGTTACTAGTAACTAGTTACTGCCCAACACTGCTCACTAATAATACCCAAAGTAATTAACTTGCCATCACCCAACAATCCAACCTGCAGAAGTGTTCGCTGAACACATCAGTGGATTAATCTTTTTAGTATATGATTCCTAGTCACTTGGATGAATCAAAGCAGCCTTCAAGCAGCCGTGGCATTCCCAAGCTGCTATGTTACTAAAAGAGGAGCTGTGTCATACTATTTAGAGCGGCGATCCTTGTATGAACAGTGTCAGTGACATAGAATGATGAATCAGATGATGTGTATAAGCTTATCCTGGAGATAAAAAAGCAAAGACATGTCAGGGGTGAAGGCTGTGGTAAAAGGAAACACCAGTGAACTCTGGGAAATGTAGTATTTGAACTCAACTGTGAAAAAAAGTCGATTGACGTTTAGCCTACATTATCAGTAGTTGTGTGCAATTACATGCAACATGCAGTTTGCGTTCTGTTGAGCGTGGCCGAGCGGTCTAAGGCGTTGGATTTAGGCACCAGTCTCTGGAGGCGTGTGTTCGGATACTACTGATGCCATCGCTTTAAAATTCTGATCGAACACAAAAGCTTTGTTGGCGTTATGCATCTTGCTTGTGTGAATGGAATTAAGAAATTAGTAAATGAATTCAAGTTTAGGCACAGTGACAATTATAAGAAAAAATGTGGTGTTAACTTCCCTATTCGCATACAATAATAATAATAATGAAACTACTACTATGAGTAATTATTTTTTTATAAAGACAGGTAACATTTTTCATAATAAGTATAAAGATTGTGAATAAAGAGACAGGTCTGATTGTGAACCTTCCCACATCAGTTTACTGTGAGTATTTGTAATAACAGTGTCTGTTGAGGTCTGGTGTCAGTTTTGATAGTGTTTGTGTGGCTGGGTGGAAACCAGATCTCGCCCCTTCGACCCATCTGTGACCCGAGGGTTCTGGGCCACTTTGTACGAGAAGCTCAAGATTCTGAGGTCATCATGGTGAGGTCTCTATGTGCTTCTCACAGAATGTCAGGTTATTTTCAGAAACATCACTCCATCTGTTTTTTTTTCTCCCAGCGAGGTTGCAGAGGAGGCTGTGGAGTGATGAAATCCTACTTAGTTAGTTAGTTCCTCTGACTAGTGTTGACTTTGCTGTTTGGGAACATATAGATGTGAGTCATGATGTACTGTGTTTAACAATATAAAACATGATGTATATACATTCACATAAATACATTAAATACTTAAAACCAGCATTGTGCAAATAAGTAATACAGCATAATACAAAAACATCAAAATCCATCATGCATATGCAACTCTTTTATTGTTTATATTTACTAGTAAAGGTACTTTAAAATACTTTGATGTATTAATTCTTCATTCAAATATATTTTTAATGCATTTCTCATGTTATCTTCATATCAGTGAAACCTGATTTTCAGTATTGGCGTATTTTATAGGCGATTGAAGCCAGTGTATTTCATAGAAAGTATTTCTACTCATTCATAGTCTAAATCTATGTGTCCAGGTTCATGGACAGGCTGTGGAGGTCCAGACTGGTCTGTCTCTGCTGGATCAGGCCTTGAGTAATGCGATGAAAACAGTGAGCAACTCTCCACTGGCCAATGCGCTGGATCACAACACCAGTAACATCCACAGCTTTGGCCAGATCCTGCACAGTCTTGATTTACAGATGTAGTAACCTCTGATGTGTTGTAACCATGAGCAGGGTCACAGCAAGGTCTATTCTGACATCCACATCCAGCCTCTTTTCTAATTTGGCATTCTAGGAAATTGTGCAAACGTTCAGCGTATTCGGGTTACTTTCTCGTTTTTGGCTACAGTCAAAGTGGCGGCATGATTCTGGGAAATGTGTTTTGTTTCTCCAAAGCTTGATACTTCAGTGACTGTGAGGTGAATTTTCATGCCATGCTGTACTGTGGAGCTGTATTTCAAAATGTTAAAATAACATGTCAGTTGAATAAAATTACAGTGACAATAGAGATACCTAAATATACTGCAGACTATACTGCAGTTAGAATAAGTTCAGTCTAAATGGATTTGTCCCACTATAGTAAACATGAGTTCCAATGTATGATTTATTACTTTCTGGAACTATGAGAATGAATTGAAGGCCGCATCAATACATTTAAATTGAACCATTCCCATTGTGCTAAAATATGAATCATGCTTAAAATATGGTATTAGAGAACAATACCCAATACAGTTGAAATAGGAGGGTAAACTATCTTAGTAACCAAAGTTGTTGATTTTAGAAAATAGTCTTGGTTTGTTTCGTGTGTTGTGATTATTTTATGAGGCGATCCAATCAGATCTGAGAGCTGCAATCTATTCAATTTTAGTTTTTGGGATGATCAATTTTCCCTAATGAGTTCCCACAGCAGGCCAGGTCCACAGTTCTTCCAGACGATTCAGCTCCTGCCAGCACACAGACGCAGGAGGTCTCCTCTCTCCCAGAACTTCTGCAGGTGCAGAGCAGTTTCTTGCGAGGGAAAGTCAGATTCCTGCTTTCAGCTGCACCAGCCTGCCAACGGCAAAACAGCTGATGCGAGCTCAGAGCTCACAAATACACAACAAACGCGGACAAGAACACTTGGTTGTGACACGTTACCCAATCTAAAATCTTAAAGAGCTTATGAGTTCCAGGTGTCACTCTTCAAATGGTCTTCTGCATTCGAAAGCGTGCAGTCATGTTTCTAGAGTGTGCATCATGTGGAGAGTGAAGCAAAACAGCAGTGACACCTTGACTTATTCCACAAGGCGAACATGGCACAAGATCCTGCAGAGGAACATTTCAGAGCCCACAAGTGGACTCAAAGGCTTATATCTGTGTGGCGAACAGCTTGTCCGGCTGTATCCAGCCACCTGGACTACAGTACATCTGACACACTTTTATTTAATTATATTTGTATGTTCAGCTTTCTACAAATCCATGAATTGTGCTGCTATTTGTTAATTTTTTAGTAGGCAGTGTATGCACTCTACAGGACACATCCTTTTCTGAGATGTGTACATTTAATGGCAGGACCAAAGGAACCCTTTTTTTGAGGGTTCAGAAGGGTTTGCCATGTGAACACAATGCTGTGAGGCTGTGTGACGTATGCTTCCATCTAGAGGACAAAACAGGAAGTTTAAATGAAACTAAGACAGAAAATAAGTGACATTTTTTTTTAAAGTAGACAGTTATTACAACAACATGCAAATAAGGAGACAGGGTCTGTCAGTATGTTTAATAACCTTTTTTAATGTTGTCCAGTTCAGATACACAACATACAGTGTGTAGTAGCCTGTATAGGAAATAGAAATATGAATTTAAATTTTTAGACCCGTTGCGGTCATACTGTCCCCTTATTTCAAGCCTTTTTTTACGTTGCTGAAATTCAACAAAATGAAACTCAACAGGTGCAAGTCTTTTTTTTTGGCGACCAAGCATTAATACTCAACAGTTGTGTTTCTCAGGATTTTTTTCTTCATATATTTTTTCATTTCTTTAAATCCTCTATAATACATAGGCAACCCAGACAAAAAGTATCACCATGTATGTCTGGTGAGAGTGTGCTTTATATGTCTGTCAGTTGCCAGTAGCATACTCTCTCTCCCTTTATTTTGTAGAAAAATATGAACTGTTTAAATTCTCTACTTTGAAATATATGCAGCTCAAATTCACAACAAAGAGATAAGCCAGAACTCTGTGGAATCCCACCCCCACTCCAACAAATCTCCAATGGTTTGGGTAACATTAAATTTCTAAGAACTTACAACCAGGTAAGAGAAAACAAACACCCCACAGTGTCATTTAGTCCACTGAAGCGTAATGAAGAACACCCAGGAGAATGACTCAAACAGCAGGCCTCTCGGAAAAAAAACAGGGCTGACTCAAGCGATTTACATCCTACAGCCTCGTACGAGGAAATAAAATGAGCTTCTCCACATAAACGTTGTCATTTAACCATCTCCAACAAAATATTCTGATTAGGCCCTGATCGGTTCCACCCTCTGTTTTTCAAACGAAACAGAATCAGATGCAGCCAGAAACTCCATTGTCCACCGCATTGTCGGGTCTTGCAGCAAATTTGAATTCCAAATGCAATTACTCTCATCAAGTGCACTCATTCTTGACTCAATATATTCTCTAATGTGGAATTCGCTTTGTTTCCGCTTCCCTCAACATTCATTACGATTTAATGTCTTTTGTCGAAAAAGAAGCTTTAGTATCTGTAAACCTTCAAATGAAAATCTAATAAGGGTCTTCAGAATTGGGATGGAGGGATGTGATTGGCTGAATGAGCTTGCACCTGTTTTTACAGTGGATACGATTGGCCATGAACCCAACAATAAACAAAATATTTACAAAGACCATGTCATCTCTTACACTTATAAAAATGTACAGTTTGCATCTTGTGTTTTTCGTCATGGCATGACAGAAGGTGGTCTTGCGTGTTTTCATCCACCCACTGACAAGAAACTCCAAAAACAAGACAACGAGAGAACAAAAATGTATGGAGATAAGAGCGGTATGCACAGTTGCTTGCATTATGGATCGTAAATGTATTTTTAAGTGGCGTGAGGGGTGACGCCTTGTCCACTGTAGTGCAGTACGCCTCTTCAGGCTGTGTTTAGTTTCTGACCGCCACCGCGGCTCAAACCTGATGTACAAAGCTTCCAGAGTCAGTATCCAGAGCTAATTTAGGGCCACATCTGTCCTGCTCCTCATACACTCGCACTTACATGCGCACAGGTGAATGCAAACCGCCCTGTCTCCCGCTTCCGGCCAGATCGTTCTTGGCACCCTGAAAGAGAGATTTCATAAAAAACACTTTGAGAGGTGAGAGGCTGAATCAGAAGGTCTTACGGCGACTTGTGACAGGGCATATAACAAGATGTCCGCTTAATGACAAGTGAGCTCAAACTGAGATAATCACTCAAAGGTCAGTGTCAGTGAGGGGGAAGAATGTTCTGGATACGTCATGAGCTCTCTTGGGCTCTGGATAAAAGAGAGAGACGGAGAGACTCCAGCTGTGCGGGAACGGGCACAAGTGTTGATCCCGTCGCCCTGGACGTCCAACTCAGCAGAGTCCGAGTCTTTACGGAGTGAACGTTCCTTAACTCAATGTGGTGTAATGCACGGGTTACTAGAGAGGACTATACGAGCAGAGAGAGATACAAGGGATAAAAAAGGAGAGGAGGGGATCGTGGATCTGATCAGTCCTTCTCCGGGAGATGAGCTTTTTCGCACAGCTTCCGTAATTATAAATGAAAAAAGAAGGGAACTATTTATCCTCTTTATTATCGTCAAGAATCAGTTTTATTCCCGGATATGACCATGTATCTACAGAGGGAAAAGAATCTCAAAATGAAGTGCACAAAATACAGCAGATGTAAAAAAAAAAATAGAAATAGAGACAGAGAAAAAGAGAGAGCAAGAGAGAGAAGACTGTTGCAGAAAAAGACAATAAAAAGACAAAGAAATAAGAGTCTTGAATCTCAAATGTCCATTCTCCTCTTAAAAAATAAATCATGCAAATTTCCCAAAGCGTAATCAAGATATAAATTTAATGAATCTATATATTTTTATATAGGTATTTGTAGGGTTGTTCATTTCTCTCCATAGGCAAATAACAGTGACAGTGCAAAACAAAAAGCAAAAAATAAACATAAAAAATGAGAGACCAAAGAAACAAAAAACAAATTGGCACTTTTTTCTCAATTCTGCAAATTCCTTGAATAAATCCAGTTAAGGTGATTCTCTCCACGTCCGTCCACTAGACTGCGTCTGATTGGACGATGATCACAGTACTTGGCACAAGAATGCTGGTAAAAATTAGATAGTAGAATCTTTTTTTTCATTCATAGCCTTATAAGGTTATCAATAATACATATTTTACATGTATGTTTTCTTGATTTATAAAACAGTCCAAAGTAGGAAAAATTTTCTTTTTTGGGGGACTAGAAACGGCTACAGCAGAGCAAAAGACTCGGGGAGAATAAAATAAAAAGAAGTGAAAGGTGGCAATGGGACTTGTGGGGGAAAAACAGGAGAAAAAAAATAAAATGGTAGGGGATAGCTGCTGTATTGAGTAGGGAAAATGGCCAACATTTCTCCACCCAAAATCTTCTCCAAGAACGAGAGGAGCAGGAAGAGTAAAACAAGAAAGAATGAGAGCGAAAGAGAATGTACTGGGATTGGACATAAAAAGGACAGGAGCGGTCTGGTCTGGTCTGTTGGACAGTATCCGTGTAGAGCACCACTCTTAGTACCGGAGATCTGTGTTCCTATGTGTTTGGGGACCTGGTCCCCTCAGAGGGGTTACTATACTCGTGTGGTGGAGTGCTGGTGGGGCAGGGCATTGTTGCTATGCCCAGCACTTGGTGCAGGCGCAGGGGGGTAAGTGTTGAAGGCATGGAGGGGCTGCATGCCAGTGATGGTGCTGGGGATCATGGAAAGCATGTTAGCCGTTAGACCTGGCACGTCCTCAGGTGCCCGCCGTAGTGCCAGAGTGTAGTCCGGTGGGCACACAGGTGGTCTTAGAGGTTCCAAGTCACCATGTAGACCACGCAGTGGAAGAGGCGTGCCGTGGTCGAGCTCCACCCTCTGCTGCTTCATCTGCAAAGACATTAGCTCCTCCTCCTGGCTCAGAGCCAAGTCGTTATGGGGCGGAGCCCCCACAATGCCGATGCCTGGCCCCGTCCCACGTTGAGGTGAGAGGCGCCGATGACGGCGTTGCAGCAGCTCGTGTCGTTTGTCGCGTTTATAGTACAACGCGACAAACGCCAGAACATTGAGAAATAGCAGCGACGCGCCCACTGCTATTGTCACGCTCAGCTCCGTCGAATAGTCTCTTGTGTCGCTCGGGAATGGGAAGCGTTCAGGAGGGTGGTCAGAACTTTCGAGGTCCGGGTCAGGTGGGTAGGTTGAGACCGTGGGGTGGCGAGTGGAGCGTGTGCCGGGGCTCTGGGCCGTGCCCTTCCAGCCGGGCCGATGTGGGCTGCCAGGTGGCAGTCGTGTAGTTATGGAGCTGATGATCTCCTCATGAAGGGTGTGGAGGTGAGGAACCAGCTCAAGCCAGAAGGCAACTTTGTTGGCACGGTAATTATCCCGGATGCGAGGCTTCAACCCTATGTGGAGGTACTGCTTGTCTTTAGAGCTGAATTTGGTCCAGATAACTTCCTCGAAGCGATTGGGCTTAGTATGGATGAACTTGGTATCCTGCGGTACTGGAATGTTCGGATCACTGGAAAAAAATATTGAAACAAAGTGAGAAGAAAATAAAAAGACAGAACTGCATTTGTATTCAGGTCTCACTGGGTGAACAAATTTGGACAGATCAAACTCTCACCCTGTCTTGGCAAAGTTGGTCCAGTATGTCATTACCACAGCGCTGAGCATGACATCGTTCTTGGAAAAGTTGCAGGGAAATAGATCTGTGGCACCCACCATGGGTACACCGAACACGTAAGGGATCTCGTCGCCATGTGCTGCGTCTGCCCACTCGGGTCGTGCCTCCGTCTGGCAGTGGTGGTGGAAGGTATAAAAATAAACCGGGGACTGGAACTCAGCATGCAGCTTAGCTGTGGCCACCGCTGGCGCCACCCACTGGTGGTCGGTAAAAAGTGCAAGTAGAGTTTTACGCCGCATGTCACCATTGTCGCGGTCAGCCCAATCAGTGTACATGAACTTTATAGTCTCTCGTAGTATGTCTTTACCTAAAAAGGGACAGAGAGAGACAAAAAAAAGGTGGACGTCGGATGTTGACAGACAGAGTTGGTTGTGAGGCACCTTGAACCAGAGATTGAGGGGTTAGACTGATTACCACAACTGCAAGTGTTGCAAAACCAATATAGGAGATAGAAGCACCCATTTAGTGCATGGTGATGGGGAATACAACACCATCTCAAAGACTGGCACTTGAAATTCCTATGTCAGGAATCTGAACTGCTCAAATGCGCAGCACAATGTGTGACGTACTAGTGTGAACAGCTGATAAGTGTCTACAAGTTTTTAGATAGAGGATGCATGTCTCAGCAGATAAGGTAAATGGGAAACTGACTCATACCTGGAGTGATGGCACACTTGATGTTGCACTGTCAAACATGTTTTCCATACGTGCGACACTTATGCATCAGATTTCATAGAATCGTCTTGGTGAGATGCTGCAAGAATAGCAATATCTATATTCTTTTAATAGAGCAGACATGTTTCTTGCCATTTATGCTGCATTGATTGAGAAACCCTACAATCATTTACATTTATTGAATATTTAAACATGACAAATTATTTGTTTAAAATCTCTTCATTTAAAGAATCGAATACACTACACAACTTTTAAAATCTGAACAGTTTTGAAAACATCAGACATGATATACAGGTGCATCTCAATAAATTAGAATGTTGTGGAAAAGTTAATTTATTTCAGTAATTCAACTCAAATTCTGAAACTCGTATATTAAATAAATTCAATGCACACAGACTAAAGTAGTTTAAGTCTTTGGTTATTTTAATTGTGATGATTTTGGCTATTAAAACAAATTAGAATATGGTGACATGCCAATCCGATGATCAACTCAAAACACCTGCAAAAGTTTCCTGAGCCTTCAAAATGGTCTCTCAGTTTGGTTCACTAGGCTACACAATCATGGGAAGACTGCTGATCTGACAGTTGTCCAGAAGACAATCATTGACACCCTTCACAAGGAGGGTAAGCCACAAACATTCATTGCCAAAGAAGCTGGCTGTTCACAGAGTGCTGTATCCAAGCATGTTAACAGAAAGTTGAGTGGAAGGAAAAAATGTGGAAGAAAAAGATGCACAACCAACCGAGAGAACCGCAGCCTTATGAGGATTGTCAAGCAAAATCGATTCAAGAATTTGGGTGAACTTCACAAGGAATGGACTGAGGCTGGGGTCAAGGCATCAAGAGCCACCACACACAGACGTGTCAAGGAATTTGGCTACAGTTGTCGTCAGAGGCGTCTTACCTGGGCTAAGGAGAAGAAGAACTTGACTTTTGCCCAGTGGTCCAAAGTCCTCTTTTCAGATGAGAGCAAGTTTTGTATTTCATTTGGAAACCAAGGTCCTAGAGTCTGGAGGAAGGGTGGAGAAGCTCATAGCCCAAGTTGCTTGAAGTCCAGTGTTAAGTTTCCACAGTCTGTGATGATTTGGGGTGCAATGTCATCTGCTGGTGTTGGTCCATTGTGTTTTTTGAAAACCAACGTCACTGCACCCGTTTACCAAGAAATTTTGGAGCACTTCATGCTTCCTTCTGCTGACGAACTTTTTAAAGATGCTGATTTCATTTTCCAGCAGGATTTGGCACCTGCCCACACTGCCAAAAGCACCAAAAGTTGGTTAAATGACTATGGTGTTGTGTGCTTGACTGGCCAGCAAACTCACCAGACCTGAACCCCATAGAGAATCTATGGGGTATTGTCAAGAGGAAAATGAGAAACAAGAGACCAAAAAATGCAGATGAGCTGAAGGCCACTGTCAAAGAAACCTGGGCTTCCATACCACCTCAGCAGTGCCACAAACTGATCACCTCCATGCCACGCCGAATTGAGGCAGTAATTAAAGCAAAAGGAGCCCCTACCAAGTATTGAGTACATATACAGTAAATTAACATACTTTCCAGAAGGCCAACAATTCACTAAAAATGTGTTTTTTTATTAGTCCTATGAAGTATTCTAATTTATTGAGATAGTGAATTGGTGAGTTTTTGTTAAATGTGAGCCAAAATCATCACAATTAAAAGAACCAAAGACTTAAACTACTTCAGTCTGTGTGCACTGAATCAATTTAATACACAAGTTTCACAATTTGAGTTGAATTACTGAAATAAATGAACGTTTTCACGACATTCTAATTTATTGAGATGCACCCGTACTTACTTTACTTTGCAAATTGTGACAGTGGAAAACTGGGCATCATACGCTACACAACTGAGTATCATACACTACCAGACTTTAAAGCTGTTCCGATCACAACAAACTTGCAAAAACGTGCCTTGTTGCTAGGAGTCGCATGACAAATTAAAAGAACATGTATATTGGCTGAAAATATCAAACACTTTGATATCGTCCGACTGGATGAAATTAAAGTCTGAAGTAAAAAATATTGGAGTTTGTGACCATCATACACTACACGATTTTATATGGAATCTGTCAAATCATATCTGCCGACTGGCTCTGACTTTCGGCAAATAGCGTTACCTTCTCCAAACTATAAATCGGCAGAAAATTGGGTCAAAGATCGCATAGTGGATTCAAGGCATACCTCTGCATGCATTGAACTCAGTGAATAATATCTATTATTTTATATTGTGCTGTAGATTCAGTGGTAGCAATGGCAGTGCAAACATCGGCCTATGTGCAAGTGACTTTGGTTGTATCAGTAAAACTCACCATCTGGGTATCCGTAGAGGTTGTCCACAAAATTTGATATAGTGTAGTCGAAGGAAGCGGCTGAAATACCATCCTCACCCTCACTGTCATCTACAAATTTCAGCCCTTCACCCTGGTTCACCCCCAACAAGATGTCATAGTTCAGGAACTCCCCCTGAGGGCATTACACAAATGTCACCCATTGTACTCACTATCGCTAATTAACTGACATGATTAGACTCTAAACTCTGGGACCCTGCAGTGACTAAAATCACACCTGCTGCATGAGGATCTCAGGGTCATCGGGTACCACATCTCCGTCCACCACTGGTCCGAAAGCGATGTGGTAGCGGGCAGGTTGGATATCCTGATCCACCAGCTCCCTGAAGCTCTTCCTTCGCAGACAGTCCACCAGATCTGCAGTGTCGCTGTAGCTGCAGCCCACCTTCTTGGCCAGGATCTTGGTGTACATCAGGGGCCGGTAGTTCACTGACCAGCTGGATATGGCGGAGCCACTCTGAGCAATGGCCCTCTGGAACAAACCTGAAACCAGGGCCAGTTACAAGACAATGACTAAGAAAAGTCAAAGAGCTGGCTATAATGTGAGTGAGTCAATATGGACAGAGTGTGACCCATGACCATGAGCAAGATAAAGCCACTGAACATCTTTTATCATCACAAAAGGAGCTCATTTCCATGACAATAAATGCTTTCTAGACTGGTTTCTTAACTTTAGACTAGAATATTCACTTCAGAATAGAGAACATTTTTTTAATTTTAGAACAGAAGATATTCTTAACTTCAGAACAGAACGGAACCTTAACTTCAGAACAGAAAAGAATACAATCTCAATTTTAGAAAGAGATCAGAATTGAATCTTATTTTCAGAACAGAACAGAAGCTTAAGATCAGAAAATAACAGGACAGGTTCATAACTTCAGAAAAAAGACCAGGAAAGAATTGAATCTTAATTTCAGAAAAGAACACAACTGAATTTTAACTTCAGATCAGAAGATAATATAATCTTGGTTTCAGAAGACTACGACACCAAAATAATTTCAATTGTAAATTTTTGCATTTGGCAGACACATCTAGAGCAACTTGCATTTCATTGAAGGAAAACATTTGATCAGTTCATGCATTCCCTGGAAATCAAACCCATGACCTAGGCATTGCTAGTGCCATTATCTATTGTTTGAGCTACAGGAATGCCAGAATCCCAGAAAACGATTGGCATTGTGTACAGGCTACAAAAGTGAGGTCAGGTGAAATGTGTAATTAATCTTTAAAAAATTTCAATTAAACAGTGTGTCATGTAAATTCAGACCAAAACTGTCAATGTCGTCTTAGACTTTTGGACGTTATTGTATATGAAACTTTGCAACAAGTAAAGTTCTGAAACTAGTTTAAATGATCAGAGAAACATGTGTGCTAAGCTAAAATGGTGGAAGTCTGCACAGTAGAAACATCATGCTGGCTTCACCAAGCCATAACCAATAACAGCATAAACCAGGGGTAGGCAACGTCGGTCCTGGAGTGCCGATGTCCTGCAGAGTTTAGCTTCAACCCTGAAAAAAACCCTCATCTGCCTGTAGCCCTAGTAATTCTGAAGACCTTGATTAGCTTGTTCAGGTGTATTTGATTAGGGTTGGAGCTAAACTCTACAGGACAATGGCACTCCAGGACCTATGTTGCCTACCCCGGTATAAACCAACAGTCAGGGGTTCCTTTTAATATTAGTTGTAAATAGGGCAGGTAGATACTCTGATTCATTATTTGAGTGAGAGTGACAAAGTGAGCTCAGCAGTGTGTGAAAAGGCTCGAAAAACCATCTTGGCTTTCAGAACCCTGCTGCACTGTTATGTAAAGTGTCCCATGGTTTTCATCTGCAGATTCTGTTATTAATTATTAAAATGTTCCCCCACCCCCCAGTAACACACACACACACACACACACACACACACACACACACACACACACACACACACACACACACACACACACACACACACACACACACACACACACACACACACACACACACACACACACACACACACACACACACACACACACACACACACACACACACACACACACACACACACTATACTCTTATTACAAGACCCCCCAGCTTCAGTTCCCTATGAAATCAATTAAGAATTAAGCTGCAGTCCAACACTTGCATCACATGGTTATACATTCTGCTCATTATGAATTTGTCTCACATTCCTCCATTTTTATCACACAGCACTCATTATAAACTGGCATCAAATGCAGACGCACATGCACACGTGTGATCTCAAGATGTAAATCAGTCTCGCACACGCACAAACTAACATACACCACAAGGCATTGCCAAAAATCAGTCTCACTTTCACACAGCCACACAATATATCAATATTAAAAAAATTCAGAACATAGAATAGTATATTGTACAAATATATAGCACAAATAGGGTTATAGACTTTAAAACAATTCCAAATATCCAAAAATAAAAGTCTTCCAGGTTTAGAATGACATGAGGGTCAGTAAATGGGTCAATAACAAATGAGAGTGTCCATGATAAAGAGAAAGAAAAAACTATTCTAAAACACATCATGTTGTAAGACATTTTATCTTTCTACTGATGTTGGCTTTATAAAATATTTATTCCATTTTCAAGGAAAATTTAATGAGTCTAAAATATCACATGATGTCAAAATGAATACATTTTCATTATACTTTGTGAGAGTAAACATCTTAATAATATATATTTTTTAAATGTAGTCTTTCTAATAAATAATAATAAAAGATTGACAAACTACTTCTTTTTAATAAAAGCTTGTTTTTAAATGAGGCTTGTATCTTCATTATGATATCAGGACAGTTGATATTTGTGCTTTTATGTCCATCTTGAAACAAAATTCAATATAGAAATTAAAAACACTCTTATAAGATGTGTATTCAAATCATTGTACTATACAAAAGTCTGACCCCAAACTCATTTCTGCATTAAAACAGTAATAGTATTTAAAAAGTAATATTTTAAAATATGACTACAATTTCAAAAAACTGTTCTCTATTTGACTGTATTTTAATATTTCTAAGATGCAAAACTAAAATTGTTGCATCATTATTTCTATCTTCACTGTCACGTGACCCTTCAGAAATCATACTAAAATGCTAATTTTCTGCTCATGAAACATTTCTTGAACATGATTAATATTGTAAACAGTTGTGATACCTAATACTTTAGGTATTTTTTGATACAGTCATACACAATATAAAGATATATTGATGAATAGAAAGGAATTTATTTGAAATATTTTTTAACATTATAAATGTCTTCACTGTCACGTTTGATCAATTTAATAAAATTATTTTTTTTCAAAAGAAAAAATCTCACTGACCCCAATATTTGAATGTGTATGAACTACACTTGCAGTTTTGAATGATTTTTTGTATAAATAGAGACAAAATAAATAAGTTTCCTAATGAATAAATGTTCATTTTTTAGTGACCTTCCTTTAATGATGGGATTTTGTATTTATGATCAAGGCAACAGAGTTTCAAACCTTCAGAATGATGGGACAGGATGAGAAGGTTGACGCAAGAGGCTCCAGCCCCAGAGCCAAATATGGTGATTCTCTCTGGGTCTCCTCCGAAGTGTCCGATGTTCTCGTTGAGCCATCGCAGAGCCTGGATCTGGTCCAGTAGCCCGTAATTCCCCTTTGCAGACTGATCTCCAGAGCTCAGAAAACCTACGGAGATCAAGCGAGTTAGACTAGAGATAAGATAACAGACAATGTGAACCAAAGGTATAAAAGACCAGGATCAATACATGTTGACCAAGATCAAGCACTCAGAGGCCAAGAGCAAAGTGCCTTGGTAAACTGAAAGAATGAGGTAAGGCAGAGGACTGAAGAATTAATAAGTCATGCTCATTTGGAACTTCCTGTTGCCATTTGGAATGATTCCAATAGACTTGAACTGGTCATGAATAATATAGACTATGTTTGGTATAGCAAAGTATGATATGAATTAGACTATACTTGAAAGTCATGGTTTACATTTAGTTTTCTCTCACTAGATCGAAATACGTTTTTAAAAATTTTTATCAATGCAAAAAAAATGCAGTAGTACATTAATAGTACACTAGTACGCCAGTATTTAAAAAAATCTGTGAAAGTGTGAAAGTGAATAATTTTTTGGTCTACATGAACATGACCACTAACAAATGATTAAACAAATAAACAAACAAATCAGAACTGATTCAAAAGATTCAAATCATTCCATGCATAGTAAATAATTTCCTTTAAAATTGCTCAAACACAACATGTCTTCAATTACAGTATGAAAGCTTTAGCAGAACCTATTATTTACATTTCAAAATGTATGACATTTCGTATTCATAAGACTGGAATAAAATAGTTTGTAAATTTGAGCATGTTTATGAATACATAATGAAAAACAATAGTAGGCATTATTCATCGTACACTGCACATTAGACACTAAGCAGTACATTTGTTTTTGTTAATTCATCTTTTATGTGAATGATTCAATGACTGAACCGCCTGGTCTAGATGAACATGACCCGGAGTCACTCACTGTTCACCAGCTGGTCATGTAACCTACAGGAACAGTGACTAAGCAAATGAACAAATGAATCAAAACGCATTTAAAACATTAAAGCTATTCAATTGCTAGTTAATACATTTATTTATAATCACTCAAAAACATATGTCTTTAATTACAGTACAGTAAAAGCTTTAGCAGGACATATTGTTTTACAGTCAACATTTAAAAGCGTTTTTCTCTCGTAAAATTTAGCATGTTAAAAATAGCAGACATTATACATTGTATACTGCACATTATACATTAAGCTGTTCATTTGTATTTTTGCATCTTTAAGTGAATCATTCAGTGACTGAATCCTTTGGTCTAAATGAACATGACTATGAGTCACTCACCAGTAATGATGCCTACTACAGGAATGGTGACTGAACAAATAAATGAACAAATCAGAACTGATTTAAAGGGGTCATATGACGCTGCTAAAATAACATTGTTTTGTGTAATGCAATGTTTTTATGCAGTTTAAGGTTAAAAAACATTATTTTCACATTCTGTACATTATTGTTGCTCTTCTATGCCCCGCCTTTCTGAAACGCGTCGATTTTTACAAAGCTCATGGTTCTGAGAAGCGAGGTGTGCTCTGATTGGCCAGCTATCCAGAGTGTTGTGATTGGCCGAATGCCTCAAGCGTGAGACTGAAATCTTACACCTCTTACCGTATCGTGATGACGTGTCCCGGTGAGACGGCACAAAACAATAAATCCCATTATAAACAGACATTTGTTGCATCCACTGGGGATTATAATGACTTATACTGTCTTTTTAAGACTGCAAACATTACACATGTCTGCATTTGTGATCGGAGAAACGACAAACAATACACACTACTCTACACTGCTCAAAACACGCGATTGAATCATCAGTGGCAGATTCTTAAATAAGAAACGTAGAGACTGTGAGTCAGAAGAGCCAGACTGTCCTTGCTAAGTTGGAATTGCTCCACTTTATAGAAAGAGCCTTTGAGCATAGCTGGCAGGCTACTCCTCCAGGTTCAGGAAATAGTCCTCAGTAAAATGTGCTGCGCACCTTGAATATTTGCGTTGTACTGTTTGGAACAGGAAATACTACTTAAATACTGTTTCTAGTTGTGTCCTCTTTTGGAAGCCCAAACAAAGCACTTTCGCTTTCACAACGAAACACAGCATCTCCAGGACATGGCGCCGGTGGCAGCAACAATACTACAGTGAATAAAAATCACTCCCTCTTTCTTTACGTATACATTTGGGCGGTTTTTGCAAATCTTCCCACACAGTAACGTAGACAAATGGGGGCGTTTAAATGAGCCGTTTTAGGAGGGCATGGATGAGTCTTAACTTTTATAAAGAATATCTCTTTGGTTTTGAGACTTTAGTCTTTGCAACTTCAGGGATCTTATCTATGCACAACCAGCTTGTAACACTCCAAAGAGAAAGGAAAACTTGAAATCACATCATATGACCCCTTTAAAATATTAATTCTATTGCTAGTTCATAAATCTATCACTCAAAAACGTGTCTCAAGTTACAGTACTATAAAAGCTTAAGCAGAACACATTTGAATGTCAGTATTTTCTCAGTATTTAAGTAAAATTATTTGTGAAATGTAACGTTTATCAATGCGTATTGAAAATATAGGCATTATTTAGTGTACTGCACATTATAAGCAGTAAGTTCAGTTTAAAAAAAAAAAGTCTACATGAGTGATTCAATACTAAAAGCCACTACAGGATTAGCCTACAGGAACAGTGACTCAACAAATGAACAGATCAAACTGCTTCAAATCATTCCATCGCTAGTTCATAAATCTATTTATAATCGCTCAAAAACATATGCGTCTTCAATTACAGCAGCTTTAGCAGAACATTTTTTACTCTGCAATGCTCAGAACTGTGATCCTCAGGGGTGCGGTGGTGGGTTTGATGCATTAACTGTTATCGCTGCTGGTGAGAGGAGCTTTATTATCATCTTGTCAAGCCCATTTTTATGACGAGTCTAGCCGATTAGCCAGTTTAGACATTTGGACTGTTGTTCTCGGGGTAGAAAAAGCATGAGTGCCCACATCCACATACATACTTCAAAACACGAGGCCCATACATTACGGACATCCACAAATAATGCATGCTATCGCTCATTAAAATGGGGCGTGCGAGGCTCTGGAGTCACAGTGTAAATGAGAACTAAATAGCTTATGTAAGACCGTCTATTTTACTATTCTAACTGAACTGGTGATGCACTGAAAACATGAAAATGTGGCGAGAAAAAGGGGAATTTCAAACATATTTCACATGTCTAAGAAACCACTCTTCAGACTGTGAAAGATAGGCTTCCTCCAGAATATTAAAAGAAATGGGGAAAAGACTTAAGAGGGGAAAAAGAGATAAAAATAGACCCGTAATTAAAAGCTATGTGCCCTCAGACCCAATATAAGAGTCAATGTGTGTGAGTGTGACTATGTGTGCGTGTGTGTTTTAGAGAAAGAGAGCACGTCAAAGAAACTAAGAGGGATGAGTAGAGAAAAAGACAAACTGCCATGTTGTTTTCAGGCCTGTGAGAAAGACGACAAGCGACAACATACGGCACATCATATTACAAACAACACACAATAGGAAAACAGATCTCGCACTTGGCTCCTCTACATATAAAAGGCTCTACTGGTGTGTCGTAGATGGAGGGATACACAGAAATAGAGCTCTTTGAAAATGTTCGTTACAGATGTTAAAAAAAGCTTTTGACGTCTGAAACTCCCACAGGCCGATAATGACTTTGTTTAAAAGGATACTGCTGCATCTGCTACATGCTGTGCAAAACAGTAGCGTGTATTCATGACCGACGGCATGGTTATCCTAAACCGTGAGATCGTTTCCATCACAAAATAAAACATTAGCAGTGATTAGCATCAATAGATTTGAAATAAATATAGCCTATATTTCTGCATATTTCTTTTAAATACATCCTAAACCACATTATCTGTAAGATTTGAGGTCTTGTCATTTTTTTAAACCATATTATTAAATATATATTATTAAATACGGAACCATTCATTTATAAATGGAATCATTATAATTTTTGTGTAAACGATTAAGATCAGTGTTGTTTCTAGTAACTAAAACTATTAAAATGGTTTTCATTAATTGAAAGAAAAAATAAATAAATAAAAGCCAATTCGAAATATTAATAAATACTATAACAGTATATTAATAATACAAAAATAAGATTAAAATTTTACATTTGTGATTAAAAAAACTAATGAATCACAGGCTTAATGTTTTTGAAAGAAGTCTCTATGCTCATCAAACATATTATTATATTGAAAATTAAGAATGAAATATATTGAAAACAGTTGTGCTATATACTTATATATACATATTACAGTGCTCAAAATGTATTCACCCCCTTTGATGGCAAAGTAAAATTTTTATTCAATCCATTTCCAAAATGTTGACAAGACTAAGTTTAATATAACATCTGTTTAACAACATGAAAGTAAGGTTAATAATATAACTTAAATTAATAATACACTTCAGTTTTACTCAAATTAGGGTGATGCAAAAATGAGTACACCCCACAACAAAAACTACTAAATCTAGTACTTTGTATCCATGATTTTTAATATCTAGGCATGGAATGAACAAGTTGGCGACATATCTATCTTTTTCCATCAAGAATGACCTCTTTTAATGCTGGATGGAGAGTGATGCTCAACTTGTCTCTTCAGAACTAGGTGACGATTGGGTTCCCAAACTACTAAACAGTAGTGCAATGTTCACGCCAAATCAAGAGCACAATTATGATGAATCTGCTCGTTTAAACTTGTAACATTATAAAACATCAAATACAGTTTTGTTTTATCGCCACATTAAAAAATGTAAGATTTCGGGGATACAGTTTTTTTGTTGGTCATACTCGCCAAGAAAAAGAAATCTGGGGAAAACAACAATTTGGGCTACACTGAGCTGTGCTATGACTGTGAACATAGCTGTGTTGTCTAAATCACATTAATAGGGCAGGTAACTGAATGTGTGATAACTCTCATCGTACGCGTCGGCCTCACGAGTCAAGGACAACCCGTTGAAAACGAGACAAATTACGTATTCATCAAACTGCTGGATCAGGCCACCACAGGCGAGTCCCTAAAGATAAGTGAAGTCACAGAGTGCATTACAAATACAACTGTAGTGCAAATTAGTGGGGGAAGTGTGGACGTGAGATCTTTTTATAATAGTTTCATATTAGGTGAGTGTGAATCCTAGAGGTGCTGGATCTGTGTCTACACTGTAAAAAAAAATCTGTAGTTTTTACAAAATAATTTTGGCAGCTGTGGTTGCCAGAATAATTTTGTAAAAAATACAGAAAAACTGTAAACACATTTACCGAACAAAACTGTAATTTACAAACAAGGACATTTGAATGTAAACCACTAAATGAGGTTCCATACTGTACATTTCTGTAGGCACGGGATACCGGGATGACCTACTTCACTTGGTACTATATCCCACAATGCAACCTGCACAACTTAACCTTCCATTTCTAATCTGACAAATTATTTAAGAGATTTTTAACATCTCTGCTGTTGCCAGCGTACATTTGCGGCACATGTGAAATAAAATGCATGTTGCATTAACAAACATTTTAAACAGTAATATACTTTATTTCTGTCATATGATCTCACTACACTGCATGTTTAATTGAACTTAGTTATTTTGGTTTAAAGAATTTATATAATTTTGTGTTTAACAGTTATTTTAAGTGTAAAAAGGAAATTACGCAAGATGCATTGCGGGATCAATGCAGCTGCATACTGCACATTATGGAAATGCACAACGTCTTCGGGTATTCCATACATACAGAAAACTGGCATACCGTGCATAATATACATTCCAAATACTGCAGAAATAGCAATTGTAGTATGGAGGTGTTCTATTGGTATGCTGTCTATGCTGAATAATGTCAGAGTGTGTTGAGGCTCCATTTGAATGTGTCGAAACCGATTGTTCAAAGGCAAGGATGTAAACATTTGTGCACCTTTATGAGTGGGAACCCCTAGTGTGGTCTGTTGGATAACTAGAAGCCTGTGTGTGCAGCACAGCCATTGGATAAAAGGCTGATCGATGGGAAAACGGTGATCAGGAATTGGTTGCTGAGGGTTGGTGGGTTTGACAGTCTTCATATTAACCTCCTTCTGTTGAGCTGTTTGCTGTTGCCTGGCAACCAGCCACTTCTTCTTTCAGAGGGATGTGTTTTGCGAGTGTGCAGACACAATGTTGAATGTTGCAAAAAAGCAGTGATTATCCTAAACAGCGGGTTGCGTCCATATGTGTAACGGACATATTACAATTTAGCAAAATGATCAGTCAAATGTCTAACCCTGTGCACCGTTCTGATTCTCTTGGTAAGTTTCACTGCGAGCTGAGTGCTGAGTTGAATCTCCTGCAGACTTTGGTGCTGAGAGCAGCAGTTTGGGGCTGGACTCATGAATATGCACCATTCCAGCGAACGACAGATCGGAGAGAGAGAGAAAGAGAGAGAGTAGCATACCAGAGTGAAAGAGGAATGAGGAGGTGAGAGTACGATTCAGAGGGATAGACGGACAGACAGACAGACAGACAGACAGACAGACAGACAGACAGACAGACAGACAGACAGACAGACAGACAGACAGATAGATAGATAGATAGATAGATAGATAGATAGATAGATAGATAGATAGATAGATAGATAGATAGAACTACAGAATGAATGATAATACGATAGAACGAACAAAAGAATAAACAAACAAACAAACGAACAAACAAACAATAGAGATAGATAGATAGATAGATAGATAGATAGATAGATAGATAGATAGAACTACAGAAAGAACAATAGAATGATAGAACGAAAAATAGAACGAATGAACGAACAAACAAACAAACAAACAAACAAACACAGATGAACGATAGATATATACATAATGGAAAGAACGATATAACAATAGAACAAACAATAGAATGATAGATAGACAGATAGATAGATAGATAATTCTAACACTAATAATAACAACAATTATTCTTCTTGTTTTTCATTATTATTAGCAAATGTATCTCAATATATTTAATACATTACCAATTACCATAAATCATTTTATGGACCACTGTGGAAAAATATATAATTTCCCAGAATGCTTTAATTAACCTGTCCTTGGAACCAAATAATATGAAACAAAAATTGATCAATTGAGAACTGAGTCCACTGCTGTGTTCACGAAATTCCTCTTCCAGTCATTTTAAATCAATTCAAACTCCTGCTTAATTCATTCTTAAAGGTTCCATATTATACACCTTTATGGTTTTATTTTAGGTGTTGATGTCATTAAGAATATATACCTGCGGTATAAGTACCAAAAAACATCTCAATATATTTTTACAGCTCTTTTCTTAGGAGCTCTGCTGAAAACAGATCGATTAGTCCTGTCTCATTAATATTCATGAGCCTCTCTTCTGATTGGCCTGTTGCACATTTTTACGGAAGTCACAAGGGCTCGTGAAAAAGCACAGCTACTTTACGCACGCTGTGTGCACTTTACTGTGGATTGACTGTTATCATGAAAAAAGCCAGGACATTTCAGTTTTAACAATATGGGACCTTTACATTTTTCTCTTCTCAAGCAGTAGTCAGTGTCATTCCTCCACAGCTAGCTGCCTTCTGTCCACAGAAAGGCTATAAGCCTCAATCTGTACCCAATTTGTCCTTTCCAGTCCTGAAATATCATCATTGAAATTTTTGTATCGAAAACAAGCATATTGGTTGGTGAAGTAGACTAAAATAGTTAATCAGCTGTTCTTCGCAGGGCCCCGCTGTTAGGCTACATCAATATCCCAGAAACATAAAAACAATATTCTGCGTTCTGCACGGCTGCACCTTCCAACAAGCTACAGACAACTAACTGCCTGTTTTACCAGAGGACGTACTGCTACTGAAAAAAAAAGAATGAGGCGAAGAGAGGCCATTTGTACCTCAAACAGAATTTAGTGTGATTAGCTAAAACTAATGAGTTTTATCTCTTGATGATATTAGCCATTAGATTCCAACCTGATCTCCTGACCTTTGGATCCAATTCTTACCTGATTTAACTATTTGACAATTTCATATGAATTTGTATGAAAATACAGGATTGTTAGAAAAAAAGTATAACGTACTCGGTTACTAGCGCAACCTCGGTTCCCAGAGATAAGTATCGAGTATTGCATTTTATTAAATACGCTAGGGGAAACTCCTTTTTCTCCAATACTGAAGCCCTTTTTTTATAGCGCAGTGTAACTGCACGGCCATTGGTTTGTGCAGTGCGCTGAAAATGAACCAATGGCTCGGCAGCGGAGCTGCACAGCCTATGGCTAGAAAGCCCGCCAAAGCCCGCCAGCCCGCTCAGGATACTTCGACTGAAGCGATGACTGGGTCGTTCAGCTTTATAGCACGGCAAAGTATGCCATACTCATTCCGTATCTCAGGGAACTGAAGCTACGCTAGTAACAGAGTACGTTCCCTATCGATACTACACGTCGCACTGCATCTTATTTAAGATGCTAGGGGAACCAGTATAATCCCGCCGTGTCTACGCTAGGGGAACGACCAACACTTGAACTTGCCTTGGGCCCCAAAAAGGGGCCCAGAGGGACAAAGTATTATATAGGGAAGCCCTGCAGAACTCATAGAGGTCGAGAACTCATAGAATCCCGGCCTTGAGAAATCGTCCCAAATAATTCTGTACAGCCTCGGAGCTCAATTGAGGGCCAAGAGTATACAAGAAGAAGGCAAACGCCCATACTAGTTTGTCATATAACAAAAGTGAGCCCGTTATGCAGAAAGGACCCGGGCCTGTAAGGCCGGAACTTCCAGATTATAAAACCTGGCAAATGTGGACGGCGAGGCCCAGCCGGCCGCCGCACATATCTCTGCAATGGACACACCACTAGACCATGCCCAGGACGAGGTGATGCCTCTAGTCGAGTGGGCTCTTACTCCCATGGGGCATTGTTGGCCCAAAGAAGAGTATGCTAACGTAATAGCGTCAATTATCCATCTGGATAGTCTCTGCTTTGTGACCAAAGACCCTTTGTTCAAGCATACAAAGAGCTGTTCCGACTGCCTAAAAGGGGCAGATCGCTCGATATGAAATCTCAATGCCCTGACAGGGTAGAGTAGATTCAACCCCTGGTCTTGCTCCGAAGCAGGAAGTGCCGAGCACTTTAGGTATGTAGCCATGCCTTGGTTTCAGGACGATCTTAGAATCGTTAGGCCCAAATTCGAGGCAAGAGGGGCTGGCTGATAGCGCCTGCAGATCTCCCATACATTTAACCAAGATTTGGTGATCTCGTCGTGGACCTCTGGGAAGAATGGCGAAGCTCGTTGACGAGGGGCCTGCCGGCACCCCGACAAGAACCATTAATCCAGGCGGCTAAAGGACGGTTTCTCTGGGGGAGACCATACCAAACCCAGCTCCTTCACAGCATTAGACAGGACGCGCAAAAGATCGGCATCCATGCCTGGGCTGGATTCGCTGGGCTGCAGAGAATGCAAGGGGGCGGGGTCGTGTTACGACCCAGAATAATGTGAGATGAACATCACGGAGCGCTTAACACTCATTACATGCAGTGTGTGTTCATTCATACTGGATGCCGGAGGAAGCTCTCATGCAGAAAGTTGCACCAGGAAATTCCTAATATGGACAAATGTCCAGCTATCACTGATTAAAAACAGACAAGTTTGGAAACATGAAGACATTAAACATGCGATTGTGACAATATATGGTTTATTTTTGCTTTTTAAGTCATCTCCAGGTAATAAATACAGTATATGAACAATGCAGTGCTAATTGACATAGCATTTATTACAGTATAGAAAATATTCTGCCTTATTGTGTGATAAAAACAAGATTAAAGAATTATCTTCTGCTCTCCAAGCCTGCACTTATTTGATCCAAAGTATGGCAAAATAGTAAAGTTTTTAAATATTTTTTACTATTTAAAATAACTGTTTTCTATTTGAATATATTTAAAAATGTAATTTATTGTGATTTCAAAGCAATTTTTTTTAGCATAATTACTCCGGTCAAATGATCCTTCAGAAATCATTCCGATTTGCTGCTCAAAAAACATGTATTATTATTATTATGTTGAAAATAGATGAGTAGAATTTTTTAGGTTTCTTTGATGAATAGAAAGTTCAGAAGAACAGCATTTATATGAAATATAAATCTTTTGTAACATTATAAATGTCTTTATCGTCACCTTTGATCAATTTAAAGCATCCTTGCTAAATAAAATAAAAAATTATATTTCTATAATTTATTTTCCAAAAAAAAAAATATATATATACTGACAAAGCTTTTGAATGGTATAATGTTACAAAAACTTTTTATTTCAGAAAAATGCTGATCTTTGTATCTTTCTATTTAAAGAAATCTGAAAAAAACTACTCAACTGTTTTAAATATTGTCGATAATAATAATTAAAACAGGTTTCTTGAGCAAAATTAAAAAGAAATTAGAATGATTTCTGAAGATCATGTGACACTGAAGACTGGAGTAATGATGCTGAAAATACAGCTGCGCATCACAGAAATAAATTACAGTATTACAGTATATAAATAATAAACAAATAAATAATCTGTTTTACAGTTATATATTACAAATATAACATTTCTGTCCCCCTCACTTCTGAAATGATGGCTACGGCCTTGCATGTCGTATCCAAGTTTATTAGATACATGTCGGACAGCGTGATTTGTAATGATCTAATAAGATTTCTGAAATCGCATGCTTACATTTTTTCTAACAATCACGCGTTTTCGTACAAATTCTGCCTAACGATGAGCTTCATGAATACTTTTTTTTTCTTTTTTGCACGAATTCTCCTTAACAGTGGAGCTTTTTTCTAAAGATCATACTTTTTATCATTAAGGCAAACCGTCAGTGAGCGGTAAGTAAATAGAGTTATACGAATTCATATGAACTGACCACCAATTTACCAAAAAGTTACATATTTATAAACTGCTGTGAGATTGTGTGGGAACTCTCGCCAAATAACAGCACTGATGCCCCACTTCTTTTATCTCTATAATCGTTTACTCTGAAACAGTGTTACGTGTATCTGTGTGACATTTATATTCTAAGCCCATAGGTGGCGTTATGGGGATTCCCATTCCGCGAGAGTCACGTGACGTCATCAAGGATTCCGGATAAATAGGCCATGAGGCGACAATGGCGGGGTCTCTCTGTTGCTCCTCTTCCCATTGTTCTCGCAAGCGTCTTTCATCGCCTCTTTGAGGCTATCTTTTTGTTTTTCTTTATGCTTCGGTTCAACTTGTAAATTTGTTTTGATATGTGATATTTTTTCTTACTTATCAGTAGCGGGTAGCGTATTTATTTATTAGTTCACGTTTTGCTTATTTAGTAAGAGCTGAGCGAGGGAAGCTGATGTCCGAAAGACTCCCCCGTTAAAATTTTTATTTCGGGAGTCAGGTAAGAACTTTATTCTGATAACAGGTGTAGTTAGGAGTCTGTTTTCTTAGCTTTCCTACCCGTGAGCTGATTATACTTTCTTTATTATTCATTAGATCATGCTCATAAATATTCTTTGTGAATTGTTGTGTGTTATTTTCTGAATGTTTGAGTTGAATCTCGTAAATTAATTTAGGAGAGGTGTCTTGAAATTCACATCAGGTGTTGTGATTCTTTTAATATGTTCGGCCTGTGTCCTTTATCTAATTGTTTGAATTAACGAGCCTGGAAATGGTTATGGGCCGTAACAAACAGAAATAAACAAGTGAAGTTAATCAAGCTAAATCTTGGCGCCAATCACCTGTAGCGGGTATAAAAATATGAAAATGTGTCCTCTTCATTCTGAGATCTGAGGTGTCATTTACATTTGCAAAAATCTTATCCTCCACTTCTCAGATACCAACACTGCAAACATCCATTGTTTCCCTTTGAATTTATAATTACACAATTAGCGTCCACATCAAAAACTGAAAAGCGTGTTTCGAAAACGCAAATAAGCTCAAAGCAAACATCCTCAAGAGGTGCACGGCAGCGCGTGAATCATAATTCAAGGATTCTGCATTTAGGGAAAGTGTAAAAACTGCTGAAATAAAGACTTGTGTGGAATTAGGAACCTAATTAGGGTAATCTGTTTCTTCAAATAGGACAGATTTGATGAAGGGCTGGTAGATGCAGAGAAAGAGAAAGCGAGTGAGGTGAAGGGGTAATGCAAATAGGGAAATGCAGGAAACGCTTAGGCCCTGGTAAGAAAACAGCGCTAACCCGCAAGGCCCATCGACAGCGCGTTCTTTCTTCCCCAGAGTTCATTAATTAGTTAATTAGTTAATTAGTCTGAGCAGATGGCTGTGGTACACAAATCAGCAGCTCCAAGGGCCAGCTGGGCAGAGGCAGAGGCAGAGATGGAAGGTGAGGGCGCCTCAGATCTGGAGAAAACTTGCACATTGGCAGAGCGCTAATGCTAACCGCAGCTAGCCTGCCGCAGTACACGGCGCACATGTGTACTAGAACTCGCAGCTCACTCTGGCCTTCTGCCACCTCCTCCTCAGAGCGTGTGTGAGGAATTTCAGATAACCACGCATGTATGAGCCTTCGGAAACATACACAAACCAGAACACGCGGGTCAGAAACAAATGCTGTGTTTGTGTGTGTGCTGCATTAGCATTGGTTTGAATGAATTCTCTGCTTCACTGCAGATTTAAAAAGGCGCTATTGATGGTTATTTTTAGCATGTTCACATATCTCCCCTTCTGTCTCTACTCTTTCACTCGTTCTGTCTCTCTCTCCACCTCTCCCCCTTTCTCTGGCCCTTTTTCCTTTTATCTGTCTTTCGCTGTGAAAAGGTGCATATGCATATAGCTCATACATTTTTGGCTGGTGTCTGTGCGTATGTGAGCTGGATAAAGGGTCCGGTTTTGTGCTAAACCTGCTTTTATGATGTGGGACACTATTCTCTCTCTCTCTCTCTCTTTTTTTTGCTTCCTTTATACATTTTTTTCTGTTTGAAAATGCTTCATCCAATCCAATCATCCAATGGGGCTGGAATGGCAAGACACAAATGCATAATCCTCTTCACCACTATCGAAAAACCTCTTTAAAGCAGAATAGAGAGAAAGGGAGAGAACCAGATAATACACTGAAAGGTTACTCTTATTCATCCATGTACCAAAATTCCTCACCCCTGTTAATAATCATCCTTTTTGCATCCTTTCAAAGCGGCGTACAAGTATTTGTGTTTTTGTACAATGTGGGCTATTTAACATACTCAGTGTATGCATATCCGCTGACCACTTGCCAAATGTGTAGTATGGATACTCTGTGGCATAATGTCCACCTTTTTTATTGACATTTTCTGACTGAAACTTCTACACTAAATGAGAAATTTCACACAGATTAAAATGCTGGAATAATAAAACTTGTAGGGCTATAAAATTAAGTAACAGTGTATACTGCAACGATTTGAATGCATTCTTATTGGTTCACTATTTCCTAATGACCATTTAGTTAAAGGATTCTTCCTTGTGTCATGACAAGTATGAGAGATTTCAGTATCAAAATCAGCTGTAAATCTCTGTAAATCAGTTTAAACTGTGTGAATCAATGAACTGATTTTTTTTCAGTTTAGTGATTTTAGTACTTAAACTTAATTTATTGCAGTTATTTCAGGCAACATGTTTAATTTTCATGTAATATTATTATATTATAGTATAGTATATCATATTAGTTTAAATGTTAGCTTTTGATAATTTTTGTTAAAAACACACTGGTATTTAATTTAGTCAAACACAAATGTGGACAACAACTTGTATTTTACCTATTGAATTAAGAATTCAAGCAACTTAGTTATAGTGGTTGTTTTGTTTAAATAATGGGTTTTATATATATATATATATAAATCTACTACATCTCCCAGCCATGCTTGACTTAAAAGGTTAGTTAACCCAAACATGAGAAGATATAATGAAGAATGCTGTTGATGGTCCCCCATTGACCATAGTAACAACTTTTGGTTCTTCGAAATTATTCAAAACATATTTTTTGTGTTAAACATAAGAAAGAAACGTATACAGGTTAGAAATGGCATGAGGGTGAGTAAATGATGACAAAATATTAATTGTTGGGTTAACTATTCCTTTAAACATGCAATAATAAGGACATGTCACCAAAATGTAGCATATTGTTGAAAATTACATGCATAGCACACAAATATTCTAAACACTGAATTTCTTCTTTTTTTTAATCAGGCCGCTATGAAAACGGCTAATACGAGAAGGGTTTGATCAGCGTATGAAATAAACACAACTGAGAACACACACAGGCCAAAACTACTTCACTTACAACTTTGACTGTGATTCCCTCAGATCACTTCATCTCCTCAGTTTCATTTACCTTCTTAGTCTGTTTAGATTTATATTCAATCTGTTATTCTTGAAGGTAAAACTCACCCTGGCCTTCTGCATTCATTATGCGTTCATAGAAAAAGGAAGGCATCTCGACTACAAACCCATCTCTGTACAAAAACAGCCCAAACACGGTTTTCTCACACCATGCGTGAAACATTCCTTGTGCATCTTTGATATGACACCTAAACCAAACTGCAAACTTAAGTGTACTTTAATGTTGTTACTAACAGATAGGAAATGCAGTCATAATTGGGTCTTTTTTTACAGTTTAGTGACACTGAAAGTGGAATATAGGCTTTTACTTCTCCCCGATTGGGTTATTGTAATTCTAATATCCTAAAATCACTTTTCAATATCTTTAAATTGACAGAGAGCAGTACTCCACTTCTAGAGTTTCGGCCGTTTCTTCTTCCTGATTAAATTACTGTAATTCTTCTATTCCAGATAAGGTCACTTAATGTGTTAAAGTTGAAGTAGAGCAGAACACCACATCTAGATGCTAATGACTCAAAAATACTCAAAAAATTAAGAGAATAAATCAATATTCTTCTAAAATCTCTCTGATGGCTTCATATAATTCACAAAATAGATTTTACAATTCAATAACCGAGCTCTATACAGTTGAACAGCCACTATTCATACTTCATGAGGTGAGTAAATGATAACAGAATCTTCATTCTTGGGTGAACTATCCCTTTAAGTAGCACAGGTAGTAGCAAAATGATAGATTTTTGTATGCCAAAAATCCTTAGGGTATTAAGTAAAGATCATGGGGCAGTCGTGGCCTCATGGATAGAGCGTCGGACTTGTAGCCCGAGGTTGTGGGTTCGAATCTCGGCTCCGGCAGGAATTGTCCACGACTGAGGTGAGACCCTTGAGCAAGGCACCGAACCCCCAACTGCTCCCCGGGCGCCGCAGCATTGGCTGCCCACTGCTCCGGGTGTGTGTGCACTTGGATGGGTTAAATGCAGAGCACAAATTTCACTGCTGGTTATACTCTGTATAATTGTGCATGTGACAAATACAAAATTCTTCTTCGCCATGAAGATATTTTGTAAATTTCATACCATAAATATATCAAAACTTAATTTTTGATTAGTAATATGCATTGCTAAAAACTTCATGTGAACAACTTTAAAGGCGATTTTCTCAATATTTCGATTTTTTGCACCCTCAGATTCCAGATATTCAAGTTGTTTCTCAGCTAAATATTGTCATATTCTAACAAACCATACATCAACAGAAAGCTTATTTATTCAGCGTTCAGGCGTATGTATAAAACTCAATTTCAATAAAACTCAAACCAAAAAAAAAAGACCCTTATTACTGGTTTTGTGGTCCAAGGTCGCATACATGTAGTTAAAGTTATGTGAAGTTAAAGGTGAATATTATAAATGTAAAAAAAAAATACCTGCACAAGCATTCACAGTAAATTTAACGCAATATTTCACCACACTTCTAAAGCAACACAACAGCACACAAATCTAATTTGCACTTACTTCCATTCAAAAATGGCATATGTCAAGACATGTTGCGGCAAGCTTTGGCGTGAGAATCAATGACGTTCGACTTCACTGATGCCAAATCTGGTGCAACATGACTTGACATGCCATATTTAAATTTATGAATGAGATTTGACGGTCATGATGGAGGGGTAGATTTTCAGCAAACTTTTATGGTGCTTTTGCATACTAAAAACCTGCATACCTATCATCTTTCAGTGTGGGGTGAATAAATGATGACTTACGTTTCATTTTTGGGTGAACTATTCTTTAAATATCATAACCAAGATATAAATTAACAACTATCAGAGGATAAACAATAACAGCAAAAATCCTCAATGCTTTTAGGACACAATTAGACATACAAATGGTGCATTAAAAGATTATATAATGTTGAACTTACCCAGAACGCCCAATCTGTAGTTCATAGTGACGACAATCACGTTTCCATAGGCAGCAAGAACGCTTGCATCAAACATGTTTCCTGTTCCCTCCATGTATGAACCACCGTGGATAAACAACATCACAGGCTTCTTCCGACGATCTCTAATATCTGTGTAAAACATAAAATGCATAAAAGCATTAACAATTAATACAAATATTATTACATATATAATATCTAATACCACTGTGGCAGCATCACTGTAAAATAAACAGTAATGATCTGCTTAGTTAAAGACTGATATTATGTGCTTAAGAGCTCTTGTTAACAAATATTTACTGTATACAAAACACATTGCTATTTTTCAACCATGCACATTAAATTGAAAATTATAGTAAGAAATATATAGTTCATATACAGTTCAAAAGTTTGAGCTGGGTGAGATTTTGCAATGTTTTTGAAAGACTTTAATGCTCACTAAGGCTGCATACATTTGATAAAAAAATACAGTAGGTATTGTGACAAATATAACAATTTAAAATAATTGTGTTTTTTTAAATACATTTTAAATTCTAATTAATTCCTGTGATGCAAGGTGAATTTTCAGCAGTCTTCAGTCTGTTTTCCATTTTTTCCTTCAGAAATCATTCTAATATGCTGATTTGCTGCTCAATATCATTTCTGTTTATAATCAAATTTAATTAGTATATTACCTGTTATTAATAGCTAATATTATTGCATATCTATGTTGAAAACAGTTGTGCTTCTTTTGTGAAAATCTAATGACGAACACAAAGTTAAAAATAACAACATTTATTTGAGATATAATAATTATATGTGACCCTGGACCACAAAACCAGTCTTAAGTAGCACAGGTATGTTTTTAGCAGTAGCCAACAAACTTAATTTTTAACTTTATTTGGACAACTTTAAAGGTGATTATTTAATTTGTTTTAACAACCGTTTATTGAATTTTATTCTGGGAACAGTAGTACAAAACAAAAAGCAGCAGTACAAATTTAGAACGCACCCCAACCCATCACACCCCCGGTAGACAAAAAAAAAAACAAATAATATATATATATATATATATATATAAATAATGCTAATTAATTAATATTAATAGATAAATAAATAACAATATAATAATTTTTACAAAGATTTAAGAAAAGATGACACAACATTAAAAGCTGAATGCCATGAATTTACAGTTTTCATATTAGATCCATGTATACGAGAAGTAGAGACTTCCATCGAGATGATGTCCAACAAATACACAGTCCAGGTTCGTCTGTCCATGTGAGGAGGATTCCAACGGTTGACTAGCACTTTTTTTGCTGCTGTGAGAGCAGCTAACAGTAAATATTTTTGTTGGACGGACAAGGTGAAGTCCCAAAAGTCATTCATGCAAAAATGGCGCAGAAAAGGTGATTTTCTCAATATTTTGATGTTTTTTTTGCACCCTCAGATTCCAAATTTTAAATAGTTGTATCTCTGCCAAATATTGTCCTATCCTAAAAAAAAATAAAAAAGCTTATTTTATTCAGCTTTCAGAAATATTAAAATGTATAAATCTCAATTTGAAAAAATTGACCCTTATGACTGGTTTTGTGGTCCAGGGTCACATATTTCATCCATCCTTTTTAATTCATAATTTCTGAATAAAAATATTTATTTAAAAAAGGATGGATAAACCATTAAAGCAATAAGAAAAAAAACAACAACAACATTCATTCATTATCTGTAATTGGTAAAAGAATAATGCACATAAATACATTTCAGGCTTATTTAGTGTACTGATACCTCCCAGTTGCATGTCTTTTTTTCATCTTTTTTGCACACACTTTAAACTGCCTACTCTTTTTCTAAAAAAAGATTGTGAAATAGTATTAGTGGAATTAGTGGCGTGTTACCATTGATGGTCTTTTCAAATAACGAGTCAAGGAAGAGGAGGCAAAAAAAATTGTGGCTGATATTGCTTCCAGTTCACTTGACACTCTTAAAATAGAAGGTCAGGTTGAGCGCACTGCATTATGGGATACAGTACTGTGAGTGCTGCATGTTTCATTGCATATGACACAGAATGGCAAATGTAGTAGCCCATTCCTCAAAAAATAGTTAGAATAGTACGTTAGTTCATGATTTCTGCCCATATCCTCAATCGTCTCCTCACACTCTGGGATCTTTTGGCACGGTCTGCCTCACTTTGGCTCATAATTTCTGTACTCTGCTGGCACAGTCTGTCTATTTCTCTTCCAAAACTCTGTTGCTTTGATGTATCTCTGTATCAGTTAGTACAGTCTGTGTGCGTTTCTCTCTCAGAATATTTGGAATACAAAAGTTCCGATAGGTCAGACTGAATGATTCCACCATCCCACGTCTTGGATCCCCTTCTAGATGCTGCATTGGTAGAGTCCCTACCTTTGTGTGGTACCTTCTCTGTCCTTCGACCCCATCTAAACTCCCCCATTTCAAGTCTCCAGATTGGTATATTCGGTCTCTTTTAGATTCACATCTATATGTGCTGTTTATTGGTACGGGTTGTTCCCTTCGCTTTTCTCTCGCAGTCTGTTTGAGCTGCACATGCTCATGCATATATACATATGCTCTTGGAGATGCTTGTGTGAACGTGTGTGAGTGCGATCGAGTGTGCGAGAGCATTCGGAGATGCCCAGTTAGCCAGTGCTTCTGTGGTGTGCAAGCGCTGTAGATAATTCATATGAAAACCAGACCATGCAGAAAAATAAATAACTACCACGACATCTGTTTACCCTGAGAGAGGAGGGGGTCTGAGAGAAAGAAGGAAAGAGAGTAGGTGAGAGAGATGGGGAAATCATAAAAGAAAGAGTGAGACAAATGAGAGAGAGAGAGAGAGAGAGAGATAGCCGGAGTGGCAGAGAAAGAGAGAGACAGGAAGAGATCGAGATGTGAAAAGGAAATGGCACACAAAAGAGAATAAAATAAAAGTTACACAGACCAAGGTCCTTTCACGGACACACAAAATCACACACACACAGGCAGCTGTGATGCTGAGTCGCTATGGAAACTGCCTCATCTCTCTCTCTCTGTCTAATAGAAGCTCACCAGCACTGACTCACTCATGCCTGTTGCCACGGAAACAAATTCTACGCACGTATTTGCACGCCCGCCTGCATCACCACCTGAATCTCGGGTTACAAACGCATTACAGCGACTGCACCCTCACACACACACTTTTTCATCTTAATCTTTGCATGCACACAAACACCTCTTCTTGAAGACAAACACGACTCTTTATAAACAGAAACACAACCTATGAGCATGCTCGCACACTCGTGCACAAGTATGGGCACTCGTATGAACACATTTTTGGGTTCTCTTTGAATACTGAAAATGTAAACAAGTTAAATTATCCCAGAACCAACAGAGTGTCTCTTTCGCAAGACTAATATTAGACTGTTAGATTTTTCCCCGGCTTTGATATGTGTTGTTTCACACTCTTGGTGCAGCTGAACAGAGTAAGAGTTACTTGGTAGACATCAGTGTTGAATCAGTGACACCTCTGATTCAGCCAATCAGATAGCTCTGTGTGGATCAGGTGTGCTGTTAACAGCCAATCAGATGATGGGAAATCTTGCTTTTTGTGTCATTGGGAGGCCCGTAAGATGCCCGTAAGAAGGAAAAATCACAATTCACACTTGTTTCTTCAAGGCATCATTGCAATTCAATGGAGAGCTAATGGATATTTAAGGTATAGTAATGTCATATGTACAATAACTTTCAAATGTTACAATTTCATTTTCTGTCACTTTATTTTAAGGTCCAATTATCGCTATTAACAAACCATTAACTATGAATTTTGCCTCAGTAAACTCCTAATTTACTGCATATTAATAGTATGGTAGTTATTAGGTATTGGATAGGAATGTAGAATATGGTCATGTAGAATAAATGCTTTATAAGAACTAATAAACAGCCAATATGTTAATAATAGGTATGCTAATAAGCAACTAGTGAGAATTGGCCAAGTCCTAATACCAGCTGAACACCTATGGTGTGACTTTAAATGCAGACCTCTGTTGCAACAGAAGTGGAAATACAATTTTTAAGTACATGAATTATGTTTCCGTCTTTGTTGCCACAGTTTGGAAGTGCCCTTTTCTCTTCTAAAGAAGGGGTTGTCCCAGTACTTTTGTCCATATAATAAATGTACAAGTCATTGGTGTTTGGTGATGAGTTTTTGGCTCAAGGTCTGCATTTAAAGTCACACCAGAGGTGTTCAGCTGGCTCACACACATTTGACCCTCTATCAATTGCATATTTATTCTCTAACTGCTAGATTTTCTTGTAAAACTAACACTAGGTTTCTTATTTCTATATACTTGTTTTCGTAAAAAAAAAAACAAAAAAAAAAAACAACCTTCATACGTGTACTGCGTTAGGCTAACCAAGACTTGTAATAGCACTTGCATGTTGTTGCTCTTTTGTTGGTTTTGATTGCTTCTATAAAAAAACTCATTTGTAACTAAGTCGCTTTGGATAAAAGCATCTGCTAAATGACTACATAAATAAATAAATGTCAATAATACTGAATAAATGTAGAAACAAAAGTCTGTAAAAGCATTTTTCTCCAAACTGACTTTTTTTTCTCTCTCTGCAGTATTGAGATATTTTTTGTGTGTGATGCATCGGAGAGAAGCACACAGAATCCACAAACATCTTATCTGGGACAACCCTGCTTACGAATCCGAGGGAAGAATGGGGAGACACAGGACGAGAGAGAGACCGTATGCAATGCGTTAGCCTCAATATGGGATGGAAAGAGTTTGAAATAGAGAGAGAGAGAGGGGAGTGAGTGAGAGAGCAAGCACAATGCCCAGATCCTTTCAACAGAGGCCTTAGTATCCTATTCGCTTCAAAACATCCTCAAAATACAAGAACGCTATTCTGTCTCTCCTCCTCCAAGCCTGCATCTCTCTCTCGCTTCCTCTCCTATGCCGCACATCCCCCTCCCTCGTTCTCTCTGATCTCTTGCTTTTCCTTCTACTCTCCCCCTCTCCTGAACTCTCTGCCTTCATCTTTGTCTCTCTGCTCTCGTTATGGGACTTTCTACACCTCTTCATCTTTTGTTCTTTTCCGCCTAGGCTTTACTCAACGTTATTTACAGGATAGTAAGGCAGAGAGATTTGGGAACGGGTTCGGGGCTCGACCGATTCGAACCCGGGTCCCCGTGAGCCACCGGCTCTCGTGTGTCGTGAGCGAACGCGTACCTCTTTGAGCAACGACCATCCCTCCCTTCTTGTTGCTGTCTGCCGCCCACACATCCTCTCTCACGTTCAAAGCTCAATGAATCTCATTTCATCATATACTCGTCTTTATCACAACATTTTTTAGCGATCTCTCCCCCTCCGTGCTCTCAAATTGGTGATTTGAGCATTCCCCCTCTCCTCCTCTCTTTCGCTCTCCTCCTTTCCTCCGTCGCTGCTGTGCGTTCCCTCTCCACTCCTCTCCTCTCCCGTGTTCAGAGACGCAAAATTGGATTAGCTGGCAGTGTCTCTATTTAAACCTATGCAATTAGAGACGCCCGGAATCTGAAAACTCAGTGCATGGAGCGCGAGCCCTGCACATGCACAGACATGCATGCTATAAAGAGTGATAGTCTTTTTAATTGGAAAGAGCATGGAATAATGATACGTTAAAACCCAGGTAATTGCTTAACTATCTATAATCTTAATATATATAAAATTGATTAGACAATACATGGAATTTTACTGTGAAATACTATTCAAATATGCTTTTTCTTGTAAGTAATGTGTGCATATATATATATATATATATATATATATATATATACACATTTAAAGGCATTACGATTCAAATAGGGTTTCTTAAAAATAAAGCTATAAAATATATACAGTCATGGCCAAAAATATCAGCACCCTTGGTAAATATGATCAAAGACGTCTGTGAAAATTAATCTGCATTATTAATCCTTTTGATCTTTTATTTAAAAAATGCACTAAAATGTAACCTTTCATTGGATAATAAGTGTTTAAAATGGGGGGAAATATCATTATGAAGGAAATGGTTTTCTCTAATACACATTGGCCACAATTAAAACGACACCTTTTTATTCAATGCTTTTTGAAACTTGAAAATGCTTTTTTTCTCCTGTAATGCCCGATGAGGTTAGAGAACACCTGACAAGAGATCAGAGACCATTCCTTCATCCAGAATCTCTCCAGACCCTTTAGATTCCCAGCTCCATGTTGGTGCTTCCTCTCTTCAGTTCACTTCACTCATTTTCTACAGGGTTCAGGTCAGAGGACTAGAATGGCCATAGCAGAAGCTTGGTTTTGTGCCCAGTGACCTATTTTTCAGAATCAGAATCAGAATGAGCTTTATTGGCCAGTTATGTTTACACATACAATGAATTTGTTATTGTGACAGAAGCTCCATAGAGCAACAGAATGACAGCAACAGGACAGGACACAGACAACAAAAGAACAATATACAAATAGGCAATGTACAAAACAGCAAAAACACAATATACATTACAGACAATTATGTGTGAGGTCTGACATGTGCAAATTTGAAAAGAAAAATATAAGTATGTGTGGTGAATAAATAATTGTATAATAGTGTTGTGTGTTCCACGTTTAATGTCATGTGTTCATGAGATGGATTGCTTGGGGAAAGAAACTGTTTCTGTGTCTGGTCGTTCTGGTGCTCAGAGCTCTGTAGCGTCGACCAGACGGTCACACATCAAAGAGAGAGTGTGCTTGTTGTGAGGGGTCCAGAGTGATTTTGCCAGCCCTTTTGCTCACTCTAGATAAGTACAGTTCCTGGAGAGTAGGGAGGGTTGTACCAATGATTCGCTCAGCAGTCCGGACTACCCTCTGTAGTGTTCTGAGGTCAGATTTGGTAGCTGAGCTGAACCAGACAGTTATTGATATGCGGAGGACGGATTCAATGATGCCAGAGTAGAACTGTATCAGCAGCTCCTGTGGCAGGTTGAACTTCCTCAGCTGGCGAAGGAAGTACAGCCTCTGCTGGGCCTTTTTCATAATGGACTCAATGTGATTGCCCCACTTCAGGTCCTGAGAAATTGTGGTGCCCAGGAATCTGAATGACTCCACTGCAGTCACAGAGCTGTTCATGATGGTGAGTGGGGGAGAGCAGGGGGCTTTCTCCTGAAGTTTACGATCATCTCCACGGTTTTGAGCGTGTTAAGCTCCAGGTTGTTAAGACTGCACCAGACAGCCAGCTCCTTAACCTCCTGTCTGTAAGCAGACTCGTCACAGTCCTAAATGAGGCAGATCTGAGTGGAGTCATCTGCAAACTTCAGGAGCTTGACAGAGGGGTCTTTAGATGTGCAGTCATTGGTGTACAGGGAGAAGAGCAGTGGGGAGAGAACACAGCCCTGAGGAGCTCCAGTGCTGATCATACGGGTGCTGGATGAGAATTTTCCCAGCCTCACTAGCTGCTGCCTGTCTGTCAGGAAGCTGGTGTTCCACTCACAGACGGAGGATGGGGACGGAGAGCTGTGTCAGTTTATTCTGAAGGGGATGATGGTGTTAAAAGCGGAGCTGAAGTCTGCAAACAGGATCCTCACATAAGTCCCTGGTCTGTCCAGATGCTGCAGGATGAAGTGCAGTCCCATGCATCATCCACAGACATGTTTGCTCTGTAGGCAAACTGCAGGGGGTTCAGTAAGGGTCCAGTGGAGGCCTTCAGATAAGCCAAAACCAGTCTTTCAAATGATTTCATGACAACAGACGTTAGAGCCACAGGTCTGTAGTCATTAAGTCCAGTAATTTTGTGTTGTTTTTGAGGTTTGTGTTTGGATTATTGTCCGGTTGGAAGATCCAAACATGGCCCATTATAAGATTTTTAACAGAGTCAGTCACTTGTTGATTTTTTTTTGTTTCATCTGACCATAGAAGCCAGTTCCAGTCGTGTCTGATAACTGAATATGCTGGAGTTTGTTTTTGGATGAGCTAGGATAATTTTTCTTGAAACCCTCCCAAAAAACACGTGGTGCTGTAGGTGCTGTCTGACAATGAAAAAAAAAGGTTTTCTGACACTGAGACTCAACTATTTTCTGCAATTCTCCAGCTGTGGTCCTTGGAGAGTCTTTAGCCACTCAAACTCTCCTTCTCACTGTGCATTAGGACGATATAGACACACGTCCTCTTCCAGGCTGATTGGAAAATCTTAATTATTGCCCTGATGGTGGAAATGGGAATTTTCACTGCTCTAGGTTTTTTCTTAAAGCCCCTTCACTAATTTGTGAAGCTCAATTATATTTTGCTGCACATCAGAAATATATTCTTTGGCTTTTCTCATTGTGATGGATGATTAAGGGAATTTGGGCTTTGTTTTCCCTCCTATTTATATTTATGTGAAACAGGAAGCCATGGCTGGATAATTTCATGTTCATAATCCCCTTGGTGTGCTCAAAATTGTGGATATGAATGGGAATATACTTCAGAGATATTTTACTGAAGACTTTCTAGGGGTGCCAATAATTGTGTCCAACATGTTTTTGAGAAAAAAAACATTTACTTCATATTGATATTTCCCCCATTTTAAATTCTTATTATCTAATGAAAGGTTAGATTTTTTTGAATTTTGAATATAAAATATCAAAAGGATTAACAATGCAGATTCATTTTCACAGCCTTCTTTGATCATATTTACCAAGGGTGCCGATATTTTTGGCCATGACTGTATGATATAAAAACCTATCCATATATACATGGATAGGGTATATATATATTATATATATATATATATATATATATATATGCTAAAATTCTAAAAATATTTAACAGAATATATATTTTTGAGAATTTTAGGGAAAATTTATTTAAATAAGAATTATCGCCATTAATTGCTTGTCTTTGTGCTGCTTGTCTTTGTGCTTTGTTCAAACTTGTATGACTTTCTTTCTTTCGTGAAATGCAAAAGAAGAAATTGTGAATAATGTCCTGGTTGCTCTTTTTTAGTGCATTTATTCAGTTTATTCAATTTACAATTTACGAATTTATTAACGTTTATTCATGAACAATTTATTCAGAAATGTTTTGTGAAATGTATCAAAGAGTCAAAAGACTAATTTGCTTATTAAATGGATGTTGTTTCTGCTCTAATGAAATATATACAAGGTATGTGACCCTGGACCACAAAACCTGTCATAAGTACCATGGGTATATTTGAAGCAATAGACAAAAATACATTGGAATGGTAAAAATGATAGATTTTTCTTTTATGCCAAAAATCATTAGGATATTAAGTCAATATCATGTTCCATGAAGATATTTATTAAATGTATTACCATAAATATATCAAATTTATAATTAATATTTATAATTAGAAATATACATTGCTAAGGACTTCATTTGGACAAGTTTAAAGGTGATTTTCTTCAAAATTTAGATTTTTTTGCACCCTCGGATTCCAGATTTTCAAATAGTTTTATCTCAGCCAAATATTGTCCTATTCTAACAAACCATACATAAATGGAGAACTTATTTATTCAGCTTTCATATGATGTATAAATCTCTATTTTAAAAAAAGTGACGCTTATGACTGGTTTTGTGGTCCAGGACCACATACAGTATGTCAGGGTTTAAGTAGTATCTGCCTTAGACAACGTGCCCATTGACTGTTGGCTGAACATCGGGTGCATAAGGCAAACAAAAAGAGAGACACTTTGGGAGTTTTGTAGTTGTCCTCTGATTGGTTGAATTTTACAGGATTTCTGAGAAACGTGTGTGTATGCTGCATTTTTCAATGACACACCTGGAAACAAACCTGCTGTGACACCAAACTCCCTCGTGGATAAAAAAAGTTGTGTTTACAATTGTGACAATGATCAGTTACCAGGATCAACTAAATGCTGGACTTTTAAAAGTATATCCAGACTCTGTGCCACTGTCGTAGTAAACTTGCACAATGTTCTTGAATGAATGTATTAGTTGTATGCTGGTCTGTTATTGTAGGGACATCAACTTTACATTTTCACTTTCCAAAACATGAGGCTGAATAAAACAAACTGTGATTGGCTGCTTCACATGTCTGCCAGATGACCTCTTGGCCAGTTCCTGGATCATTACTAGCTGGAATGGAGTCCAGAGCCTTCAGATCTGACTATGAGAGACTAGGGTTTAGGCAGAGTTTTTGTGAATAACAACTTAAAATGTAAAGTTAAAAGTATGATTTTAGAAGGTTTGGAATAGAGAATGAGAGTCATATAGATTACTTTTATAACACTTTAATGGTGACTTTGCATCTGAAGCTTAAGATTCTCAGTTGCCAATGCCATTCATTCACTGTAATTGGATTTGCATAGATAAAATCTATTTATACATTCTTCAAAACGTTTTTTTTTTAAAGAAAGAAAAGAAAGTCATAAAGTTTTGGCATTTCTTTTATCACCTATGTATATGTGTTAAATTTGATGTAGTTTAGTTCCAATTTTTTATATCCTAGTAAAAACTTAATATATTTAAAATACACTTATTTCATACTAAGTGTAGTTCAAATCTATTAACAAACTTGTTTTTACTGACATATTTCTTGAGATTTGCTGATATTAAAATTCAGTACTTTCGCAGAATGCACAATATTAGGCCTACAATGTGTTTTAATGTCACTATTGATGAGGTTTGTATGATCTTTGAAAAATATCACTCTTTAAATGCAAGATATTTAAAGGGGTCTTTTGATGCTTTTTTAAAGATCATTATGTTGTGTATTTGGTAAAACAGAATAAGTTGACATGCTTTAATTTTCAAAAACACATTATTTTTCAAATACTGTACATTATTGTAGTTCCTATATGCCCCGCCTCTCTCAAACGCTTCGTTTTCTACAAAGTCCATCCTTCCAACAAGCGCAGTCTGCTCTGATTGGCCAACTGACCCAGAGCATTGTGATTGGCTGAACACCACAAGCACAAGTCGGAAATGTAATGCCCCTTTCCATAATTCCGAGCTTTAGCTTTAAAAATAAATGTAAAGACAGTTAATAATGTCCTTAGTTTACCATCAGTTCAAGCCGAGAGGGGAACAGTCACTTGACAGACACAGTAATGAAGATCATATTTGTTTATGAGCACCCTCTCTCACACACTTGAGCACACACGCACACACACACACACACACACACACACACAACGTGCAAAACTCCGCATTTGAACAGTCAATAGCAAATACTTAAACTAATAACAAAACATACAGTCGCTGATTCAGAAGCTCCAGATTGTCAGAGCAAAGTCAGAATTACCTCCTCTCCTAGGCTCACGAAACTGTCGTCCATAAAATGTGTTGCTGTTCTGTTGTAAGTAATCTTAATGATTCCTAAATGCATCTACTTCCGGAAGACCAAATAAAGTGCTTTTGCTTTCGCCTAGAAACACACAGCTTCTCCCTGACATGGTTGCCTCAACAAAACTGCGGTTACTGAAACCACGTCTTCTTTCTTTGGGTGAACATTTGGGTGGCATTATGCAAATATTTCCACATTGTGACATAGACATGTGGGGGCGTGGCAGAGTCTTAACTTTGATAAAGAATATCTCTTTGGTTTTGAGACTTTAGTCTTTGCAACTTTAGGGATCTCATCTATGCACAACCAGCTTGTAACACTCCAAAGAGAAAGGAAAACTTGAAATCGCATCATATGAACCCTTTAAAGTGTACCTAAAGTTTACTTGCAATAGTTCCACTTTAACAATCAAATATACCCCAGTATATATTTTGCACTTGAACTTCAGCACTACTTCTTCACAATTAAAAATGCATTAAGTACAAAATGTAAGCATACCAGTTTAGTATACCACAAGTATAATTGCAGAGCATTTTTATTAATCACATAAATATGTAAATGTATTTGTAGTATACTTAGCATGAAATAAATATATTTCAAATACATTTTAGTATAGTTTTTTCACTAGAGAATACATGTTTGTGGTTCATGTTAAGGCCGATTTTTATGAACTCATCGCCATCATGTGATCTACTTTGGACATACGTATTATTATAAAGAACATCAATATATTTAGTACAAAGCAGCCTACTGTCATAAACGGCAAAATATACAGGCACCAAACGCTGTCAATTTCTGGCAACCACAGCTGCCAGATTTTTATTTTTGAACACAACACAGAAACACACATTTATTGGAAACTGTGCACACACACAACACACACACACACACACACACACACACACACACACACACACACACACACACACACACACACACACACACACACACACACACACACACACACACACACACACACACACACAAATGAGCTCCGACACAACAGTATATGTTGTAAACACACATATACAAAACAAGAGCTAGTCAGCAACTTTCCCCTCATTATTAAAATCAGAGCAATAAGTTATTTAAATAAGCAATTATTTAAATTTTTTATTAATACATTCTAGGAAATATGAAGATATACTATTAAGTTATTTTAAATCCTATTAGAACATTCAGAGTATATCTTTCTCTGCTCCTAAAAGCAATAAATCCATCATGTTGCCTTCTACAGACCTTCTACATTAGCTACTCTACTGCACTCTCAGTCATATGCATGTCCGCCAATGAGATTGCACTACATCACAGGGGGCTGATGGGATTTGTAGTTTATTGATTTCTGGCTAATCCTTTGCCATTCATCAAAAAGGACTCAAACACATAATGAAATCTTAATAACTGTCGACTGGAGACTATTCCTAAAATAAAAGCCTGTTGTAATGAAATGATGAAAGAATCATTTGTTTTGAGAAGAGATTCAAAATATATGCAGCACAAATGACCACATCAGCAGTGCATGAATTAGTGCATGTATGCTTGAGCATATTTACGTGTTTGTACCTGTGGCTAGTTGAGCTAGAAGCAAAATGCAAAAACATACGAGACAAAATAATCAAGAGAAATAATGGCACACATTACAACCGCCACCCCCCCCAAAAAGAGTCTGAAAAAAAGACAAAAAGGGAAAAACATGCAAGAAAAATACCTTCCTCCCTCGGTCTGTTCATCGAAGACTCATCGTGTTTTTTTGTGAGCGGACCTAGGGTTAAGACAAAAAGGGGGGGAAAGAGAAAAGACAAAATTCAAAAAGATTTTACTGCGCTGAAACAAAAAGAGCAAAAAATTCCAAAACAGCAAAACAAGAAAATTGACAAACTAGCAAGAGATCATATGTCCCAATTTAAAAGAAGAATCAAAAACAGCAGCCAAAGCAGAAGAGCAAAACAGACAACGAACTCATAGAAAGAGAAAGAGAGAGAAACTGATGGTGATGTGAAACTTGCTAAATCCCTACTAGCAGCTACAATGTTGTCACTGTTCTTCCACAGTTTTCCATCCACACTCACTCGTTTGTTATATGCCAGGCTTTCAGTGACAAATGTCCAGCCATCTTTCTTAGTGCCCAGAGAGAGAAAGTGATGAGATATGTGAAAACACTGTAGCAAAGCTGCGTTTAGTGCAACGGCCCTCAGGAGTCCTCCGACTTAATGTCCTGTGGGACAGTAACTCCCCCTCACAGGATAAGACTGCTGAAACTGTGATCTCTCTTTTCCTGTCTTACAAACAAACAAATAAACAAACGTCTTGTGTAATGCTCTTAAGAAAGCATCTGCCAAGGACATACATGTATAGCTATAAATGAACATTTTATCCATTCAAATTTACATATAATATCAGTATATTGTGCAAAGTGGCATTTTAAGCCAAATCAGGTTTACTCTAGTCTCTTTTTCACATTTCAGAGCAATGGACAAAAACAAAAAGTGGAATACATTCAAAATTTGAATAAATGACAACAAACTCGATAATGGCTCCTTACTATCTTTTTCTTCAGCAGTAAAAGTAACCATGGTAGCCATAGATTTCACCAAATTAATGTTACATGAAGTATTTATTATATACTTTATTATACACTATATATTTTTTTGGATAGATAATAATAATACTTGATGCAACCTGGTTTTTGGATGTTACCATTAGTGTTGTTAAAGTAAAACTATTCAAATAATTAGCAGTAATTGAAATAAAGCTGAAATAAATATTAGATATTATACAGTACATGATATTCTAATCATACCCTCAAAAAACAACAGCATTTTTATAAACAACTTTATTGAAACAATAACTGTTGTAACTATGACATTATATAAACTGTAGTTAGCATGCATCTATAGTATTGACATTCAGGTGCTGGATGAAACTGAAAGTCAGGTCTGATGTAAAAGTCTGAATGCTTCTAGTTATTAATCTGTAGTTTCTTCTCATTTCTGGTCGCATTCACCCCACTGAAACAGATCCTAGCATTTATCAGCAGGTGCTTTAGTTTGTATTGCAACAGTAGCGTTCTGTCACTGGCTTCTTCAGGACTGGAGCTGAGATGATCTAGTGCAGCGAGACACATTAGCATCTGTCGCTAATTCAGGTTAAATGCTAAATGTTTGTGTGGCGACAGCCATTAATGGGTATTATCAGTATGACCCCCTACTCCCTCTCTCAGTACTGGCGGTGGGCCTGTAAGAGACGAGATAGAAATCGTCTCCATTTATTCACCGTTTATCTGCTACACAGGCTCTCCACACCAATAGACCACACACACACACACACACACACACACACACACACACACACACACACACACACACGAACACAAACCCCATTTGTCATTGCTGTGCATATAATTCTCACCCTGTCTGTCCAACTTACACATAATGCACATATATACAGCATAGCTGTATTCTCAAATGACTTCAAATGCTCTTCACCTGATTTTTGTTTTCTTGAAGCACATACATTCACAATTACATTTAAAGGGAAAGTGTCATATTTTCAGAGTAGTAATCATTTTTCCTAACCCAAGTTAATACTCATACTATTTAATACTGCAGAAATAAGTAAAAGCACACCATTAGTACTTTGATTTTTGTGCAAAGTCCAAATAAAACACTGACATGTTATATAGTATGATGAAAGGAGTATTTCAAACGATCAGTTTGTTTGGGCTAAAATTCTTAAGCGTGAGGCTTTGATACTGCATGATTTCGGATGTAGTCTGCTTGAGTATGCAGAACAGCCCAACACAGAAACACTGGCTTAAAAACGAGCACAACAGTAAGTTTCCAGTAGTAAAATCCAATTCATTTTCACCATAGGGGAATTGATTAAAAAACAACAACTTATAAACCTTTAAAAACAGACATACTGTGAGCTGCGAGGTTTTTAATTGATGGTATACACTTGTATTGACGCTATCAGTCCACATTATTTTAAGTTACTTTTTAAATAATCACGTTTTATAGCAGAATTACTGGTAACAACTACATTACCCATGATTCTGCAGAAAAAAAAGTCATCAATATTTCTTGAATCTCACACTAGTTTCCCGATAAATACAACAAATCTATATTTACCCATCTTTTTTATTTTAATTATATAATGCTTCATGGAACTGTAGTTCTTTACCACAATAAAGTACTCGGCCTTGTAGCTTCAAAGTTTATGTGATTAATCTCATAGCTTGCTGGTTTGCCTCGTGACTGTTAACGGTTAAACAAAGACTTTATCATTTTTTTTAAAATATCTTTGGGAAAAATACTTTCATAACCATAGCCATAATCATATTCAATGATAAAGTGGACGGTCACTGTTGTACTCTATTGTGTGAATTTGGTGTGGGACTATCGGTTCCTATCGGGAAAAATAAGGCACATTACATACTTCACCTTTAAGTACACTGAAAAAATAGTTTATTTAAGTGAAATAAATAAATAAATAAAACAAAGATCATTTGGAGTATTTTTTGGAGTAATTTGTGAGGGAAAATTGTGTTAAAGTCAATCCTACACCCAACTTTATTCAGACACAAGCACATTCCTTATATAATCGAGTGTGTGCACCTTCTCACATGTTCCTCTGAGCTGAATCTCCTGACTTGCACTTAAGCTTTGAGACTCGATCAATGCTGACGTGATTTTCAGTTCAATTCACCATCTCAGGTCAGTTCTTCCAGTAAAGGCTGAAGAGCAGGAGACAGGTTGATGGGAGTATGGAACGAGCGGGCGTGTGTGTGATTAAGTCTCCGCAACGTCAGCACTTTATAGACACTTAAAGGATTTGGAGATCAAGCTTTCACTATTTTACTGGTTCCTGCTTCCGACTATATGGTCTACAGCCTCCATTAGGGCTCAGGCTTTTCCGAGAAACCTAATCCTGCTGGCCTTTGAAGACGATGCAATAGCTTTAAAACTAAGGCCTAGAAATTCCCCTCTAAGTGAAAGAAGACACAAGAGATGCCATCAGTGTGGAGGTAGAAAAGAAAGCATGATAATGAAGACTTAAAATGGAGGAAAGATCATTTACGTGGGATGAGTCTTGGGTGGTATGTGGGCTGGTGAGCGCCTGGTGCGGTGACAGTCAGGAAGGAAAAACCAGGCTCTGTGAATGTGGCGTTACTCCCAGTCTGAGAGATGGCAGCGTGCATCTTGAGCCGCCGAACAGTTTGTGCAGTAAAAAAATTTATATTCCTGAGAAAGTGTGTGTGAGCGAATGTGTATTTGGTATTTTTTGACAGGAGTGCGTGACAGGAAACCCGGCAGTACGCCATCCCAGGGTAACCAGCAGGTTTGTCCTCTCTGACAGGCTTGCCGTGTAGAGACGTCTTCAGTATATTCTCTCTGTCTCTCTTTCTGCTTTTTATCTCTCTGCCTCCCTCTCACTGTCTGCATGGGGAGCAGACCTAGAAAAACAGTACATGAAAGCATTCTGCCTTGAAGGGCTGATGTCATGTGCTCAATATATATCTCCCTCCATTAAGGACTCTAGATGAGCCATTAAACAATAGCTACAGCAGTTTCTTTCTTTCTGTTTTGTATTAACTCTTACACAGTATCCTAACCAGAAGTGACATGTCCAGTTTCCAGCGGCTGTATTTTCTCTGTTCATTCTTAAAGCAAAACTACTACACAATCTTGGTCAATCAAAGCATGTTTGATGTTTAATGTTCAGATAGGTGTAGCAAAATTTGATCAGTGAGATTTTGATGTGGGCGGGGCTTATGAGCTCAACACTACGGAATTACAAACCACATGACCAATGAAATGTCTTGTTGCACTAGTGGCTGGATAGAATACAGTAACTAACACAGTGTCCTAACCAGGCGTGACACATCAAGCCTTCGGGAAGCAATTTGTCTGGACACCTTCAAAATGAAATTGATGCGTGACATGCTAATCACATAATTTTCCCCCCCAAAACCAGTTACGCACAAATTGTGGGACTATGGAGGGTGTCAGGGACACTAAACATCATCACGCCGAACAGGAAAACTCATCTACTCACCACTCCGAGTTTACAGCCTCTTTGTGTTTATACTGACGGTCTTGCAAACTATTCAGACGTTCTTTTTTACATAAAGAGTTGTCAAAAGCTTAATGATAGTGACGTTGAAGTCATGCGACCATGGTATGGTTTGTTCGGACACACTTTATTTCAAGGTCCAATTCTCACTATTAACAAACTATTAACTATGACTTTTGCCTCAATAAACTCATAATTTGCTGCTTATTAATAGTTGGGTAGTTGTTAAGTTTAGGAATTGGGTAGGATCAGGGATGTAGAATATGGTATTTAAGTGCATGTGCTTTATAAATACTAATAAATAGCCAATATGTCATTAAGGCATGCTAGAAAGCAACTAGTTAATAGTGAGAATTGGTCACTATCCTAAAGTGTTACTGTTTGTTTATAGCCTAACTTTAGCTTTTTACTTCTGGATCTTCTGGATAATCTTGCTGTTGTGGATAATCTGGATAATCTTGATGTGAAAGTATCATGGGTAGTTTAGGGTCTCACTATTAACTAGCTGCTTATTAGCATGCATATTACTAACACACTGTTGGATTATTAGTGCTTATAAAGCACATATTAAAGGCTTATTCTGCATGACCACTTTTTAAATCCCTTAATCCTACCCACTACCTAAACTTAACAACTAACTTACTAACTATTAATTAAGCAGCAAATTAGGAGTTTGAGGCAAAAGTTGTAGTTAATAGTGAGAATTGGTCCCCAAACTAAAGTGAGACTGTATCGTGCTCACAAAGCTAATTTTCTACAAAAATCCAAAAGCCAAAGCTAACTTCCCGGTTGGCCTACAAAATGACATCATCCTTGCAGCACTCTATTGACAGCCATTAAAACGTAGCCATCTATTTTGACAAATGTTTTTGTAAGCAACATTCAAAAGTACTTACAATGGAATACAATATCATAGTAGATGTTTTAGCAGTACCCAGTTCTTTTTGGAGGATCTTAAAAGCATAAAATATGGACTTTTTGCATTTTCCACAGTCTGCTGCCTTGCATGTCACAGCTCACCATTGACTCTAGTGAAGGGCTTGGTGAATTAACTATGGCTTTTGCCTTAATAACTCTTAATTAGCTGCATATTAATAGTAAGGTAGTTGTTAAGTTTAGGTTTGGGGTAGGATTAAGGGATCTTTATCAAGGGATCTATTTTTAAGAAGCCTCATGTCTCTTAAGGCTTCATTTTAAAAATCAAAAACTAATATTAATATACTGTGAAATATTAATACAGTATTAATACATTATAATAATATTAATACATCATTACTCCAGTCTTCTTTGTATGATGATTTGGTGCTAAAGAAATATTTCTTATTATTATCACTGTTATCATAACAGTTGTGCTGCTTAATATTTGAGTGGAAACTGTAAACTTTTTTCAGGTTTTTTAGTTGTTCAAAAGAAAAGCATTTATTTGAAATAACAATCTTTTGTTACACTGTAAATGTCTTTACTGTCACGTTTTATCAATTTAATGCGTCCTTGCTGAATAAAATAATTTATTTAAAAAAATGGAAATGGAAATTCTATCCTAGATTTTCTAGTTTTCTCCATGTATTATGATATAAACAGCCTTGTTCTCGGTAAACAAAACTGAGAGAGTATGGAAAACAATATTACCTGTAATATAATAGCCCACTATTCAGCATCCAATCAAATCCTGATGGATGCAATAAAGCCCCACCTTACATAACCACTGCTGCTAAACCTTCTGTTTCACTCAAAAATGTCATATTACAGGAGCGAAATGGGTTGCGGATACCATTTCATGTTGTTTTTAAAGTCACCCAGTGAGGAGGTGAGCGCAGCCTCAAGTGACATGATGTAATGGCCAGTTTTTCAGTGAAATTTCAGGAGAGGGACGAATCACCGTCGTAATCGTCTCCAAGAGCTCCTTGTAAATGAGGTCATCGAGCACGTGTGTGCGTATGAGTGCGCGGAGCCGTGTTTCTTTGCCGTTCATTGCCCATGGGCGAGTGAGAAGAAGACTGTCCATATCTATATGACATAAAGCTTCAGTTACTGCTAGCAATCTCCCAGCTGCTCCCACTCAAACAAGTGTCATCCTTCTCTTCCTCTTTCTCTCGCTCTCCTGTCACGCTCTATCCATCTCTTGTTCACTCTTTCTCTCTGATGAGCTGTCTGCATCTGCTGCATCATGCTGTGCTCTGAAATATAGCTTTTAATAAAGCGTATGGACGGTAAACGCTCGTCGAAGCGGTAATAAAAATGGAGGATTCTTGGTGTTTGGCGGAGGCAGAACTGTAGCAGGGACTAACACAGTCTGCTAGACGAGAATACAGCTGCCTTCCAACACAGAGCACAGCTGGAGATAAAAGATGTGTGTGCATCTGTGTAGAGCTGTTGGCCCTAATAGACCTTTCACTGTAAAAGAGGGGCTGCCATGTTGTTAGTGGTACGTGCTATGGCAAATGACACTACTACTATTGCTCATATACATAGGGTTGTGGATTCAAAACAAACATCTAGCGCTAAGCACTGAACTTTGGTTTGTGTGACGCATCCTTCATCATTTGTGCTATACAGACATAACTGATATCTCAAATCATATGGTTGAAAGACAGATGCTATTACTATTAGTTATCCGAATGTTTTGCCTGAAGCACAATAAAACAGGTTGAATAAGAGACCAAGGCCATATATGGGGGCAAGAATATCATAAGGATGAAAACTGACAATAATAAAAAAGTGAAAGGAAGCAGGAAGCTGAACATGCTGACAATGTATATATAATAAATGCAGGCTTGGTGAGCAGAAGATAATTCTTAATAAAAAAACATAAAAAATCTTACTGTTCAAAAACTTTTGACTGGTAGATATATATATATATATATATATATACCCCTACATAACATACATAAAAATAACCCTTTTTTTAGAAGCAATGTTTTTTTTTTGTATTCCCCCATTACAGTATTAAGAATTTGTATGTATTTCTAAATAATGCTGCTTTTAAAAATAACTAATACACTCTAATATGCTGATTTGCTGCTCAAGAAATGTTCTTATTATTATCAACGTTGAAAAGTTTTTGCCTAATAATCAGAGCTGGGTAGTAACTGATTATATGTAATCTGGAGTCCAACAATCATGTACTCATAATTAGAGTGCATTACATTTTTAAATGCTCGTAATTAGACTACACTTACTTTTTTCTTGATTACATGATTACATAAATTCACACAATAGCAATAAAATATTTTTTTCATTTTTGATTACTTTATAAAATGCTTACATGACATGGAGGTAAACAAATAAAATATTCATTTTATTTTGATTGATATTATTTTAAAATAATTAATTAAATTTACATTTTTATGAATTATTAGCTTTTTATTAAAATTGTGAATTCCTTCACGAACCCCAGTATGGGAAACCGTGACATTATGTAATGTTTCATTCAGTTCATGTTGTTAATGAATGGAACATATTTTAATATCAATATGGTACAGTATTATCTTATTTAAATCAATGTGTTAAATAAGTTAGGTAAAAAGTAATCTGATTAGATTACTTAAATGTGTAATGTAATGGATTACATTACTAACTACCATTTTTGTCATGTAACTTGGAATCGGTAATAGACTACAATTTGTAAGTACCTATATATAGGCAGAGATATCATTATTTTGAATGCCAGAATGCTTAAAAAAGTCTTAAATAGGCTTGTATTACTTAATGGAAAAGAATAATAATATCTTATTTTTTCATTTTGATTTTGGGGTGACGTGAGCTTCTGTGAGATTTGACCCAAAAAAAAACACCCACAAAAGAAAGTGATAACTGCATTCAACACATTTCACTACACATTTGCGCTGTTACCTGATTTGCGCAACTTGTTTAGGTCAATATGACTCGGGCGGTACAATTACAAACAGAGTGTGCAAACAAGTGCCGCTATCAGTGGACACAATTAATTCTCACTGAATTGCCCGCAGCTGTTTAGAGTGATTCGACAGGGAAAACAGCAAGACAAATTTTCGTATGCAGCAATACTGTACTGTACTTAGGGGGGAAAGAAAAATATGGGAGAGAGAGAGACAAGGAGACAGTATAATGGGAGATTTGCCTGCAGGGGATTGTCATGATCCACAGCATTGGTTACAGCCCTTGTCCCAGTAAGAAATGACTGTTTATGCTATGTGTGTGTGCATGTCACCCTACATGATATGATTGCGGTAAAGTGGCTTTAGGCACATATGTATGCTGGCGATTGGGTTTATATGGGTGTTTGTGCCGTGATGCAGATGTGTATATCGTAGAGGTTTGCCAGCTGTTGTGCACTGTGGGGAGGTGGACGGTGTCACAGCTCTTAAACCACCACACACTACACGGCTGTGGCCAAACACATCAATATAACTGATATCTGATCTGCTCTGGGCTTGGGTTCAAAACATTCCACTGACTAGACAAATACAAACACATTTGATCCTGTCACATTGTATGAACACACACACTCGGAAGCTGCATGAATGCGGTGTTCTGGATTCAGATGTGTTTAGCCATGTGTTCTGCTTTACTGAACAGCTGCATGGTTGTGAAACTGTGTTTGTTGGTGAACAGCATGAGTTGATAGTTCATCGCAGAGGTGAATCAAGCCTATCTACAGCTATCATAACATTCAAATTCAAACATCCACTTCTTTTCGAGGGCTGCTCCAGATTTGCACTCAGTTATGCATTAACTTTGTTTCATATGTTTCTCTTAAAATCCCTGTCAGCCAAAATCAGTTGGCTCTTGGCGGCCATCTTGATAACAGCCCCAGGCAGCTATTCTCTAGTAGCTGTAGAGTGTAGAAAGACCGAAATGTACAAAACTGTTTGTCTAGATTATGTTTCAGTAACCAACAATAAAATCTGACAACAAAATAGCTTTATAAGCTAAAAATGACTATTTTCACACTGGTCCAGCTAATATGCATGCTAATGCATTCCAGAGTAAACTGACCAATGTCTCATTTATATATAAGAAAGGATTTCAATTCGTATAACCACCATGATACAAGTTATGAGTTTCATTAATTTCTATACAAGCATCCATATTCACCATGTCACTGAGAAAAAAAAAATAGAAGACATCTGCATGAGACATCTGTACAGTAATGACATTAATATGAATGTGAGTGGAAGATGTTAATATTAGCTTCATGTTTTTGCTATACAAAAGTTGGATTTGGAATACTTTTGGATGCATTAAAATCTTTTCAATAGTCAAATTTCTGGAGCAAGTTCCCAAACATTTTCCCACACTTTAATGGGGGAGATTTAATAACAATTATCCATCATAAACCATTATAAACCATAATATTGTTTTACATGATTTTTTTAAAAAAAAATATAATAAGTTTTTTCCCTTTTAACAACTGAATTATTTTAGCTTTTATTTGGCTCCTTGGTGTCCATCATTTTATCGAAAATGACTAATTTGCAATTTTTCCGTCTTTCCTGGATTGTTTTTAAATTGAAAGCTGATCTCTAACTGTAAATACAACCGATTCCTTGTCATTATATCAGAAATTCCGACTCTGTGAAATTGCTGTGTGATTCTGCCAATTTCCTGACATTTATAGGGATATAATTTGACGATATTTTGTACATACTGAGCTTGCTTATTCGAAAACTCTGCACTAGAATGGTGATGAGGAGCATGGTCAGTGTGTCTATGCCTGTGTGTCACGGCCGGGTCATCAATCACCAGCATCATTGATTGAATATTGATCAGCGTGGGCCATAATTCAGCATCTCTATCACATGCAGCCTTACCAGCACACCCACAGTGGCAGAAACCTTTCCATTCAAACAAACAATAGAGCAAATCTTATATACTTGTGCCAATTAGAGGAGAATGAGAAGACAATAGGAGCATATGCATCTTATGTACACACGCTCTCCCTCACTGCCTCTCTGTTTCTTTCTCTCCATCTCTTGTTCCCCTGCAGAAGAATCCTGATCCAATTTTCACCCGATCAAGGGCTGCTAGGATGGCAGAAATAGCAGCATTAGTTTGAGGTTTGTTCTTGCATCAAAAGCTATTGATACCATAGTTCTTCTGCAGCATTGACCACCTGGTTATTTATTTATTAACCTTCACCAACATCACTAGACCCAAAATGCAACATTCTCCCAACCTGCAGTGCCGCTAAAAGCGAATCTACGTTTATATAATTCTGCCAAGATTCAATTGACTATTGAACTGTTACCATCTCTTTTTGTTTAGCTGCGCACCTTATTGATTGTATTAAAGAGATTTTTTATTTGGAGCGCTGCCTTGAATGAAGAGAAGTGAGCGTTATGCTTCAATCTGCTTGACAAAACACGTCTGGGTGAAATCAAATCCCCCCCGACGTGACCGAGAAGCAGCCCCACCTCTGCTTCTGAAGCACAGTTGTACGTCACATTTTTTCAGAGTCAAATGCCATATGCCTGAAGGAAATACCAGCGCTTGTATGGCAGAGAATGAACAGTGTTACATTTTTAGGTGAGTTTAGGTTTATGCATTGGTTCTGCGTAAATTAAATGCCACACTGCAAGCTCCTTAAACTTTGGCTTTGTCGTGACACCCAGTCTTGTTTTCTGCCGGCTGTGAATCAACACAGATAACGTGGCTTCTGTGCAGTCTCTGCAGTTTAAAGAGAAGAAAACAAGGCCAAATGCAATTCAGTATGCAAATACATTTTAGAAAGAATCCAGTAAGCAATGGTGTCATGGCTTTTGGTTAGATTTTGAAACCATGAATTAACAATATGCAGAAATGATGCACAAAACATTAATCAAAAATGTTGTTAATAATTTAAAGTTAATTTAAATAAATTCAAAAAGTCTCTGCATGTCTATACAGTCTATACATGAAGTGATCTGAGCTGAAATAGCAGAAATGGGAAGTGATGGATAAAAATAGGCTGACAAACCAAACATTTGCCTCATCTGGTTCTAAACAAAGTAAGCAGAATGAGCAAATAAACAGCACTATCAGCAGATGCAATTAACTGTGTGAGAGTTTCTCCCAAAATATTTAGGAATAACAATATAATACGCCCTTGCAAGCATCGCAATAAAAATGAAACAATATTGGCTGTTAAACTGAACGTAGCATTGAATTAGCATTTCCAATTAAGCATTAATCACATAAACTGACTAAACTAATTGTGGCTAATTTGTTTTATTAGTTCGATTTCAAATTCACAGAGAGAGTGATCACTTTTATGTTCTAATACAACAGAAGATTAGAGGTGAGAAGATGCTTGTCATTTGATTTGTATGATTATCTAGCTATCTGTCTATGCAATGCATTGTCAGCTCCGAATTAGAGTTAAAACATTAAATCTGATAAAATTAATTCTGAGTGAATATCATGCTGAGTAAATATTTTCTAAATAATATAAGAAATTGTAGCAATCACAATATTTTTAGCAGAAAGCTAAATTAAAGGCAACCATTTTTTGTTTATAATATCATGCATACTCATTTTTAACACTCAGCATAAATGGGCTTTAGGAAGGAGATCCCTTGCAAGATGATCATCATATTTATGGCTTCTTCAAAAAGTATGAAAATGCCTTAGAAAGAGAGAGTGAACAAGCAAGAAGGACAGATAAATGAGATAATTACAGCTCCTTCTAATCCTTTGGCTGTAAACTACACTTGCATCCCCACCAACATTAACACTAAACACCCACCAAATGTTAAACTGAAATGGAGTGAAAGCGCCAAGTCCAGATCCATTAAATCCCTCCCAAACCTGTGAATGATTCTCAGCGCAGTGACTGTGTAGGAATCCCCGTCAGTGAGTGTTTTGCTGGACGATTTTTTGATAAGACTCACTAGCAGCGCAGCGGCGCTTGGCACACATAAACATGGGAAGCGATGAGTGTGGAGAGTGTGTACACCTCCACAACACTGTCAGATGCATTAATCACTTACTGTGGAGGAACTGTTTTTCTGGGTTGCTGTGAACAAGAGGGTTTTTGTGTGTTAACCCATCTTAACACTGCAAAGGCAGCATCAAAGTCCCGTCTTAAAAATTCACACACTTTCAATGCAGTCATCCGTCTGCATGCATACTGCAGATCCACTGCATTGCTGTCTGTAAAAATACTGCAACCTTATACACATAAAACCCATACTCACAGATTCCCTTGTGTGTACATGCAATTTATCTTCATAATTATGAAATAAATTATTATCTTGTTATGTGGCCCAGATTTGCTTATTATTTCTTATTAGGGAAAAATCTATTTCTGTTCACAGAAGCTGATTCTTTGAACTCTTGTGTAAATAACACATGTACTTTTGATGTTTCCAAGTTTACTGTGTGAAAATTCTCTCAGATTAAGATTAATCACTAATTATTTATCTCATTCATTCTTATTTATGTGGATTTTTACATGTGGATCTACTGCTGAAAGCTCAGGAAAGAAAAGGCACAAATTAGATATTTAATGTTGCAATTTCTTCTCCTAGAAAGCAATAAGATCAAATAAAGACTTTAAAAATTATGTTGTCTCATTAACAATCTGTAACACTTTATTTTAATAGTCCACTTTAGACTCTATACTAAATACAACGTTCTGTCATGAAACTCTAGATGGCGCAGGCCGATAGGTTCTAACTCAATCTGATATAATCACATGATTATTCACATGGGGCAGCTGATTGGTTTCTTTCATATCAGCAGCCAATGAGCTTGCTGTTCAACTTTCAAATACTTGGCTAGTGCTTGCTGTAGCAGTTGCAGCGCGCTTTAGAAATCTCCACCTTCCCCAGCTCCTCCTGTTAGTGATGGGAAGTCCGGTTCTTTTCTGCGAACCGATTCTTTCGGACAGTTCGTTTCAATGAACCGGTTCATCGGTTCTATTATGCCCTAACGTAATGACATCATTCGCCATGACGTAATGATCAATCTATCATCCCGGGCCAGGATGAAAATACACATTCAAATATATAAAGTCAGTGATCATAACTTCAGTTCTGTTAAAACATCATAATCGTGATCTTTAAAGTTTACAATTAAGTTTTGCAAGCACCCAAATACAGGTACAGGCAGTGATGTGCATACGAGGATTTAAGTCTTGAAGATATAAAGTTATCATCAGCGCAGAAACCATAATCCACTTACTATACATAATAAATAGCGATTTTTTGTTATTAAATACATTTACGTTTCGCCCTCATTCAGGTCCTCGGTTTACCCACAGAAGCACAGAATCATAAGAACTAGTTTGGTTCAGACGTGCTGTGTCAGTCATAGTAGGCAATCACTGTTCGCGGAATCACGCATGCGCAGTATCATCAGATCATCGGTTCTCCAATCGGACATGTCCGAAAGAAACGGTTCTCGGTTAAGTGTACTGGTGATCCGTAAACCGTTGCAACCGATTCTTGACTCGAGAACGAGAACCGCTCTAGCAGTGGGCATGTTCGTTCGGCACACATGCTGCTCTGCTCGTGTTCATCATCAGTTCTCTCTTCACAGCAGTTCACTCAGTTTGAGTAACAATAACTCCGGGATATTGGTTTATTTTGAGACAGAGGGAGTGTTAGGCATGTTAAAAAAGCGAATAACTTAAGTAATTTGTGAATTAGTGCTTACTGGATACGCGAACCGTTTCAAACGATTCAGTTTGATTTGGTGAACTGGTTCGACCGGTTCACTAAGAAGATCCGGTTAAATTGAACGATTCGTTCGCAAAACAGACATCACTACCACCTGTATAGATGTGCTACAGGGTGATTTCATGTATGTTATATATGGGAGTTATTTCATACATGTTACATTTGCAGCAGCAGTATTTCCTACATGCTCACAGCAGCATGTCTGTGGATGTATTGGCAGTAGCAAGTCTCGGTACTAATAGCAACTACTCAGCAGCAGTGTAGCAGATCTATTCCGCCAAGACCGGTATATCATGTATATTACAATGATAAAACTCATGACAGAACTCTAAGTAACTTTTCAACTAGATATCAACTATTAGTCATTAGAGTAGACTGAATGTTTAATATCTGATAACACTTTATTTTGAGGATCTCTTAAAAGACAGTCTACTGACTTTAAGTAACTTTGCAATTATTTACCAACTTATTCTACTAAACCTAACACTAATCCTAACCTAACAGTCTAATAATAGTCTGATGAGAGTTAGTTGAATGTCTAAAGTGGACTATAGAAATAAAGTGTAACCTGACAACCTATTTTATTATCAAAGCTAATGCAAGATTCAAATCTGTGATCACTTGGAAAAAGTATTTCTCTAAGCATCATCATTTGAGCTGCTCAAAGACTGAAATTCTAGAGTCGCTCCTGCAATGGTTGCATCATCCAACTGCAATCTACAGCACTTAGTGAATGTATATCTTCAAATTAAGGAAGACTGATTTACTGACTCACTGTAATGGACAGGCACATTAACACACTCAAAGAGTAGCCAGAGTTGCTAAAATGCAAAAGTGCTATTAGCATTAGAAGACCTCCTGTGTATATGGTTTCACCATTGAAGAGCTTTCATCTCTCAAACAAACACATTTTGCCTGCCACACTCCCATGACTATGACAACCCATTTTGAGAGCTGGCACAGTGAGACTTTACCCAGCAGTCTCTGCACAACCCATTTACAAACAGCAGCGAGGCCCATTTATCAGAGACTTTAGCACATGCTCAGATTGTTGCCTGTGCAGTTTCAGTAACAATCACTGACTGGAGCATGTTAAATATCTCTTGTGCTCAAAGGAGTTCTCACTCTTTTTATCTCTGGCAACTACTATTTTGTATGCACTTAAATGCAAGTAATCTAACTTAAACCCTATATGCGATTACAAGCAACAGATTAACTTATTTTATAGGAGAACAAAAAGAGAAGGATTGCGAGGTTATCCAGAGAGCGGGTTATGAAGAAATGGTCTTATGTGAAGGTGTAATTGTTGTAAATGAATTTGAATCCTCTGTTTTACATCCTGTAATCTCTCTGTACCCCACACCACTACAGTAAGCTCTGGAAATGGATAGAATCACTTGAGATGAATACAGGTTATTAGTCTTCCAATCACTTCCAATCACCAGAGCTGGGGAGGATGAACATGCTATGCCTTCTTGTGTGAGTAAAAATATATGTTTAAAGTGAGTAAGTATGAACATGGATGAAACATAAATATACCACAGATTAACCTATATGGGCTTCTGAAACTTACCATCCTCTGTGGGAACGTAGACATTGAGATAAAGGCAGTCCTCACTCTGGTTCTGTACATAAGCCGCAGCAGCATCCAGGTTGTCTGTGAACCATACGGGAAGCATGATCTCTGGCAGCACCCCATGAATGTTCTGTGGGCACACTGGTGCAAACTGAGTAGCATTACGGATCTCCTGCCAGGAGCCTGGTGCCTCCGGGGGCTGGAAGCGCCTCTCGCCTACTGGCGGGGTGGCGTAGGGGACGCCCAAGTACTGCTCGACCGGACCCAGAATCTCATTGTTCAGCTCCTTGCGTACCCCCCGAAGCTTCCCATAGCCTGTGGTGACCATAGGGTGCTTGGCGGCGGTGAGGTCTGCCCGCTGGCAGGAGGACAGCGCCACGCGAAGTGCCAAGCCCAGCAGCCACACCAGGCAAGTTTCAGATATACGGCGCGGGCAAGAGCGGGCCGTCTCCCGCCGCGATCGTGCCACGCCCACCGATGACATGCTTCGGCTGGGGTGAGCAGCGCCCCAGCGATGGGTGGCGAATATGAATCAGACAAGGGCGAAGAGTTTTAGGCCGTCCCGGTGACACCGAAGTTAAGGGCTTTGCGGAAGCGAGGGTGTGCGTATCCTCAGTGGAGCACAGAAGAGGCCTGCTGACACTGAGAGGCGAAGAACTTCATCCTGATGTTAGTGCAACATGCGCTTCTATTTAGATTTGCTCATTAGTTTCCTACAGGGAGAGAGAGACAGAGGCAGAAAGAAAGATATCATTAACTGCTGACAGTAAAACATGTATACCAACACTATCAAACACAATAAAGGTAATTACAGTATTGCCTTAGGTTTAAAAATCATATCAACCATAAACATGTGAAACATGAATCTAATTAAATATAATTTGTTCCACTGTATATAATCTTTCTCTTAGTGTTTGTTTAATATCTTGGTTGAAATTTATCCTTCTCTTTCTGGAGTATCCTCTAAGGCGCATAATTACAGATGCATATCTGGACCATGGGCCGTTCTCTCCAGCGTGTTGTCATGTCGTCGAGAGGTGTGCTACAACAACACACATTCATGCTCGGGTACCGGGGGGTGTGGAATACTGAGTGAGCTACTTAATTGACTCCCTCGGAGGAGATGACAGCACCAAGTGTGTTCATTTTAAGTTCCCCCCGACATGCCGTTGCTCTAGATTCTTGGTTCCTGCCTCCCCTCAGTTCCACTTGACTTAGCCGTGCGAGTTTCAATCTCACTAGAGTAGATGGGGGCATTTGGGCGTAATAACTGTCTGCTCCTGACAGTCTATGACACAACCCCCCACTAAGCTAAAGACATACATCTACAGGCGGGAATTAACCACATGACATAATGATCTACAAGGAATGCGAGGGAAGCATTTACAGCCATTTTGGCACAAAAAGACGTTATGAATGGGGACTGGGTCTACAGAGACTGACCAATTTAAAATCGTCCTATAATGAGACACTTAGTTCTGGAGTCATACAGGGTAACAGGAATCAGTGATTCAAGAACGATGATGTCATACGTAATTGGTCCTGGAAACTGCTTCTAATCTACAGTGGACAACATGTATTTGTGCTTAAATATATACGCACACTAGAGGCATCCAGTACCAAGTGGTATTATTTTAGCATTATTTACAGTATATACTATTAATAATAAAAAAAAGATTATTATCTAGCTTTCATTTATTTTTATTTAAGTTTAAGTCATTTTAGTATTTCAGCTTAAACTTATTTCAGATAGTTGCCTTGGCAATATTTCTGATTTTTGTTTAAGTTTATTAAGCTTACCTTTTCTATCTAAAATGTACATTAACAATTAAAAAAATATGATTCAACAATTTATATTCAATTAACAATAACAACACTGTTACAAAAGGTATCTAAAAATCAAGCGGCAACCTCCCGCTCTCTCTCGTGAAACCAACACCGAAGTGACTAAAACTGCAATTCATTGACTGGCCGCTAGAGGCTGGCTCCAAAAGGGAGTCAATCCCATAGACTCCCCATGTTAAAATGCTCAACTTTACAGCAGAAAAAAGTGTTTACAGCCTGGTACAAAAATGGTTTTGGTCTATATAGCTAATTTTGCCCTTCGTGACAACTGTGAGGAGGGTGATTTTTTTTTATTACTCATCCGTTTAAATTATATTAAGCCTTAAAGTTCTGCATAATTAAGGGCGTGGCCACTTGAGTGACAGGTGGATTGCCGTTGCTGTCACCACTGTCGCACTAGGCGGGCATGGTTTTAGCAACCAGCTCCACCCACCTCCCGCCTTTTTGCCCATTTTTGCTGCCAAGATGGCGACGGCTGGCTCCGCCCACTTTGAGCTTCAAAAATCCTCTTCAGAAACCTACGGGTGACGTCACGGACACTACGTCCATTTTTTTTACAGTCTATGCTAAAACTACAATCTGGTACAAACAACATGCAATATTTGACTGCAGCGAGATGCTGGCAAAGCACAAGATGCGTTTACGCATCAAGGGCCAGTTTGACTAAACATCGCAAATTAGCGTGAGAGCGTAATTACAAAACAGCACCGATGGAAGGGGAAATTTTTGTGGGTGATTTACTAACAATGTGCAAATTAAAGAACACAGACGCAACATCTCATTTACATATCGATCAACGCAATATACCAAGCGCAGCACAAATTAGCGTAGTCGCAAATAAAGAATAAACAAATAAAGAAGCCACAGTACGTTGAAAAGAACCAGAGGCCAAAAAATTAAGGTTTGCTAGAAGTTTTCTATCTTTTACTTCCTGAAGCAAATAAAAATAACATGGCTTGGAAAACAATATGTTCGGATAATGTGTTCTTCTGGCATTCTAAATAAATTAATACACAAAAATGCTCTCCCTTATACCACACGCTCTCTGTTCTCTGCGGTGCATCCTCCTACCAACAATAATTGCAGCCATTTCAACTCAAAATAGTTTAATAAAGACATGCTTTTTGGGGCGTTAAATAATGGCACAAATGCCAGTCCAAACGTTAGTAAAACACTTTGTGTGTTTCATTTGAATACTCCCCTCTCGTAAATTTTGTGTCTGAAAGGGACAGAGGTGGACAGTAGTGAAGTATTTTTACTTTGCTTTAAAAGTACTTTTCAAGTGATTTTTAGAAATCTGTTAGAAATCACATTAGAAATATATTACTTTCTTATTTTTACTCAAGTAAAAGTAATTAAAATATTTACTTGAGGACAAGAAAGTACTATATTTTTTATATTATTAAGTATTAAAGGTAAAACAAACAACAACTTTTATTTATGAAATGTAGTGCAGTAAAAATAATGACATTATGCTTTGGAATGTAGTGAAGTAAAGTTTTCCATAGAAAAACACTAATAAACTACAGATTATTTTTAAATTTACTTGAGTAAAGTAAAAATACTTTAAAAAACTATCCAACTCTGGAAAAAGAAACTCTATGCATTACAAATGCATATTCAAAATAACTGTGTCCATGCCTTTTCAGCGTTTCGTCACTGCACGTCTTTACTAAAACCTGACAGTACAATTTTAATGCCAAAAGACGGTTTGCAAAGGCACAAACTGATAGTAAAACTGGCCCTTAGACTCATACAAATATTGACCATAAGTGGGCCTATGTGGAAGCATTGCAGAATTTGGGGATTTTATAAACTGATCACCAGGGGAAAATATGTAATATGGATTTAAATATGGTAAAAAGAGTATTAAACATCTTAAACAGTGCCATAAATGGTTTAAGCACAACCCAACTGGAACAATAGCTGATGTTGCTCTGGAATGTAGACTCCCTTTCCGGCTTATTAAATGTCTGTTTACATTTTAACATGAAAACCAGATAAAAATGTGACAATTTCAAAGGTGGTTTCTGAATTATGCAAAAATCTGCAGAATTAAAACAAGATAGCTGCAAGTTTTTCAAAGAGACTGTCAGATGGGGTTTAAAGACCAGAAAACAAAATGTTTGACTGCCAACAGACACAAGTCAAAAAAACTTTGAAAAGATGTGGGCTGAATTCTCAACAGCAGAATTCCAATGTGTGTGGGAGTTGGAAGTGTAGTTTGGACACCATGAGGGCTGTAGAACCGCTTTAAAGTGACAACCGTTGTCCCAGGATCTACATCGACAAAATCGAGAATTAAGTAAATGTCTCCTCACAGGCCCTGAGCAAACTGTTCCGTTCTGCTGATCAAAGCCTGGAGACTTTATAGAGAAGTAAATGTATGCTAAAGTAAATGTGTGCACAGCCGCAAAGAACACACAGCCAATCTGAACAGCTGAAGAAAAACATGCACGTTTGCACAGGCAAAACAGAAACCATCTTACAGAAACATCTGGGCAGCATCCTCGCAGGAGCTGGATGATTCTACAAAGAAATCAAGAGTCAAGAGCGAAGACAGAACCATCCAGCGTATGCTGTTCTTCAAGTACTCCGCATCTCCATGGCAACCAAAGCACAGTTAATCATACAAAAAGCACCAAACCTTGACACAAAACACATGGAGTGGAAAATCCCTAGTGGTCGACCGATATGGGTTTTATTTATGATAAATAATTTTTCACAAATAAATACGTATTTATGTCCTAAAGAAATGGCCAAATATTAAAGATTAAGTGGACATTTGAATTAAATGGTGCTTTGTCAAAATGAAAAAGGATTAGATTGTGCAGTAATGTGTAAAAATAATCACCAGGCCGCTGGCGCCCCTGCAGGCCTTTGTTGTTATGTGTAATGTACATTAGCTCTATTGTTTATAACACATTAGAGCCCTGCGCGGGACTGTTTTCTTAAACCTGCACCCGCCCGCTCCCGCTGATTTTCCGACCAGGACCGCCCGCTCCGCAACCTGCGTGTTCCAGTCCAGCCCGCTGTATTCAAATATACAAATATTCAACTAAATATTCATTTAATTTAACATCCAAAATAACAGGCTTTAAACATGATTGTGTTTAAATAAGATGAAGTAATGCTAAACTAAAGCACCACAAGTGACAAAAAAATGGGTATTTTTATTAGTGTTATAAAATATAAACCGTTAAAACAAAGCCACAACTAGCGGCACCTCAGTTTATAAACGTACTGCATGATACACACTCACCAAACGATTCACCAAACAAACAGTTTTACTGTTAACAAACAGTTTAAGTAAATAAGCCAAAGCACAATATGAAATAACTTTAACTTATTAAATAAATAAACGTGTAGAACTTGGAAATTAGGTATGTCGCCTCATGGCAGAGGTGCCAGATTTATGTCAGTTGTAAACAAACACTTTTATGGCAACTTACTATGTTGAATTATTTCCTATTCTTTTCAGTGACGATTGAGAATTGTTTCCAGATGTCTGACTTGCCTTGCTTTGGTTTTGTCAAGAAAACAGCCACTTTAATTTTCTTCTCAACTGCGTGTATTGATGCCATTTCTATTACATTCCAAATCCCAACCGTTCCCCGCGGGTCTCCCGCAAAATGTTCTGACCGCCCACTCCCGCCCTCAGCAAAGGTAAAACCGCCCGCTCCCACGAGATTTGCATTGGGTCCCGCAGTTCCCGCGGGAGCCCAAACCCAATGCAGCCCTCTATAATACATTATGCATTTCAACAGCTTTGTTCAATAAAACCATATGATTTCTTGCTTTTGAAACTTTATTTTAACTAATTATTATTGCATCCTTGCTTTTATATACAGGTGCATCTCAACAAATTAGAATGTCGTGGAAAAGTTAAATAATTTCAGTAATTCAACTCAAATTGTGAAACTCTTGTATTAAATAAATTCAATGCACACAGACTGAAGTAGTTTAAGTCTTTGGTTCTTTTAATTGTGATGATTTTGGCTCACATTTAACAAAAACCCACCAATTCACTATCTCAATAAATTAGAATATGGTGGCATGCCAATCAGATAATCAACTAAAAACACCTGCAAAGGTTTCCTGAGCCTTCAAAATAGTCTATTTTGTATTTTAAGTCATTTTAAAAGCTATTGTTCACTTATCTATTTGTATTACCACATTTTTTTATCATTATTGAGCCCTATTAAATTTGTTTTATTTCCAAATAAAGTTTTTTCCATTTTCATTTTTCTATACTCTGTTTTAATGGTTAAATAAAATTGTATTAATCAAAAAGCCTGTCTAATTAATTGAGTTTTATAGTTTTATCTGTACCAAAATCTGTTTTCCATTATTTTCTGGATTCCATTTTAATGGTTCCATTAAATTTCAATAATCAAAAGCATCTCCAATTAATTGATTTTATATTTAAAAAGTGTTTTCAGAAATACTGCACACCATCGATTTTTCACCTAAATAAATTCTGGTAAATAATATTTCTGGTAAATACTTATTTAAAAAGTGTTTTTTGATTATAATTGTATTATTAGTAGACTAGAACACCTGGATATATTGTCATTCTTACACTATAATACTGAACTTTAATTTCAGTGATTTGGACTTTGGTTTAAATAAAATATTATTAAGTACAATTTTAGATTTTTTGTGGGAAATCAATCCTTTGGATTAATCGATAAATTAGTCGATAGATTAATCGAAATAAAAATAGTCGTTAGTGGCAGCCCTAGACAGAACTATTAACGATGACAGCTAACAAGAGGGAGAATGTGAGTACTGTGTGCTCAGGCGCTGCCGTTCTCAGCACAGTCAAAATAAAAGTCCCGCCCCGAACACATCGGCCAAACAGAAAAACTTATCGGCCGATGCAGATATTTGTAAAATACCACATATCGCCCAATATATTGGCCTTGGAGATATATCGGTCGACCACTAAAAATCACTAACTGCAGAAAATGAGTGAAACACTGGATTTGACACAACACCTGACCTTCTCATGACCTTGTGTGTCAAAATACAGAGCTCAAAAACAAATATTCCTGCACTAACATTTTCAATGACAATATAGAGTAATAGCATCTAATACACAATCAGATTTAGGAGCAGAGACATGTTGATTTCAGCACTACTTCAAAAAAGTTGAGGATAAATGCAGACATCTGACATCAACAACCCCCAAAGTCACTGAATAACACTTAAGCAAGAAGTAAATGCATTTATGTTAGCATTATGTACTGTTAGTAGTCACTTAACATACTAAAATAAATGTACAATTATTAAGATACCACCAAGTTGCTGTACTGTTGGTTCTTATTAGTTAAGTGTGGCCAACTGTTTCATAAGGCGATTCACTCCTATTGGTAGTCATCACTCTGTGTTGCAATATAAACATCTGCTGTCACTGATATCAACTCAAAACTTTCTGAAAATGAGAGACTTCCAATCCAATTCCTTTAGAGTAAACTTAGGTTAAAGGGTTAGTCAACCAAAAATGAAAATTATGTCATCATTTACTCACCCAAAAGTCATTCCAAACCTATAAGACCTGTATTTCTCCTGTGAAACGCACAAAATAATGATATTTTACCAAACACCAGAAGAGATCAACTCGGAAAATTACATGCGACAAAACTTGCAGTATTAAGAAGATCCTGTTTTTGCTTGTGCGTAGATGGGTGTGTTGGAACACCAAACTATCCTAACCTATCAATATTTATGAGACACAATTAAGGCCAAAGATTCACCCTCGCCTGGTGGGGCTGCAATTTAACTTCATAAATATGCAGTTTTTAGTTGACCCCCCACCTTCAAATACACAGCCACACAAACACGCATATAACCTGCTGAGGTGCTGTTACATCATCGCCAGCGTGTGGTAATAAATCAAGAGCGCATGAAGAGAGCAAGAAACAGACAGCATGCTCTCTCAGCTCCCCAGGTAAAAGGTTTCCAAGCTCATCAAGATCAGGCTCTTGTTATGATATACGCTCAGTAAGCTAGTGAAAATGTCTCCCAGTCATGTGATCAAGATCTCTGACAGGACAAAATGCGCCCTTCAGATATTAAATGGTATGTCAAATTGTGCTAACGGGCAACTGACATGACATGTCAGAAAGTGACAGCAGTGTGACATTTTGATATACTTAATGTTAAAAAATATATATTTATCCAATTATTTTATTATTACTGTTACTATTATCACATGGTACTTATTAGGTTGATTATTCTATTATGAGTCTCATATTAATCAAGACACTAGCACTATGTGATGCATCACATAAAATACCTAATATACATACATACATACATACACATATATATGTGTATATATATCGTTTTTATGTGAAGTAGTGTCTTGATTAATATTTAATATTTATTATTATTATTTTTATCACTCTGCTTTTATTAAACCAATCTCATATTGATTGAGATACTATGTGGACTTTTGCACAGTTTTAATGGAATTTATAAAAATTATAAAATAAAATAAAGTAAGATAAAATAATAAATGATCCTGCCAAAGAGTGATGCTAAAGATTTTTGGTTTACTTTAAATTATATTCAGAGCAAAAGTCTGCAAATGAGAAGCCTGCAATTGAGCCATCATTACAGTAGCATCTAAATGTTTTGATTGTTTCATTGATTGTCATCTATCCTTGGAAAATACCAAAGACTAAAATACTCAATCGATTGGTGAGGACACGCACATATTTCATTTCCAGTAAGGACACCAGGGAACTTCCTATTGCTGTGGGGGCCACATGCAATCGGTGATCCAGAACACACAGTTACACAAACACTGTTTCTCTGAGGGAAAGCTTTATTGATAAAAATGGATATGGTCAGTTCATAAATCACTCACAGACAATTTCTTAGGAATGTGTGTTTGAGTATGTGAAATGGCCAAGCTGTGTGTAAGAAGCCCACGCGAAGCCCTTGTTGATTAGCTGCATGTGGGCTAGGTTAGGCCCTCAGGGGCAGTCGTAAGTCTGTGAGTAAAACAACGTACGCCCCTCTTCTGCTTCTCGGTGAATGAAGCAGTTTGTTCAGAGGAAATGCAGTCCTACTGGACCTGCCAATAAAGCACTCACTTCTAAAAGGGCATGCAAAGGGACCCTAATTGAGAGGACTGTGTGATGAAATAACACACCGCTCATTCTCCGTCCACTACAGTAAGCGAATCTGACGCACACTTCCTGTTCGGCTTGGGTCCTTATGCTTGATGCATTCGGCAGCGGGTTTGGGCTCAGATCCATTTTAGTTCAGCAGATTTAGGAGATTAATGCAACTCTTGAGGTGAGTTCGATAAAAAACCTGCGAGGGCACGTACAGATGATTTGAATTGCAAGCAGAATTTTAGCATTTGCTCAGTCGATATGAAAGTGACCCTGAACTGGCTCAAAGGGCAAAGTCACTAATCCAAGGCAATGAGATATAGAGATTCATCCATTTCTCTCCAAAATAATTCTCCTCTCATGACATCATAATGCTCTTTTAGTGCTGTTTGCCAAGCATGAAACTTCAGTATGAAACTTGTCCTTGCTAAGGCTAACATTACTATTAAAGTAAGATGTGGGATGATACCCCCTTAAGAACAGTGAGCATTTAACACTAAATTTGAACATACTTAGACATGACTTTAGTATGTACATGATAATGATGCCTCTAATATTTAATTATACAGTATATGTATATTAAAAATATATATGTGCAGTATATGTCAGGTTTACTACAGTTAACTTAAAGGGTTAGTTCACCCCAAAATGAAAATTGTCATGAATTACTTCATAGACAGCAAGGTCCAAGGTCTCCCCAGGTCCAGAAACGTAGTAAACACCAGTGTAGTGCTGGGCGGTATACCGGTTCATACCGAATACCGGTGTTTATTTTTCTTATGATATACATTTTTAAATACTGCAATACCGGTGTCATTTAAATAACATTCGGAACACGACATTTTAAGAGAGAGGTCTCTTTTCACTATTCCGTTTTGACGAGGATACAGCTGTATGTGTTACTAAGCGTGAAAGTTCTGAAACTGAAGCTGTAGCACTAGTAGTGTTATTAGAGAGAAAGTCAGCATCCACAATATCCACATCGACCGCCACAAAATCCACCATCCGTGAGCCATCAGCTCCCGCGTCTCTCACACACGAGTTTTTGATTTTGCACTAATTAAACTGACCCTACTGCAGTTTTTGCTCTCTCAGTCAGTAGAAAGTGGTTAACACCCGTTATGCATGAAAAATAAATAAATACCGTCATATACCGTGAAACCGGTATAATTTTGAAAAATACTGTGATATACATTTTTGGTCATACCGCCCATACAAACACACTATATATATATATATATATATATATATATATATACACACACACACACACACACATACATACACATATATATATATATATATATATACTATAATATATATATATATATATATATATATATCACTTTACCTGGTCACCACTGATTTCTTCATAAAATGTCAAAAACTATTTATATGATGTGCTTTCTATAATATAATCAACAATCCCATTAAAAGAGACTTCTATCTTTTTAATCCTTTATATAAACATTATCCATTCACCAGCTGTAAAATCCAAACTAGGTCTGACCTCTGTCATCCACAAACAATCTCGGATAACAACCACTGTCTCAGTCTTCACAATTTAGCACCGCTTCGCTACATGATCCTGTAACGGCTCCAACCTTCTCCATCAGTCTAAAGTCGTTACTATCATCTCCAGGTGTGACCGCCTGCCCTGAGCCATCAGCCGCTGCTGTACATCATCTACAATCTCCTGCCGAGGATCTGGAACTGCCTAAACCAAACAATACCCTGGAGGGAACAGCACGATTCTGACAACTGCAGGGGGACAGTCAAGTGCCAATTAGTGACATGGAGTGAATATGGAAAGTGCTTTTTTTAGCTACATTTAGATTTCTTAATAGTACAAGGCTCCATTAGCGAATTCATGACACAAATCAAGTCAGGCAGCACATCTCATAAAACACACTCATCATAAACTAAACAAGTGAATATCAAGTGAAGGTATCGTTGTGAAGTCCAGTTCATTTCCATGAATTGGTTGAAAAAAAAATATTATTTTCATTAGTCAGCAGTCAAGGTATTTCCAGAACTCTCAAAGTTGCAGTTTACATGTAGCTAGGCCCTAAATAAAAATTAAAAAGTAATAGTTATGTTTGTCTCCATTTCTTTGAATAAATTGTAGGTAGTTGACTCATCAATATCAATATTTTTCTTCTATAGTACATTTTAAATGGTCCTGCAATGTGTGACTGCAAACATTAATGAACATAGTTAATATAATCTTGAAATTATAGCTGCATGCATAACAATTACAAAAAATGAAAAACGATGAAAACATAAAAATGACTAAAACATCAACTTCATTTTCATGTCAACATAGTTTGTCAACAGATTTGATCAAATGTTGACTTATGTTACAAACAAGCGCTGTCACGATAATAGAATTTCAATACAAAAATAAAATAATTCATGATAACAATATTACTGTGATATTTACAGGATTCAATTTGATCTGTTAAACAAATTTTTAACTGTTAATTTAGTGTGTTCTCATTTGGGCCAATAAATCACATTAAAAATGGGTGTATAGCCCCGTTCACACCAACGATAACTATAAAGATAACGATAAAGATATAGTTCTAAAAATCGTTCTCAATATTAAAGAATAGCAGAGTCCACACCACAACTATAACGATAAAGGCACAGAGAAATGATATCATTGGAATTACCATCAGAACGTTTTTTTTTTCAGGTGATGAACGATAAAAATATTGACAGTCAATCGTAATCAATCCTGCTGTCACGAGCTCAAGAATTTAAAGCGGCAGATGAGCGTGCACTTAGAATAAACAGAAGATAACATTCACTGGTGTGGACACTAATATCGTTATCTTTACATTTATATAGCTATATGGTTATTATAGTTATCGTTCTTGGTATGAACGGGGCTTAACTATACAAAAGCACACAAACTGAACTTCTCGCAGACTGGGGCTTCAAAGAAAAATGTCTAATTCAAAAAACATACTATGTTGAATTGTCAACCATTGCTGGGTTATTTACTATATTATGTAGTATTAATATGATTAACACTTAATTTCACAGTTATCCCCTAGTGAAAAATAAATATACTGTACTAAAATGTATTTTAAATAAATTGGTTTCATGCTAAGTATACTACTAATACATTTACATACTTATGCACTTACCCTGCAATTGTAATTCTAAAGTGCTGAATTGTACTAAATTGAACTACAAAAATATTTTGTACTTAATGCACTTCAATTCACAAGTAGTGCTGAGGTCTAAAGAAATGCTGAAGTATATTTGATTGATTTTTAAAGTGGAACTACTCTCATGAACGCAGTCGAAGACTGACACGGAAGAGAAAATATTGTAGAATAAAGTCGTTGTTTTTGTTTTCCTTGTGCACAAAACGTATTCTCGTGGCTTCATAATATTACGGTTGAGCCACTGATGTCACATGGACTATTTAAAAAATGTGCTTACTAACTTTCTGGGCCTTGAACGTGTCAGTTGCATTGCTGTCTATGCAGGATCAGAAAGCTCTTAGATTTCATCAAAAATATTTGTGTTCTGAAGATGAACGAAGGTCTTATGGGTTTGGAACCACATGAGAGTGAATAGGGTTTCATTTTTGGGTGAAATATCCCTTTACACTTCTCTTTACAATATACACTTCCCACATCTTTTTTCAAAAGTGTGCTCAACTGTTTAGAAGCAGATCTCTTAGAAGTGGTGAACACCTCACTTCTTTCTGGGACTTTTCCAAACTCCCTGAAAACTGCAGTTGTTAAGCCCCTTCTGAAAAAGGCAATCTTGATAACACCATGTTGAGCAACTATAGACCAATATCAAATCTTCCTTTCATAGGTAAGATTATTGAAAAGGTGTTTTTAATCAGCTGAACAACTACTTAAACTCAAATGGATACCTGGATAATTTTCAATCTGGTTTCCGCGTGCATCACAGCACAGAGACAGCACTAAAGAAATAAATGATATTCGCTTTAATTCTGATTCTGGCAAAATATCAGTGCTGGTCTACTAGATCTTAGTGCTGCGTTTGACACTGTCGATCATAACATACTTCTAGAGAGACTGGAAAACTGGGTCGGGCTTTCTGGATGGCACTCAAATGGTTCAGGTCATACTTAGAAGGGAGATGTTATTATGTGGTATAAGAGCATAAGTCTAAGTGGATATGACATGTAGTCCCACAAGGCTCAAACTTGCAGCGTCGTTGCCTTTTGTTCAGATTGAGGAAGAACCAAATTGCCTACCACAGCTATGCTGATGATACAATCTACCTACCTTATCTCCAAATGATTATAGCCCCATTACTCCCTCTGCAATCATTGATGAAATTCAGTTGGTGGCCAAAACTTTCTTCTTCAAGGAGAAAATGAAATTGCATGGAAACAAAGATGAAGTTCTCAAGGTGGCATACTTTGACTCTAGTCAAACAACTAAAAATCAAGTCAGAAACTTGGGGTGATAGAGACAGACCTTAGCTTTAGTACATCAAAGCAGTAACTAAATCAGCATACTATCATCTCAAAAACATTGCAAGAATTATGTTTTGTTTCCAGTCAAGACTTGGAAAATGTGCCTTTACAGAGTGGATTATTGTAATGGTCTCCTCACCGCCTTCCAAAGAAGACCATTGACAGGCCTCATGAACGTGTCAGATTCTTGAACCATGAGCACATCACACCAGCTGTCTACACTGGCTTGCATTTAGGATTGATTTTAAAGTACCTTTACTCGTTTATAAGTCACTCAATGGTCTAGCTAAATATATCAGATATGCTCAGATTAAACCTAACAGACCATCAAAAGGATATCAGTTGAAATACCAAGGGTCACACAAAACAAGGGGAGTCTGCTATTATGCTGCCCGCAGCTGGAACCATCCAGAAGAATCAGATGTGCTAAAACATTAGCCACATTTAAATCCAGACTCAAAACTCATCTTATGGCATTTGTTTGGACTGTGCTACCGAACATGCATTATTTTATGTATAATCCTATTCTATTTAAGTTTTAAATTTCATTTTAAATCAATTTCCATATCATTTTAAAATTCCTTGTTTTATTATTTTAACTCCTTGTTTTTATTGCTGTGAATGATTATTTCACTTTTTTTAAAGCACTTTGAATTACCACTTGTATGAAATGTGCTATATAAATAAATCCCTTTAAGAAATGTGCATTGTGCACATTCTAAGTTTAATTCAAATTTTTCTATCAGTAAGTCTCAAGGGATATGCCAGTAAATACGTTAATAGATTTGAACTCCTTTTAGTATGAATTTATTTTAAATATATTACTTTTTTTACTAGGGTCCTCACTACCGGTAGAGCCTATTTTGTGCCCCGAATATATCACCCACCTCGGACACTGAGGTAAACTTCACAGTCATTCAAAGTGAATAATGAGAAGCCTTGAGCTAGAGTACTAAAGGACTGAGATGAAGTCTCTAATAAAGACATGAAGCTCTCATGGCCTGTACATTAGTAGCCAATAACGCAGCCTGGCTCCTGTCTGGCGGAGTGGGGGTCTAAAAGCCCTTAAGCAAAGCAATGACCACACATGCGATCTCAAACACATATGGATTGTTCCGGAGCATTTTTTAATAATGAGCCATTCCTCTCGCATGAATGTGATATCTGGCATTAATTCATCTGTGCTGGGAATCTCGGCATGAACGGCGCCGAGCTGGGCCAGGTCCATCTGTGCACACGGTGCCCACAGCCTTGTCTAACTTTATGTCAGCAGCGAGTGCCCACAGCACCTTCTGTCCTGCTGTCACAGCAGAGAGGAGGGTTGTTTGATGGACTAACGGCCCTCTGGACAGACGCGGGGGTGCGTTCAGCCGGACGAATGGTCAGAGCCAAGTGTGAAAAGGCACATCGGAGCTGTGGCATTTGAACAAATGGGCCACCACGAGACCCTGACGTCCCGCCACTGGCGCTGTAGACATGACTTCTGACCAGGCTGTGAGACTCAGCCGGTCAACCAGAGTATGTTGGCGGTTAACTAAGCATAGAACACACTAGAAGACACATTGGATTATTTGTGCAACGTTAGCTGTCATGTCAACATGGGAAAAATAACTCTGTGTTCAGAAAAAGCATCCTAACATACACTATATTGCCAAAAGTATTGGGTCACCCCCTTCTAATGAAAGGTTTGACTACTTTAGTAATTTCCATGAGTACAAATCTTAATGTTTAAGCATATTATGATATTCTAGGGAATTGTGTTCTTCTAATTTTATAGCAACAGTTTGGACAGGACCCTTTTCTATTCTAACATGACAGCGCCTCTGTGTATAAGGCAAGGATCAACGAGAAATGATGATTCAGTCAGTGTGGAAGAACTTGACTGGTCTGCAGAAAGCCAAGTCCTAATCCCAGCTGAACACCTCTGGTGTGACTCTAAATGCAGACCTTGAGCAAAAAACTCATCACCAAACACTTTTTTGGAGACTTTAATAGGCTATAAGCTATTTTTAGCACAACTACAGTACACTACCAGTCAACGCTTGGAATAATTAAGTTTGAAATGTTTCTGAAATACAATCATTCATATTGTAGTCTATTTTAAAATGTAGATTACGCCTATTATGTAAAAATCTGAATTATTCCAAACTTTTGACCGATAGTTCATGTGCTACCTTTTTAATGTCTACTATTTTTTACTTCACATTGTATTGCGCATGCAGCTTTAAAGTGAAAGTGACATACATACAATACTACATTTACCCATCCAAGTGCACACACACATGTGAACACACCCAGAACAGTGGGCAGCCATTTATGCTGTGGCACCCGGGAAGCAATTGGGGGTTCGGCAATTGGGGGTTCGGTGCCTTGACGGAACAATTGGGGGTTCGTTGCCTTGCTCAAGGGCACCTCGTTCGTGGTATTGAGGGTGGAGAGAGCGCTGTACATTCACTCCCCCTACCTACAATCCCTGCCGGACCGAGACTCGAACTCGCAGCCTTTTGATTATGAGTCCAACTCTCTACCATTAGGCCACGACTTCCCCCAACTTACTGCCATGTGAGCTGAAGCAATAAACAAACACGCCCTCAAATGTCCTCTCCCATATTGGGAAATACATGGAAAGATGAAAAAGCAGCCTAAAACAGATTAAAAGTCATTGATTTGAGTGAATTGATTATAGCAGAGTACTTAGCTAAATGCTGCACTTTATCATGTTTTCAACTCAAATATAATTTGTATTTATTCAAAACTCCTCATTGTGTGAGCCAAAATATGGCTCTGATTAAGTTAGAAATTATAAGTTATATGTTTACTATCTTTAAAAGATAGTTAGCTGCTGTTTATTAGCAGCTTAGTGTAGTGTATCCATTTTCAAAAAGGCAGTTTAGTTCCTTTAAATGATGAGCAGCATGCAGCTTGGCAAGCTACTTTCAAAGTTGCTTCCAGAACACTGGCTTACAGTAATATCTAGTATGGGGTAATTCTACTTTTTTAATGATATTCTTTATTAATCTATTCCTAGTTAATCCACTCCAAATTGTAATACCCTGACTGAGGGAAGTCTGGAATAATTTGCGGCTAAATCTATTCTTAGCTGATCTGTTCTTGACAGCGCCATTGGAGCTGGAGGTTAAGCTGTCCGTGAGAACAATCATTTTAGAAGGGAGTTCATGTTTCTGTGTTAATTTCAGGGTGACCCCATAATTACTCTGAGACATTGCGCTGTCATCATCTGTGAGTTCAGAGCTTTATCCCACAATTCCCTCTGTTCAGCCTGCTAAAAAGTATGTGTGAGTATTTTTGTGTGTGCGAGACAGAGCTATTCATAGGGGTCTATCTGAGTACAGCTTAACTGTGATAACACTAAACTGTTTCCCTACATCCCAAATAACAAGAGAGCAAGTTTCTGGCCACAAAGAAGATAAACAAAGATGGATCAGGCTGTGTTTGAAACTGCATACTACCACACTGCCATACTACCATACTGCTCATAATTACGCAGTAAGCTAATTTCTGAAATCATGAATTACCTACTACACTTCCCAAAAAGTGAAGTGTATAAATATATATGGGTAGTTTGCAAATAAGAATTGGACTGTGTCCTATGGTGTGACATAGCAAAAATGTAGAAAAAAAACTTAACATACAAATAACATGAGAAAATGTATCTTCATTCTTAGAGTTACAAATAGCATGAGAGAGGTTTATATTCAATGTTAGTTTTTTTTTTTAGCATTCTTCCGTCACACCATAAGACACATTGATACGTCAACTACCCATATACACTTCATATATACACTCCGCTTTGTGTCATGCCCTAACAACACCCTTCAGCCATGATTTATTCACCATACCGCACAGCCTATGGTATCTTATTGCTTACACATATATATATATATATATATGTGTGTGTGTGTGTGTGTGTGTGTGTGTGTGTGTGTGTACATAAATATATATATACACACACAACCTGAATTCCAGAAATGTTGGGACGTTTTTTTTATTTGAATAAAATGAAAACTAAAAGAATTTCAAATCACATGAGCCAATATTTTATTCACAATAGAACATAGATAATATACATGTTAAAACTGAGACATTTTACAATTGTATGCACAAAATGAGCTCATTTCAGAATTGATGCCTGCCATAGGTCTCAAAATAGTTAGGACGGGGACATGTTTACCATGATGTAGCATCTCCTCTTCTTTTCAAAACAGTTTGAAGACGTCTGGGCATCGAGGTTATGAGTTTCTGGAGTTTTTGGTGTTGGAATTTGGTCCCATTCTTGCCTGATAGAGGTTTCCAGCTGCTGAAGAGTTTGTGGTTGTCTTTGACATATTTTTTTGTTTAATGATGCTCCAAATGTTCTCTATAGATGAAAGATCTGGACTGTAGGCAGGCCGATTCAGCACCTGGACTCTTCTAATATGAATGAATGCTGTTGTAATAGCTGCAGTATGTGGTTTTGCATTGTCCTGCTGAAATACACAAGGCCTTACCAGAAATAGACATCATCTGGTGGGGAGCATATGTTGCTCTAAAGTCTAAACCTTTATATACCTTTCAGCATTCCTAATGCCTTCCAAAACATGCAAGCTGCCCATACCGTATGTCTGACCATAGAACACATTTCGACTTTGAAACAGTCCATTTTAAATGAGCCTTGGCCCACAAGACACGACAGCGCTTCTGGACCATGTTCTCACATGGCTTCCTTTTTGCATGATAGAGCTTTAGTTGGCATCTGCAGATGGCATGGCGGATTGTGTTTACCGACAATGGTTTCTGGAAGTATTCCTGGGCCCATTTAGTAATTTCAATGACAGAATCATTAGTGATGCAGTATTGTCTGAGGGCCAGAAGACCACGGGCATCCAACAAAGGTCTTCAGCCTTGTCCCTTACGCACAGAGATTTCTCCAGTTTCTCTGAATCGTTTGATGATGTTATGCAATATAGATGATGAGTTTGTCTCGTCTCGTCTCGTCTCGTGGGATAAGTGTCTCGTCACACCCCTAGTATATATAATAATATAAATACTTTAAATATAATATTTAGAGTATATTGTGCATTAAACAGTATGCTAGTATTCCATTCTACCCAATGTCTGTGTGCACACTTTGGTTTTATTTCCCGAAATGCACCCCCCAGGTCACAGCATGATAAAAAACAATCAACTAAACAAACTCATGAATAATCAAATAAAAGTCATTAAAGAAGGCTTTAATGAAGCAGGAGGAGAAGCTATTGATGAATGACTGAAGGAGACTCAGGACATGACCCAGCGGGAAGACAGATAGGTGTGAAAAACAAAAAGATAAAAAAACAACAACACATCTCACCCTCTGTTTGGTAAGACAATCAATACACTACCATGGAAACCAGCAGCCTTTCAGAGGAAAACACACAGATAAATATAAAGCTGATTACATTTACGTTTCCACTAATACGTTTGTTAATGTCCTAATTTAATTTCACCTTTAAATTTTACCTAATGTGCTAAAAGAGTCCAGTGAGGACAGTTAAGTTAATAAACTGTATGTTTTCCATTAGTCAGTCTGGTCTGTAACGCCTACCCTACAGCTGACTGCCGTGACTCATGGCTTATTCACAGCACTGCCTTTTAGTTTATTAAGTCCTTTTACACCAATTTGTTTCAATCCCACCTTTTTACACCACATGAGGACAAACTGTCCTGTTTCGTTGTGTGGGTTGTGTGTGAGCATTTGTGTGTGAGAGAGTGAGAGAAAGAGAGAGAATAGATGTCGCTTTCACTCCCCGAAACAGCATCTGCTTTCGTTGTACTGTACATAAATGTTTTCAGCTAATATTGTAACAATCAAATAAATAATAAAATAAAACGTATAAAGATAATAACATAATCCATATTTTTTATTGGGGGGGGGGGGTGTCAGTGCTGTTCTGATTTTTTTTAACAAATGTACATTCATGTCCCATTAACATTTTCTTGGTTAAATAAATACTACTGACACTATCAGAAAAACAATATGTATTTTTCATATTTTTTATTCACTTATTTTATTTTATATTTTTACATTAACAATATAATCAATATTATATTTATTAAAACCAAATATTAATCTCATCAAGTTAGTGTTTTTTAGGCATTTTACGTTTATTCCAAAGTAATAACTCAAGGCAGTAATAATTTAAACAAAATACTTTATTTCAATATCAGTATTTTTCTTTTAATATTTTTTATTCACTTATTTTATTTAATATTTTTACATTAACAATATAATCAATATTATATTTATTAAAACCAAATATTAATCTCATCAAGTTAGTGTTTTTCCAAATAGGAAAACTGAGTTTAATTAAAAAAAGGCCAACACCGTCCAAAAACAGAACTACAATTGAAACCTATACATTTATTCCAGAGGGATGGAAAAGTAATAACAGTGATTGAGACCAGCTGGGAAGTGATGAGTTGTAAAAGGCAGTGAGGATGTGCTTATAAGGTTTAAACAAAATGGCGACTTTATTTCAGAACTGATGTTCAGCTGAAGAGGAAGATTGAGACAGAGGCAGCCACTTTTTATGCCGCCGCTTCGGGATGAGCGGATTCCATTCCAGGAACGGAGCGGGCCTGGGTGGACTTTTACGGGGCGGAGCGGGGTGCGTGGGCTCCCGGGGCGGATCGGAGTTGGGCTTGGAACGGAGCGGGCTCTTTTTCGGAAGAGCTGGCTTGGAGCGGACTCTGTCGGCTCCCGGAACAGCTCTGGAGCACTCTGTCGGCTCCCGGAACGGAGCGGGCTCTGGAGCGGACTCTGTCGGCTCAAGCGGCTCTGGAGCGGCCTCTGTCGGCTCCCGGAACGGAGCGGGCTTGGAGCGGACTCGAGCGCCTGGAACGGAGCGGGCTAAGACTCTTCGAGCTCCCGGAACACCTGGAGTGGACTCTTCGAGCTAAGCGGGCTCTTACTCTGTGACTCCCGGAGCGGGCTCTGGAAAGCTCCTGGAACACCCTGGAGTAGACAGTGGAGTGGTCCCCTTCCTTCTCATGTTGTCAGGCCATTCCGAGTATCTGGTGTTAATCTGATGATGGAGATTCACAAAGCCCCAGAAGTTCAGAATTGTCCCTCCATCTCCACTGGGGCAGTGGATCATAACATTAAAAAAGTCCTTGTGACTCATTATAATCCAGTTATCCAGAATGTCTGGGCAAAGCCTCCACCTCCGTCCCCTGTGGCGCAGAGTGTGATGTTGTGCCGTCCGCTCCCTTAGTTGGAGGACAAATTCAGTCCACTTTCAGAAAGCCGGTTTCCATATAGTCTTGGACCCTCATTCACGGAAACTAGGGGCATGAACAATTGTCCAAATGCAGGAGAAAAACTGAGTTTAATCAAAAAAAGGCAAACACCGTCCAAAAACAGAACAGACTGAAACCTATACATACAACATTCGTGCAATCTAACACAGAGGGATGGAAGAGGGATTCCACAGTATTGAGACCAGCTGGGAAGTGATGAGTTGTAAATGAACCTGAGGATGTGCTTATCAGGTGTGTAGAATGAAGGGAAATGAGTACAGGAGGAAGAGAGAGCTAGTGATGAGAGGGAGGAACGCCGGCCATAACTGTCATATCCAATCATATCACGATGGAGGCATTGCCTCCTCTTATGTGACTTCCCCCCCATTCATTCTCAGTTCCCTTTAGTGGGGTCAGTTAAAACTCTGAAAATGACCACTGAAGCATTCATTTATTTAAAAAAGAAATGTGAAGTTACAATATACAATGCTATTCAAAAGTGTGCTGTCAGTACATTTTTTATTTTTTTTTTTAAGAAATTAATACTTTTATTCAGAGGGATGTTAAATGAATAAAAAGTCAGAGTAAAGACTTATATTGTTAGAAAAGATTTATATTTTGAACAAATGCTGCTCTTTTTAACTTTGTATTCAAATAATCAAAGAAAAAAGTATCACATGTTCCAAAAAACAATATAAAGCAGCACAACAGTTTCAACACTCATAATAAATCAGCATATTAGGTTGATTTCTGAAGGATCATGTGACACTGAAGACTGGAGTAATGATGCTGAAAATTCAACACTGCCTCACAGAAATAAATTATATTTTAAAGTATATTAAAATAGGAAACCAATATCATAAATTGCAACAAGATTTCACAATATTACAGTTTTTTCTGTGTTTTTGATCAAATAAATACAGCCTTGATGAGCAGAAGAAACTCCCTTAAAAAACATAAAAAATTTTACTGATCCCAAACTTTTGAGAGGCAGTGTATATATATATATATATATATATATATAGCTGCCATCAGTTGGGGGTCAAATAACATCTGTGAGTTTGTAAAAAGTGCATTAAAACTTAATGTAATGTCTACTTTTCTTAACTCGTGTTTTCCGAAGTTATTTTGTACTTGTAAAAAAAAATTCAAATTTTGTGATGATTGACAACAGCACAACTCATTGAACAGACTGTAAATCTATTCTTCCATAGCCCTGTTTTCATTTTCATACGATTAAATGGTGTCTACCTTTAATAAGGCCCATAAGGAATTAGCTTTATACTACATTATACATTCAGGCTTCAAGCAAAGCATTTTTTTTATTTTTGGTGGATGCTGGTTGCATCAGAGTCGACTGTCTTTGCACCAAGAAACACAGATTTTCCTCTTATTCTGTCTTTTGTATCAAATTCTCTCTCTGGCATCATTACATCCAGCCCCTGTACAGTCTAGGCCTGCCAAACTACATGCAGACAGTCATGCCAAATTCCCCAGCAGACCCCACACACATCCACGGCTTAAAAAGCAGCTCCAGCTCTCGCCAGCACCCCTCGCCGATCCTCCCACCTCAGCGAGTTAACCCACACATGAAAGCAAGTGAGACGGGAGAGGAGAGCCAGGCTGCAGTCTCCCGAGGCCACTCTCTTCTGTTTAGAGGCACCCACAGCTTTCTGATGGAGGGATTAAACCTTCAACTCTAGCCAAGCTAACTGGCCCTAACCGAGGAGCTCAGAGGGAGGCAGAAGACAGAGCTTTGGCTAAAAAGACCAATTCCCCAGTGGCACATGCATGCATCAGTGATGCATTAATTCTGTATGAATGAGTATAGTGCTTATATGCAAGTTTAAAAATGGAAGAGTATGTGCAGTTAGAGAAGTGATGTTTACAATATATAACATGGTGTTTTTGTATGATGTTCCTGAAGCTCAGCTTGTAGAACATGGCGCTGTCACACCAGAATAAGGTTCTGGGTTTGAATCTCAGGTACACAGATGCTGATAAAATGTGAAAGTTGTGGATAGAAGCACACACCATACTATATTAAAAAATATATATTTTTTGGACACTACAATGACTTGATGTTCCTTACAGAAGGGGTTTTCAAACTAGAAAATAATTTTACACTGACATTCACAAGGTTTAACTTTTTTTTCCACTAAATACCTGAAATCAGGAGGTTAATTCTATATACTAATCAATGGATAAATTTATATTTTAAATACGTTTATTTCAAATATGTTAAAATATTTGTATATATATATATATACAAATATTTACTTAAAATATATTTTAATTTGGGTTTTAGGCATAAATATTTATCGGCCTTTACATTTGGAATGGGGTCCCTTAGGCATTTAGGGGTCCTTGCCATTTAAAAAACACCATCGGCCTTTATAATAGTGTTTAAATATAATGATTTGGAATGAATGTCGTAATCCCAAATAATCAACATCATTTAGGGGTCCTTGCCATTAAAAGCAACACCAGCATATTCTCTTAATAGTATTAAATAAATGAATACACACGTAATCAAATAATATCATGCTATTATAGCAATGGCACAATATTCTCTTACAGTATATGAATACACACACACACACACACACACACACACACACACACACACACACACACACACACACACACACACACACACACACACACACACACACACACACACACACACACACACACACACACACACACACACACACACACACACACACACACACACACACACACACACACACACACACACACACACACACACATACTGTAAACTGCCACAGACAGCATTTAAACTGTAAATTTGGTAAATAAAATCAGTTCAGTGTTTACTGGGAATGTGTTTGTAAAAAATGGTTTGTTATTTGATGTTCACTCTTCAATCCTGTTCATTTTTGCATATTGCTGTTGGTTTTATTTACATATTATTTATTTAATTTATTTTGCATTCTGAAGTTAATTATGATTTTTTTACACATTAAAATCAATAATATGAAACTACAATCTGACTCCAAGTCTTGTCTACTTCTTTAGGTGCGTCTTATTTGGCATTTTTCTTCAAATTTCTGTGGCATTTTGCCTTAAAAAAAGGCATTTCAAAATGCATGGGAAAAACTACAAAAATTCTCTGGCATCTGAAAGAATATTTATTTTTAATGTCTTTTCTAATGTTAGATGGATGTAAGGCGCACGAGGAGAAGGTGTATGAGTGAGAACCAATAGGAACGGGTGAAACAGAGCCACACTCGTTGCTGTCAAAACTATTTATTTCTTAAACTGCAATCCTGTGAGTGTACGTGCACACTTCTACACCTAACCCTGAGATCAATATCCAGAAACAACTTAAATTAAAAGAGGGGGGCGGTGATTTTTTCATAAAAAAATATAGCTCAGGTTCCAGGACAGCCTGGATGGACCCCATTCATCTTCCAAAGTAATTACGCATTGACGCTCCCCATTGGAGGGGGGACGTCGGCCTCTCCATAGCTTTATAAATCACCACTCGCTACAAGTAGCAGGCCAGAGGGAGAGAGATGAGCACTTTAACAGTAACATTGCGTTTTTAAGCTTAAGGAGGAAAAAAATCTGACATGCAATATAGAACATGTCTTTTTTGTTGCTTAGGCTTTTAGTTTATGGCTGTACAATAAAGATATATATATATATATTTTAAAAGCAAAGAGAAATTCAACTCACTGTACATGAGCATCACTCAGTGAACTGTAGCGGTGTACTTTTCCGCCTTTAACATCACACTCCTGTCCTCGGGGGATGTTTGGACATTTTCTCAGCCATGTTGTCTTTCAACACAGTTACCGCTAAACACAGCACGGATCAAGTTCTCGGGTGCCCTGTCTGTCTCCGTCCCTCTCCAGACAGAGTGATTGGTGGCACTGGTCCCAGCTGGGCAGGGATATTGATTGGGGGTCGGGAGGCTGGCCCGGCCCGATTTGTTTCCCTCAGAGACAGGGCTGTCAGTCAGGCATGCTGTACGCCTGGTTTAATGGCAGTAGCTATGAGAGTGATTGAAGGACATGGGTGATCCCTCTGCTAACATGGTGATATGCTATCAGCCTTTTGAGACTTCAGCTATTCTGTCTTTCCCTTTCAAAATAATGGGTTGTGAGAGAGAGTGAAGAAAGGATAGGGGAAAAAAGTGGATTCTAGTCATGTAATCAAGAAATAGAGACATAATACCTAGCAAAGATATTAAGTATTGAAACGCCAAGAGTCTGTCTAGACTTATTCTGCATTGTCAAAGCACAGAGCCAAAAACTACATCATTTTACGTTGAGAAATATTTCAGATTTTAAGCTACACCGTTCATGAACTTTAAATGTGAGCAGAAAAAATTGAATGCCGTACTCTAAGTGATGACTTCCTTGTTGTGCAGCAATCAAACACAACTTTGGCAGCAAGAGAAACTAGGCAGCTTCATTTAATTTCTGGAACTGGCCCATCAACATGCCTGCTCTAAATCTGTCGCTGTCCACGAGGAAGAGGTGCTGAAACGTCTACGGGCCGTACTGGCCAGCTTTGAGAGCAGTTATGAAATCTTTTTTTTCCTGTTGTTTCTGCCACCAAATATTCTGCTTTAGTTGTATACAGTGGGCTATAATTTCAGCAACATTTAGATGCACCGGCGTGAGACATTAAACAATGCTGCATGCGTAGCAATTCTTCTCTCTTGTCACTTAACCTTTCTCGCATTATGCAATGGACATTTAAATAATTCTTGAACATGACTGAATGATGTTAAGGTACTGGACAATTACACTTGGAATTTTAGCGGCCTGTTAAAAATAAACCCAGTCTACAAGGCACATTAACACTTTACTGAATACAAATTTATGGAGCCATTAGTTCTACAGCCCGACTTAAAGGTCAAAGTAATGCAGTTAAATTTAAAATTGCTCAGCATCAACACCAGAGCATGTTTGAGAGCTCTCTTGTAGATTACATTTCTCTAATCAGTTTAAACTGATAGTTTTGGCATAATACAATCTGAGGGAATGCATAAATAATATTGCACTGCGTTTTTAACACATTGTGGCGAGTGGGGCGGGGCCGAGAGCCGTGGGAACGGAGCGAGGCCGGTGGAGTAAATGGTAATGAACGACACCTGCGCCACTCACCGGTCTCGAGTCCCACGGAGGAGCTACGGAAGGAATAAAAGGAGGAGTGACGACAGTGGAAGACGAGAGAGGACCAGGCCTGGAATTTTAGTTTGTGTTTTGTGCGCGGCAGTCGTCCGTGAGGGGCTGACGCTTTTCTGTTATGTTTGTTTATTTGATTATTAAAGTGTTTAACGGTGCGCCGGTTCCCGCCTCCTTCTTCCCGTATCTACTAACTGTGTTACACACATAAAAAAAGAAACAGCATTTTAAATAATCTCTGCTAGACTTGAATGTCAATGCACAAGTTGTTGATGAGCAATCAGTCAGTAACTGATCGATTCATGCCTTCTGAGAATGACTCAACCATCAAGACAATCAATAGCTAGTATTCATTATTAATTCAGGTTCATAATGCCGCTATTCCTCATTCTCACATTAACACAGGAGACATTAACGCATTCTGCATGATGACACGCATGATCAGAAGTAGTTGTTCAAGCTGGTCTGGAAATTAAATGCTATTATATATTCTCACATCATCCAATGCACCTGTCATTACTTCCTGCTTTCTCAAAAAAACAAAAATTGTAGCAAGAGCAGCTTGCATTCGCTCCATCTGTAGGATAAATCGAAAAGTGCTAGAGTTGTTTACCAACATATTGCCGGCGACACAAAATAACAGCATTACAAAACTATGAAACGAATACTGGCCTTAATTTTTGACAAGCTTTTAATCCTCATTGCAAGGCGACAGCTGCACGTAGTACTCCCATTGATACAGGAATACAGAGAGGAAAACTCTAAAAAAGTATATTTTTAACATTTCTGGCACCCATTACCTCCCAAAATCACCACAGAATCTACACTCTTAAAAAAAAAGTTTTTTTCTTGATGTGAAGAACCGTTTGTGCAATCGAAAGGTTCCATGATTTTAAAAGGTTCTTCATAACATTGATGCCAATAAAGAAACTTTAACCTAGAAATAGATACACCTTGGTTCCATATTTGCATGAGCCCATAACAGAGTTTGCCTTGTAGGCCACAACCATAAAAAAATCTCTGGATTCTCTCAAAGCCTGTTGAACTAAGTCTGAACTTTTATCCATTGAAGACACCGTGTGAGGGAGAACTGATTGTGTTGCAGAGAGACTGAGACAATCAACATTCAGAATGAAGAGAGGAAGCGTGAGGAGGAATCTTGGGGAGGATTCTTGATGTGATTACACCGGGCAGCACTCGACTATGTTTAACACTCAAGGGCGGGAGGGTCCACACTAAAACCCAAGATCAATACGCAATTTTACAATCATCACCTCGTCCATAATTGGCTTGAAATGAACCTGCAGAATGTCAATATCAGTTCGAGAGTTTCTCCGTTCACGCGAGTCTTCTTGTACCGGCGGATGAGTCATTAAACACACACCCTTGACAAACTCCTACTATTCAACATAATTTTTTGGTTTATTTTCCACTCTAAAAACACACTGCAACAAAGCCAGATGCTCACCTTCAGGGCAACTTACTGTGCCTGAAATAGGACACATTTTACATTCTGTAATTAATTCGTAACGCTGGATTTATGCTATTAGGGTAAGATAATGAAGGAAGGTGGCACACTTAAAGTGCACAGAAGCTTTACTAAACCCGAGAGCTTAACAGAGCGAATTCTGACTAAATCAAGGAACACCGGATGGAAATGGACCATTCATGCATCTGTTTCCTGTCACTGCCATGTTCGTTTGGAGTTTTTCCAGGACTAATGAACCTCCATCTAAAGCTGCAATGTAGCCCCAGTTGTGATTTGGGTTTCCAAACAAATTACTAATTAAATACAGTTTTCAGAACAGCAGGAGAAAAACTGCATCAGTCTTTTTTTTTTTTTTTTAAGCAACATGAATTCGTTTTCCAACCATCTACAGTTACTCCTTGAACCACTGGGTAATCCACTGACTTCACTTGTGTTTTCTACATTTACTCCCATCCTTTTTGTTCATTTCCATTCCAGTTCCTTGCAGATTCAGACTGCGCGCTGAAGAGCGAAGGATCGCCATGTTCTAGGCAACTTTAAAGCTCAGCACCATCCTAAAAAATATCTTCCTGACGGATTCTTTCAGTCCTGAGCAAAACTCAAGATGAGTGGACACTCCAGCCTTTTTTATTGCTATCCAAGAAAGATAGACCACAGATGTGGCATTTAACATGTCTATCTGTGAATTCCAGACTTCTGAAGGACAGGAATTATTTGAGAGAGCTGTAAAGTCAGTCCAGAGCTTCTCTAACAAGATGTCTCTGCATCTGTGACACAGGACAGGAAGGAAACTTGACTCAGCACTCTTTTGAAAGGAGCTTGGTGCAGGTACACACCTCCAGGTAAAGTTGTGAGGGAAGATTACGGCTTTATTAGTGCATTTACAGCTCAGAACAACAGCAGGACTCTGCCAGGAAACGGGCACCACATATCATGTATTCAAGCTGAAATATAGATCTAGACGGGAGGGGGCTGTCAGGTTCAGCCGATGATTCATTGCTTGTGGCGATGCTGTCTACAGTGAGCGGATCATGCTGCACATGCTGGGACAGAGATAATGGCACATAGATGTCTGAGCACATCAGGCCACACAATGCAACAGCCGCAACTCTACTACAACAAAGTGGAGTTCAGAAAGCGTGTACCGCGATCAGACATTGTTGCCGAAAATCAACCGCTATACCAACTCACGGGTCACGGCCACTTTGAAAGATGTAAAAGAAGGGTTACGTGACACTTCAAGGAGAGCGAAGGTTTATAATGCTCTCTTGTGTGAGGCATAAACATTCAGAAATGCTTATCTGTACAATTATATGCTCAAATGCTGCGTCCTAGGACGAAGAGATAATAATGTTGAATAAAAACAGTATTTTGCCATTTCACTGATATTGCGTTTACAAGACTAGACAGAGGTCAGGCTTTTGTGGGAGATAAAAACTTTCCTATAAATTCCGCATGGACACAGAATAGTGTCTGACGAATACTGTTGTGCATGTGTTAACTGAAAAAAAAGATGCTATGGGGTATTCCTTGGAGTGAAAGAAAGGAAACATTGTTACTGTCATCATGAATTGTTAATATAATTATCCCTCTTTTGCATAAGTGAATAAGTAAAGCACTCTAAATCAAGACCTCTGTTCTGCTCTCAAAATTACAGCTTTCCATCACTGCCAGACTTAGCACCAAACAATAAAGATGTTTCTGATTTATTCACAAACTCCATTTTAAAGGGGCCAAGTCTAAAACCCATCTCTTTCCATTTTGCCCAGTGCTCAGAGAATTTTAAAGTTTAATAAGACTGCAGTCCATGTGAGTGCTTCCCAAGACGGCATACACACACAAACCACAGGCTGCACAGAAGGGCACATGGAAGGGGTTACATCAAGCTAACACTGCACTTTTCTTCATTATTTACCTGTTCTGAGGCCTGGGCCAACCTAAGACACAAGCAATTCTCTGTCCCCCTTACATCACAAACACTCCAGCTCAGGGAATACAGCACTCTAACGTTGTTCTGCTCGCAATAACGGAGGCCATTTGCCCTGAATTCAGGGCATTCCAGCTGTGCTTCATCCATCTATCAACATATTGTAAGACTCATTACGAATCAGGTTTGATGTGGGCATTCAGTTGAGCACAGCAGAAAGAGCAAAAGGAGAGGTGATAATGCACTTGAACTGTATAGAGCAAACAATGCAATTACCTGTAAAACAACAAGCAAAAATTCAGATTGTCTAACAATTGATCATTATCCGTCAATCTGACTTGAATAGTATTTTATGACATTAATGTAACAGGAGTTTCATTAGTCTCTCACAAGTGCTTTGTTGTGGCTTCATGGCCTTTTCTTTGTATTCTGCTCTTGCAATGTGAAAAACACAATCTAAATGTACACATTTCTAACATATATTCTATTGAATTACATATAGAATCAGTCATTTTCAACCTAAATCATAATGTAGGTCTTTCTCTTGGCCTGATGCACTTTAAAACGTTATTTTCTTTCCGCTTCTTCCATCCTTTCTGTTTCAGAAATCATCCAAAACAACATACCACCGCTTATTTTTATCAAAAGCATTTTGAACTCCGCAAATGACAGAAAACCTTCCAAGTCTAAAGATTTGATTCATACAAATACATGCCCTTGCCTTATTTATATAGATTTTTTGTCCTCTTTAGAGTGGATCACCAACCGGGGTTTTTGACTTTTTATCTAATTTAAGACAGTATGATGGATGTGCACGGCAACTCACATGAAGTCTGAAGGCCGAATGCTCCACATAGACATATGCTCTGAAATCAACTACTAGTTTTTCCTCAATCCACGTGAGGGACTGCAGCAGAACTCTAGCAAAGAATGGAAAGCTTTGAGCAGCATGGAGACCTCACCTCTGCTACATTATAGCCTACAAGGACAGCAGACAGATTTAGTAGCACTAAACGATCGACATCGTGTCATATCAGGCATTAGACCGATCAACCAGCACTGGGAACGGGCACATCCTCAGCCTTCAGGAGAACAGAGGACTCCTTGTCTGTGCTGAATTCTGCCATTGACAGAGCACTGTCCAACCATCTCAGCATATAAATGTGCTCCTCTGTGAGAGCCATGGCTTCCTATACACCTCCATACCTATGCGTGCATGGGCGACGTGGGTGTGCAGTTGGGTTAGGTGGGTTGTCTTTGCTCCATTCTATCTAACACTTACGTAAATGCCATTAAACATTTAACAGGCGATGGGAAGTCCGTGGGTTGCGGATGTTTGCCATCATTCAGGGCGCATTAACATTATCTATCAAGTGCAAAAATAAATCAATCCTCACGTTTCCAGAGGGACGAGCGACGGATGCAATTAGAGGCGCAAATGACCGGTAAAGGCCACGCGACAACGTCGCGTCGAGATCATTTGATCTAACGTTAGATCTGATGAACGCGTCGTTTTTCTTTGAAGCAGACGAGACATGCCAGAATAAAATAGTAGGGTATGCGGATATTGGCCAAGTGTTGCAATCAAAAACCTTTATTTTCTTATCAACAGACAATAGCAGTCGGCATTGCCTGACAAAAGCGCACCTTTATTGAACACTTCTAATTAGACATTACATTCGTGAACGGTGCGCCAAACCGATACAGACGCGTTACTCGCGCACATCGTGCAAATGTGCATGTGTTATAATAACAGACAACAGAAACCCGCTTACCGCGACGAAAGGGATGTAGTCGATGCGTCTCCTGTTCTTTCCCGGTGATTAACGTTATTCGTACTTCAGTGGTGAAGCCGGTGTGTATGCCATCGGTATTTTTTTCTGAGGTAATTCGTCATGAATGTGTCGCAGGCTCTCGCACATCAGTTTGCCTTCTTCGCGTCAGTCGGCGTCCCCAAAAACAATAAAAGAAAAACGGAAAGAAAAGAAAGAGGACATACAAAGGAAGGAGGATAAGGAAAATTAAGAAATGGAAAAAAAGAATGGGGAATAAACACCTCTTAAAACCTCCTCCTCCTTTTTTCTTTCTTTTTATCTGACAACACCCGTCTTCTGACGGCGAGGTCACAACATATTTTATCACTATAAAGAAGGTAACGTTAGGGAAACGATAAAATAAAACAATAACAGAAACAAATGCGTATAACGCATTAGCAGCTAACTCAGCGCTCTGTCGTCAAGGCGACCCATTTCAGAGTCCGTTCGTGCGTCAAAAACACCAAATAATAAAAACCATCCGGTGGCACGACTTCTTATCTGCTCTCAGTCTTTCTCACTCATAAACGAGTCCTCTTCTTTTGTGTACAAGTGGGGAAACAACTGAGATTCGTCTTCCTTTCGCTCACCGCTATCTGATAATAGCGATAATTATTATTATTATTCCCACTCATGAACAATGAAGATGTATATGTCTCTCAGATATCCATTTCGCACTTCACACACAGCTGTCAAGATTCAGGAGTCCAGAATCCCGCTGTCCGCCTCTCTCTTTCTCGCTCTCCCTTACACGAGCACGCGCTATGGCAAGCCGGTTACACATTTATTTTCTAGGCTTCTGAAACGAAGCAGCAAAATCTTCTCAGGTAAAAGTTTTTAGAACCGTGTCTAGGGACAAGCTGACCATCACACTGCTCTGGCCTTATCAGTCCGTATGTATCTTATTTGATTCACTCTTGTTTCTTATGACAGAACAGCTTATCATGATGATCTTGTCTTCTGAAAAGATTATTTTTATTAGCTTACATCAGAAACAGCGAATCTCTTTTAAAACTGCCTGTTGTTCTCACTACATTGCATTTATTATATTTCATAAAAGTTTTATCTGCCTATTGGTGACTGATACGGTTACATATTGTCTACTCAAGTGTTAATTTTAGGCCCTGGATACAACTATCTGATAATCTGGAATCTAAGGGTGCAAAAAAATCTAAATATTGAGAAAATCACCTTTAAAGTTGCTCAAATGAAGTCCCTAGGAACGCAAATTACTAATAAAAACATTTAGTTTTATATATTTACGGTAGGAAATTTACAAAAATATTTTCATGGAACATGATCTTTACTTAATATCCTAATGATTTTTGTCATAAAAGAAACATAAATAAGTTGGCTAGTTGGCTAGTGCTACAAATATAGCCGTTTGACTTATGAGTGGTTTTGTGGTCCAGGGTCACATTTATCAGCTACATATTTTATGAGCATTATCTACGCCAGCTGTTACTAGAAACATTTCTTCTTGCTTTGAATGTAAAGGCTAGTCTGAGGGGCTTTTTTAAAGTTATACAAATATTTTTTTATAAAAATAAACTGCAGCAATTTTATTTGTACAACACATTGTGTCTATTATGTATTTCTGGTAATTAGGAATAAAAAAATCGGATTGTTTGCTTCAGCGCTATTTTTCATTTATATATTTATTTATTGTGATTTACAGTAAGAGCAAAGTGAGGCCCTTTCTTGTGAAGTGAAACAGGTATCTGTTTGAGTAAAATGGGTAAAATACAGTAAAGGTCAATAGTGGTTAAATTAACATCATTGATGGAATTGTACGTTATTTACGAGACAACACTTCCCCCCCTGCCATTGATGGAATTTTCTGGTTTTATGTGTTTTCACTCTTATACAGTAGAGGGCCCTATTACACATCTTCTAAAAGAGTATTGAATGTCTGGATAAAAACATGGTGAAGAAGCAAAAATGGTGTGTATGTTGTGTAAAATTGTGAAACAGCTCATGGATAAATTGGTGAATACAGAAGGTCAGTTGTTTTCAACCCTTTACCATCCCTATTGTGAGACAACCCCCCACCACATCACTTTGTGTGTTTATGTGCACTACCATTGATTATTTTTAACAACTTCCCGGCATGTCTTATAAAAACCAGGTGAAGACAGCAAAAATTGATAATTTACAGTATGAAGTGTGCAGTATGTAACCAGTAAAATAACCCAATCAGCAAACATTATCAAAGCCACTTAATAATACCAAAATAAATTATGACCCAGGAAGGGGTGTACGACTGTGCAAGTTTTGGAGGTGTTGATGGAAGTGATCTACTCCATCTGTGTTTTGATCATCGACCTGAATCTGATCCAGACACAGACTTGTACAAAAATGTGAGATTTTTGTTCAGAATGTTTTTGTTTTTTATGAAACTTACATTTGTCTGGATGCATGAAGCTAGTGTTATTTTATTTTTTTTTTGCAGAGGCTCTGCACGCTTTTTTACACATTGCATGTTCAGATATTCATACAACAAAATATTCTAGGCCAGGGATAGGCAACTTCGGTCCTGGAGGGCCGGTGTCCTGCAGATTTGAGATCCAACCCTAATCAAACATACCTGAAGAAGCTAATCAATAGGGCTATTTACACCTGGTCACTTCATGCATTTTTCTGAACGGATAGCTAGCCGATCTTGAAAAGACCAGGTGTAAATGCCCTCCGAAACGCATTCGAGACGGATGTAAATCCGATCGCTCAAACCACTTCAGGAGGTGGTCTGGGCTGCATTCCAGACGAAGTGTAAATGCATCTGGTTGTTGAAACCACATATGCTAATTTTACTCCTCCCAAAATATAAAAATAATAGACGTTTTATAGGCTATATGGCATGTTATAGTCAGATACGACAGCGCAGTACTAAGAGATACTGAGTATCTCTTCAACAAGCTGCCACGAATGAAACTAAGTAATTCTTATTAAGTGAAAGTAATTCGCAGATGGTCAACACACAATCATCTTCATTAAAAGTATTGAGACTAACCTATCCTTCTAGTGTTGATGCAACACTCTCTCCTGTTGCAGTCTCTGATATTGAAATTAGCTGATAATTAATAAAATGCAGCTTATATCTATTGCCTTCATTGACGTGAACTCCGTTAATTTTGCATATGACGCCGGAATTGAAGAACGGATTTATATCCGTTTTGCAAAGACACACGTGGCCAAGTGTAAATGGAAATGTTTTAACAAATCAGATAGATATCCGATCAGAGAAAATGCACAAAGTGACCAGGTGTAAACAGGCCCAATGTCTTCAAGATCACTAGAAAGTTACAGTCAGGTGTTTGATTAGGGTTGGAGCTAAACTCTTCAGGACACCGGCCCTCCAGGACCGAAGTTGCCTATCTAGGCCATGAAAATTTTGTGAAAATAATAAAAAACCTGGCAGTAATTAGACAATAAGTACTACTAGCAAAGTAGATAATTTTAAGGAATAAATGTTAAAACTGCTTGCCACATTCACACACATTTAACAGCGACCGCAGATTGATTGCAATTCTTAGCACTACCTCCGGTGGCTGTAGCGTCCCTTATGTTCACGCTTTCACATACTGACGCTTTGTCTGTACTGAATTTACATTCCGTGCTGCTGCTTTGAGTATTCTCATCCAGCTCTAATTAATTAATCAACGTGATTAGGACATGATTTCACATGAACCATCTGAATCCGCCTCTCTGATGAAACATTTCTCCCGCCTCGAGGATCTGCACTGGCGTGACGTCATTAAAATCGTCAAAGTGTCCTCTCTTTATCTTGCATCATAAGCGCACTATGACACTGTTGCTACTGTTAAACTAATGGTCAGAACTCGATCAAATGGCAGGTGCTTGAGGGAGAAATTTAGTAAGTGGGTATCACAAAGTTCTGTGGTAATACCAGTAGTATTTCGATATACAGGCTATATCACGATGGGAATTAATGATGACCAAATTCATGCAACTAGACACTTAAAAACATCATGACAGAAATCATGATATATGTTCATGGCATTACTGTGGTACACTTTACATTTAATACAATAAATCAGAATCAGAATGAGCTTAATTGCCAGGTATGTTTACACATACAAGGAATTTGTTTTCGTGACAGAAGCTACTGCAGTGCAACAGAATGACAGCAATGGATATGGAATGGATATATTGAAATATATACAATGGATATGGAATGAATAAACTATTTTTACATATTTCATGTCACCTGTACATTACTGCATGTGAAACAGCAGAATAACTCATTAGCGCCATCTTGTGTCTCAAAGCAGTTGCTATAACGTCTAAAAATGAATATTCATGTCTTGAAAGGCACCTTAAAGCCTTTGATGGGTGTTAGAAGTTCAGGAGTCCTGGTTAAGGCAATACAATTGAAACATCTAAAAAACAACCAACTGGCAAGATACACAAATAAAAGAGCCATACAAAAGGTACAATTGCTTTGTATATATACATACAAAGCATGACAAGTGTTTGTCTTGTTACTAGGCTAATCCTTTGCGACACTAATGGACTACTTTTCTCAGTAATGTCCATGCATTTATTTATTCAGCATGAAGCCATGTAGTAAGCAAACTAATGTTGCAAGCCGGTCATTAATGCAAAATATACCCCTTCAGGATGATAAAAAACTTCTCTCTTCTTGTTTTGCCAGTTTATCACTTGTCTTTAAATAATCTCATGGCCAGAGGGGAGAACATAGTTTAATTGATTTAGGATTACTACTCATTATCACAAAACAGATACCATTGTCATACCAATGGTTTTACGATTTAGAATCAATTCTACACCCACTCAAGCATCCGTTAGCTGCTTAAACCACCATAGACAGGCCCACTGCTTGTTTACATAAGATACTAACAAAGAGAGATATTCTCTAGTTCTTCACGCTCTATCTCTCAATCAATGACTGCTTGTTGTATATGAACACATCGTCTAAAAATCTCGAGAGCACCAATTTTGAACCCAGAGCTCTTCATGAGTTTGAAGGTGTCATGTGACAGGGTGACAGAAAAGATAAAAGCATTGTCATCATCTACGTTCAAAGAGTTTATGACCTCATACCCAAACAAACAGACTTAAGAGGGGCAGAATGATGGCAAAAAATACTAGCATAACAGGCATTTAAAACATGTGATAATTTGTAATGAATGAGAAAGTTGTTTATCTGCTCTCCCTTGCTCATTATATTTAATGTATGTGCAAAATTGATTTTTTTTTGCCAACTGAAGGTCTTGCTCCACATCACACCATAGAGGTCTCGGTGGGGGGTTGTGTGTGTTCTCCAAAGCTAAGGGTAATAAGAGGAGAGTGAGTCAAACAACAAACAAGCGCTGTATAAATCTAAATGAACAGTACACTGAAAAATACAATTACTATCATCGCTACTCACCATCATGTTATTCCACCCTGCAATTTTCCATAAAGTGAACAGTGATGGGACTGTAAAGCTCTACAAAAAAAAAACTTAATTAAAAGCATCACAAAAACACTGTAAATAGACAATTTATGCACTTTATTTGATGTTTTCTAAAGCCATGCTTTCACTGTATGAAAAAGAGCAGCATGAGCATTCCGCTAAGTATCTTCTTTTGGGATTTTCCACATTTGATAATCAAATAGAGTTGATACATCATGAATGTGAGTAAACAATGGAATAATTTCGTTTTTTTCTTTAAACTCCTCAGCATTTGTCCAGAGGGTGGTGCTGTTTGTGCAGGTCGAGTGCTCCACTTTTCAGATCCTTCCCTCCCACGCACATTCTCTTCCCCTTTTTCCACCGTCTTCAACCTCGTCATCCCCCTCTCTCTGTGTCTAATTCCCATTTTCTCTCAATATCACTTGAATGACAGTTGTAAGCCTCTTAGGATCTTTTCCTGCGAATGGTGGGGCTTTCTTCTCAAAGGGGAGATTCACTCAGTGGGGACATCCACCTCATTTCCCATTCTGTCTTTTCTTTCCTTCTCTCACATTCTCCCACTCACTCTCTCCTCTATCACTTTGCAGTTTAATTGCCATAATAAATATGAAAGAGGATTTTTCAGAGATTGCGAAGGCCCAGGTTAGTAGATTCTCTGCGAAATCTGGATGGAATTGGAATAGTTGTAGCAAGATACAGAAGAAAAGGCGACCAGGACCCATAACAGAACAAAACAGGTCGTGCAGTGGCAAAAAGAAGAAAAAAACAAAACATGGTGTGGACATTAAACACTGTATCAGTTTAAAACAAAATACAAAATCTATAAATGCCAAACTTTCATGTTTTAAGACAAACCACAAAACACAAGTATTTACAATAAGTTGAGGTATAATTATAACGCACATAACAGTATGAAAATAAATGCAACCCTAAATCTTGTTTCCCCATTATAAAAAATAATCATGTACACTGCACACTCATCCCAGAATCAAAACATTAATGCATTATGAATCCTAATGCATACACACACACACACACACACACACACACACACACACACACACACACACACACACACACACACACACACACACACACACACACACACACACACACACACACACACACACACACACACACACACACACACACACACACACACACACACACACACACACACACACACACACGATCAAACACTTCCCATAACCAAGACAGTAACCAGATAAGAAAAATCTTCGTTAAAGGATTTAAATCTAAGCTGAGAAAACCTGTAGGGCTTACATTTTCTCTTCCCTTTCTTCATTCACTCAACTAGATGATCCTTTTAAACGTACTGAAGCTCTGATTCTGAAGATATTCATGTCCCTTTAGACATTCCTGTCGATGCCTTGATCACACAAACTGAACATGAAAAGTCTTTCAGTGCCATAAACAACGAAATGAGAAAAATACAATGCAATGCCACATTGGTAGCTGTCAATTTCATGCTAAAACTTTTATATCAGCTCAGAAATAAAAAATTTATGGAAGCCCGTTTCCAGTTTGATGCAAACTCGCAATTCTGACTTTTTTTCCCTCAGGACTGTGTGATATAAATTCAGTGAAAAAAAAGTCAGAATTGTGAGATAAAAAGTCAATAAATCTAACTTTGTTTCTCGCAATTGTGAGTTTATATTCCTTAATTCTGACTTTATTGCTCACAGTTCTGGCTAGTTTATAATATGCAAGTTTTTATCACAATTATGAGGAAAAATTGTGAGATAAAAAATTTGCAATTACCTTTCATTTTTTTATTATGTGGTGGAAATGGGCTTCCATAAAATGAAAACAAACAAACTCCTCTTTGAAAAGGATCCAATATCTATTATTCACAACTAAAATCTAAATATTTTTTAACATTCTCTTATAATAGATTTTCTGTAAAGTTCTGATTAATGCATTAATAATCAAATAATAATTTAATATTATTCAGATTTATTGAAACCAAAATATTGACTTAGTCTGGTTATGCCAATTGGTTTAATGAGTTTACCTAACACATACACATAATCAGAACATGACCACAGTTTGATAAACAAAATGAAAATTCTGTTATAATAGACATTCTGAAAGGTTTTGTTTTTAACAAGCTCATAGTTCTGATTAATACAGAAATAGCTGTCTTATTCAGATTATCAGAAACTAAAATCTTAGTCTAACTTAATCTGGTAATGTAAATTGATTGAATGCATTTATTTGACACATACTGTACACAATCAGAACATGACCACAGTTTGATAATACATGTGATATTCTTGAGTATACAAATGCAGTCAGCGAGAATCCCTCTTAAGTTGATATGGAGGAGAGCTAATGGCTTAACTAGGTCTCAGTATGACACACATAAAAAGGATCAAACTTTAAAACGATTAACAGCAGATTTAAACAATCCACATTCAGAGCACACTGGAAATATTACAGGGAAATTATGATTCTGCAGTCTATCCTTGAAACAATAATTTTTCTAGTTACTGACAAGCACACGACAACAGCTGTATCTTAATTTATGAGGCTCCACTGGGAACCTTAGTCAGATTTGTGAAAACCGAGTTCATTTGTTGTGAAACAAGGGAGTGCATGTGACCTTAATCTGAGTTTGGACAGACAGCAGGGTCTTTCTAATGGGCTGGCAGGAGACAGAATCTCTTTTTTTAATAAGGTTTTAATTAGGAGCCTCAGGCTCTGGTCAGGAGAGACTGAATGTGGAACAAACTGCAGTTTCACAACATTTTCATTCGGCAATTAATTATCACATTCGTTTTGATAAGAGAAAACTCCTTTACATTCAGGTGCAACTTTTTTATGACAGTTGGTAACCACACTTCCAGATTTACACACATTCCAGCATCCTGATTATTGTCCCAGAGGCTTGTCATTCTCTCCCACCTCAGTGGCAGTAGCATAAAGTGAGGGAATACAAACGCTGATGGAACTCGCATGAGAAATCACAGGCTTTCTAATTACCGCACATCAGTGCCATCTCCTAAGATAACACACCAGATGCCTGTCACACCTGCCAAATCAACCAATTCGGAACCCATCAGAGAATCTGTCGGCCCCAAGAGTCCCGATGATTACAGAGCCACTGATGAATCATTAAAAAAGAACCATCAAAATCGAATGAACGACGTGTCGAGTCGTCCATCTCTGTGATTTATGCAGCTGCCACTCAGCTGTGATGCTGTAACAAGAGTCACCAGAGGGCAGCAGTAGCATGCTGCATTTCCTAGGCCCTGCACATCTAACCCTCGTTTACTTTCTCTCTTATTCGGTCTTCCTCTCCGTCCTAATCCATTGGAAGCTCTGTTTGTGGGAGATAGTCACGCTTTGAGTAAAACTATCAGGAGTGAGGCTGCGAGAAGGGAGAGTAGGAAGTGGAGAGCGAGAGAGCGTGTGAGAGAGATTGAGGATGGAGTTGCTCTCCTTAGGACATGGCTGAGACTGTCTGTCTGCACTCTGGTCCTGCTGGCTCTGGAAGCTTTGATCTGGTCTGGCCTGGCTTTTCCATCCCATCCTCTCTCTCTCGCTCTCTCTTTCCAATATGTGTGGATGTGGGATGCTATTTCACACAATCAGCACAAACCAGGCCCTGCTCACTCCACCTCAGGGCCAGATACACACCATTCGGCACCTCCTGTATTCCATTCTTCCATCTCCCCTAACACTCCCTCTCTTGCTTCTCTCATTGACCATATTTACATGCACATCATTTTGTGATTAAACATATTCTGAGTAAACCTCTATTCCAAGAAAGAGGTTTACATGTTCCACAGCTATTGGAATATCCCTGAATACATGTATTCAAGCATATTCCAAAAACAAACTTTTCTACTGCTATTCTCTTATGGAAACACTGGAAAAGCTTTTCTTGCTTGCCATTTATTAGTTAATTTGTAGTTTTGTAATTTGTCAACCTTGCCCTTGACATCAGCACATAAAAATAGAATGAAATGAAAAATACAGACTATAGGCTCAAAGAGCCAGGTCTCATGAAAACAAGTATAAATAGTACGCCAAATAAAAACGAAAACTCATGGTATTGATAAGAAAAAACAGACTTTGGCGTATATATGATACGAACGTGTTTGCCGTACATATAATGCGCAGTTTTCGCATGCATATGATATGAAATTTGTTGGCATGCATATGATACGCAGTTTTCGCTTACAAATGTGACACGCATCTACTCCACAACCCTAATCCTACCCATCGTGTAGCATATACATGCCAAAATATATTTTTTTGTATCAATACCACGAGTTTTCATTTTTATTTGGAATAATATTTATACGCACTTTCATGAGATCGGGTTGGCTCAAAGGGACATTTGTATCTTTGTACCTTATTTATCTCTAAAAGGTTCATAGATTAGTAATCCAAGATACTAATATGCACCTTTTAGAGGTAAATAATGAACAAAGTTATCACCAAAGCTGTTGTACCTCTGAAGCTAATATTTTTGCACAATTTTCTGACAGTGCAACTTGACTCCTATAACATTGACTTGTAATGACTTGCATATGAACACCCACAGGTAATAATGAGCATTGTTATGTACATTTCTAGAAACCAGAACATTGGTTTAACATACATTACACATTCATAAGTAAAATCTGACAATATTTTGATCTAAATGTGACTGTATTTTCCAATTTAATCTACTTATTGTTATGCATGTTTTGCAAAATATAATCAAAGTCAATAAAGTCAGCTGTTCGGTTGCCAACATTCTTCAAAATATCTTCTTTTGTGATCCACAGAAGAAAGAAAGTCATGTTTGGAACAACATGTGGTTGAGTAAATTGTGACGACTTTCATTTTTGGGTGGAATATCTCTTTAAATGATCTGTACATAGAGTACACTGGAAATATTTAAAGATGCCATGAAAATAGGTGTGGGCCAAGTGTTTATTTAGTGATGATCCATGAGTGGATTACTATATCTAGAGCTGAGAGAGATTTAACATTAAAAAGATGAGAGAACTGACAGGATAGAGGAAAGATGTTGACAAGTTGGAGGAACGGCTAGGACAAACACGATGCACTCACACACAAATACACACAGAAGCACATGGCACCAATCTGCTGAGGATAAGCAGATTAAATACACAGGGTTTCCTGGAATGTGATGGAAGTGGTCCCCAATGACATCCTAGATCCACCAGCCTGTCTTGGTTATGTAACCAGACAATGTTTCAGTTACCATGCTGTCAAAACATTAAGTGTCACCATAGTCCCATAACACCACTAGAGAGTCAGTCTAGTCTCTAATTCTGCCTCAACACAAGTCTAGTTTCATCATTTTAGTTATGAAATGTAGTTACACATAACACTACTTACAAATTATGTTACAATAATTATTTCATTATAACTTTGGATTTCCCTGCTTTAAAAGTTAAATAAATTCAGCTCAACTAGAATGAACTTTAAAACCTTTACTCACTGTCACTGTGCCGTCTTTGGTCCAAGTCTTCAGTGTGGGGAATTGCTTTCTAGCTCTCTCTCTTTACAATCACACCATGCTTGATGCTTAAAATGGCCTCCACATATTTGGTGCAGAGTGATAAAAAATCCCAAAGAGGATTCAGAACGGCCATCAATCCTCAGAGACAGGATGGAATAAAAAGTCAAAACAGATAGTCCCTCAGACGCTCACTTGATATATGTGAGTTTCTCTCAAGATGTACAGATGTAATGCAAGATAAGTTTCTCTGTCACACTCTATAAACCGCTATGTCTTTGGGAAAAATATTTATTGATTCTTGCCAAAAGAAACGTACTACTACTATTGCTCATCCTTCAGGTTATGGGTTTTGTAGTATTACACTTTGGTGCATAAATTCCAAGTTCTGTCATGAAACTCTAGATGGAGCAAATAGGGCTGTCAAATAAAAATTAGAATTTCGAATATTTGTCAAATTTAAAATAAAAATCCACATTCGAATTTAGGTCAGCGTCAGGCAGCCTTCTCAGTGGCACACAAGATGTAATGATGAGCTGCGTTTTTCATAAAAAATAATGTAGAAAAAGAGAACATCAATGCAGAGAAGATCTTTTTTACGGCAAAACTGAAACACGCCGTCCACACGGAATGCATATTTATCACATTTTCTATAGGGAAATTTATCACTGTTGCACTCGTGTCTCGCACAAGAAAGCAGGATGTTTAGAAAGCCATGTAAAATTAATGTAAGTTTAACTTAAAAAAAAAAACATTTCTCAAGACTTTATTCCCCATCCCACTGCATCTCATGTTTTAAAGGGGTCATATGATGCTATTTTAAAGATCATTATTTTGTGTTTTTGGTGTAACAGAATATGTTGACATGCTTTAATGTTCAAAAAAGCATTATTTTTCAAATACTGTACATTATTGTAGTTCCTCTATGCCCCGCCTATCTCAAACGCTTCGTTTTCTACAAAGTCCCTCCTCCGTCAAGTGTAGTCTGCTCTGATTGGCCAACTGGCACAGTGCATTGAAAGTTGCCGAACACCACAAGCCGCGTCGGAAATGTGATGCCCCTTTCCATAATCGAGAGTTTCAGCGTTCAAAATTAATGTAAAGACAGTTAATAATGTCCTTAGCTTTACTATCAGGTCAAGCCGAGAGGGGAACACAGTCGCGTGACAGACATATTGATGATGCTCATATGTGTTTGCAAACAAGCCGCGATTAAGACGATTTCTGAAGGGCTGTACACTGTGACCGTCTCTCTCTCTCTCTCTCTCTCTCTCTCTCTCTCTCTCTCTCTCTCTCTCTCTCTCTCTCTCTCTCTCACACTCACACACACACACATACACAAAAACCGCGATTAAGATAGCACGCACGCACGCACGCGCGCATAGCAAATACTTAAACTAATGACAAAACTTAACGTTACATACAGTCGCTGATTCAGAAGCGCCAGATTGTCAGAGCAAAGTCAGAATTACCTCCTCTCCTAGGTTCACGAAACTGTCATAAAATGTGTTCCATAAAATGTGTTGCTGTTTTAAGTAATCTGTTGTAAGTAATCTTAATGATTCCTAAATGCATCAAATACTTTCTGAAGTGCTTTTGCTTTCGCCAAATAAAGTAGAAACACACAGCTTTTGCTTGACACAACTCGCCTAGAAACACACAGCTTCTCGCTGACACAACTGCGGTTACTGAAACCATGCATTACGCAAATATTTCCACATCGTGACGTAGACATGTGGGGGCGTGTTTTAGGGGGCGTGGCAGAGTCTTAACTTTGATAAAGAATAAGACTTTGGTTTTGAGACTTTAGTCTTTGCAACTTCAGGGATCTTATCTATGCACAACCAGCTTGAAACACAACAACTTCAAGCAAAACTTGAAATCGCATCATATGACCCCTTTAAATAAAAAAAAAAGTACTTTGTGGTTGGTTTTCGGTCTTTTGTATTAAACTATACATAACAACATAAATGATGCTGTTTTGTTTCTAATTGTTTAAGCAACTCAATCATATTTGGTTTCTAAATATTATTTTAAACAATATGCACTTTTTTTTCAAAGATAGCCATGTTATTTTATTGCTTTGAATAAACATGCATTAGTAATGTTTTGCTTGATGCGTCCACTTGTGGCTTCTGGAGAGAAGCCAAAAGCTTTTTTCCCCCTTAACTGAAGTTACGTATTTTAAATTAGAATATAATTCAAATATTGATATTGTTTAAGAACAACATTTTATTTAGTTTTTCAGCAATTTGGCAGCCCCAGCGCAGACTGAAGGGTCGTTAACAAACTGATGATATGCACAGTGTTGAACTACTTGACACAAACTGATTGGTTCATGTTGCATACGCAGCCAATGAGCGTACTGCCTTACATTTCCTCTGAAACCCTCCACCTTCCCCTGCTGCACATGTATAGATCTACTACGGGTTATTTTATATGCTACTTTTGCAGCAACAGTATGTCTTAAATACTCACAGCCCGTATCGGTGTATGCATTGGCAATAGCAAGTTCCTGTACTTGCTTTGCAGCAGCAGCGATTATCTACAACAACAGCAATAAACAACAGCAGCAGCAATTCAGCAGCATAGCAGATCTATTCCACTAAGACCAAATATATTACCAATGTCCTATATCCATTACCATGCTGTAATCTTCTGAGAGTTTTCATGATAGAACTCCTATAAATGATATCTCAAATCATGCAGCTTGTTGAAGAGAGACTTTCAGTCGAGTCAGTCTTCAAAGGATCAGTCTTCACAACATTTTGAGGAATGTTTCACCTGTTTTGTTCATACAATGAAAGTCAATGAGGTCCAAAACAAGACCGGACCATTTTGACTTTCATTTTATTGAGAAAATTACCTCACACTACAGCATAGGCTCACATTTGCCGCAGTCAATGTAAAAACTAGTTTGATGCACTCCAGAGAACCATAGCTATTGTTTTCTAAATGGTAAATTGGTAATTATTCTTTAAGTCATTAACTTCCACTGTAGCTTGTTCAGATCTTTTTTATGAAATATGAACCTTCAAACTTATTTTAGCAACTTTAGTGCAGCAAAAACAGGTGCATGTTTATTGTGACCCAGTAAATGACGGCTAGACACCCAGACTAATGCTCTAAATAAAAGCATCAGTTCTCCAACAGAGCTTTTTCTTCACACATTTTACCCATACAGTCTCCATTCAGGCTTTGGTCTGTTATACCGATCTGACAGAAATTAAATAAATAAATAAAAATGTTACAATAAAATGTCAAGTTTTGATTGAATAGATGTAGTGGGTGTTTTACAGCAAGGCAAAACCCTATGCTGTGCGCTTTTCTCTCCGCGCACCATCTGCAGTGGTGTGTAAGTATGACTCAGGCTCTCTCAGCAGGTGCAGGATAGGAATCGTTAGCAGGACACCTTGCTGGGGGGTGGGGGTGTTCACAGCCTGTTTATCAAGGAGTTTTTCAATGAGCCAGCCAGTGTTCCCCCTTCTGCTTCTAATGTAATCCATCTTTCACTCTGTCCTTGTTTTCTATCCACCCTAATTTACCCCTTTCTTTTTCTCCTCTCTGTTTATGCAAGTATCCCAGTGTCTCTCTCCCACTTTCTATGGAACATTGTTACTCTTGTGTATTTATCTTCATTAATAGAGTAAAAGTATTAATAGATTCTGGGGCAACACATGAAGGATGTTGCAGCTACTGTACATATTGGAGGGAAGAAGGGTGATGGGGATTTACTGAGAAAATAAACGTCATAATCGAGCGGGGTAGGGAGACCAGGCAGTGTTGTGACAGTTTGTTTCAACGTGTATAACTGCTGGCTTTTATTTTGTAATACGAGTCCCAAACTTTCATATAGCATTCCCATATTTGCATGCTATAAACTAAAGTCACCTCTAAACTGTGTAAATCAATGCCATTGCATTTTTTTGTAAGAAAAGATATTGAATGTTCATCCCCACTTCAACCCTCAGATCATTTTAATTCAGTATGTTAGGGATTTCAACCCATAGTTCATTCATAATTGGAGAAACCAATGATGTTACAACACTACCTGCTCTTTCCTTCCTTCTGGTTTTCTCAGTTTCACCGCATCCTTCATTTAGGACTCTGCCTGTTTCTTTTCCTTCAGCCTCATACTCATTTTCTTAAAGGATTTGGTTTGAATACAGTGGCATCAGCCCCTCTGTAATTGGCCTAAAAATGAAGGAGCACTTGTGCGTATGAGATGCTGGGTCTTAATGCCGGGCAGAAGTGACTGCCATTAATTCTCCTTGCCTTCATTCGCAGATGAGAGATGTTAATTAAAATTTCTTAAATTATATATTTCTCACACATCCAAAGGAAACTCATGGATATGCAATAATTGGCCAGCCCTCTAAAGCTTTGAAGTGAAATTGCTTGGGCAACGTTGGATGAAAACTGGATTATGATTTGTCAGGATATTCCTGTCACTTTCTTTTTTCCTTTCCTCCACTTGCTCTCTTTTAAGATGGCACTTGTCCCTCAAACATCTTTCTACATCCCCTTAGTGCTTTACAGCATGAGACGAAGAATTCACCATTCTGGCAGAGGCAGAAGACATAAAATCTACTTCCCATCACTACTGTTCAGTGGTCTCTACTCTATGGCTCCGAGACATTGAGTTTGGCATGATGTGTTCCCCTTGGAGGGAACATTTTCCGCACTGGTGGGAGATCTCACACAGCTGTGCCACTGGGTACAGATAAATGTGGGCAGCAGAGCTTATATATAGGCTGTAAAGTATGTTGTGTGAGATTGTGTGGAAGGAAGCGGAACATATTTTCCCAACAACTGCAAAAGCTGTTGTACGAGGAAGTACCAAAATGAAATATGAAAATGTTTTCTTGTTTTGACTGACAGAAAATCACTTATTAAACCAAAATAGCCCTTTAAAGTATTACAGTTTCCAAAAATGCCATGGAACTTCATTATTCATATTTCATACCTAAGGGAATATACAAACATTGTACAAATGTTTGTTGAATGTATATTCCAGCAAAATCTACTATTTACTCACCCACGTGTAGTTCCAAACTGATGGCTTTTTCCTCCCGTGGAGCACAAAAAGAGAAGTTTTGAAGAATGTTCATAGTCCTCTCCTATTGTACCTACAAGTGGAAAGTTGGGTGGATGCAGAGAACACCTTAAAGCATCATAACATCACTCATACACTATATTGCAGTTCTTCTGAAGCCATACAATATATTTGTGTATTGAAAAGACTGAAATTTAGGATATTTAAGCAACTTAGGTTGTGCTCACCTTTCACTTTCATTGTACAAAAGAAAAATGTTGGAAATTCTAACGAAAAAAAACTTTGTATTCCATGGAAGTCAATGAGTCACTTCAGTCATGACAACTCTCAGCATAGATTGTAAAATCTTTATTAATGTAACATTGCTGCAGAACAAATAAATGCTTGGATTTATTTAAAAATTAAAAGTTAAAAATCTAAATTAAAAGTAAACATGCTTCTGCTATGAGAGGAAGCAGATCTAGACCTGTGGTGCTGGGCTAAGATGAGGACATGCATAGAGCGCAGATATAGTATTCATGAAAATGTCCTGGTTATATAAGTAAACTGTAATGAGTACTTGAATATGATTTGCTGGGAACACTGAATTGAATGAACCAATTAGAATGCAAGTACAGTTTCATGGCTGAACTATTCATATTTTGAAAAAGTAAATGACTGAATTTTCAGAAGTATTCAGAAAGTATTCTTTTAAAATTCAATGAAATTTACTTGCATAATTATTTTTACTACACATTTATATGTTTTAAAGCAGCTAACAGAAAATGTTTGTTTCAATGTCACAATTAAGAAGTATTACGTTATCAGCCAGAGATCAGTGTATTATTATAATTAATATATATATGGCAGTAATATACAGCTAAAAATTATGAATGACAATGAATGTGTTGGGCAGAAATTACAACTTGTGCTCGTAATGATGACAATACAGGGATAGTATTACAATATAAATATAATATTTGACAGTTTTGAATGTCGATCTAAAGTTATCTGAGGTCTTTGCTATTGTTGGTGTCGCCTGAAATCTCCTCAAAGGTGGAACTAAACTGGAACTAGCGCAGAGGCGTCAAGTATTCAGTAACCAAAAATATTAAAGTCTGACATGTCTCATACACACATAGGCCAAACCAATGGGTGCTCTGAGGACACGTCCATGTCTGGCTTCAGAAGTGAAGTGATGTAATGATTTATACACACTTTGGCTGGTGGTGAGCAGATGAGACAGGAGTGTGTGTGTGTGTGTGTGTGTGTGGGGGGGGGTGACAGCCTGAATCACCTCATCATGTCTGTAAGAGCTTCATACACAGGTAACAGGAAGTGACTGAGACAGGGGGAGGATGGAGAATCATTCTGTAAAAGCCCTTGAGAACATCTTTCTTTCTCTCGGTTACTCCAACGTGGCAGCTATCTCTCACCCACGCACTCTTGTGGAGCTATAAGCATCTGGGGACTTATTTGCATTTTTTCAATCGAATCTGAATATCTCGTATTAGAATCTATATTCACAGGCACTGCTGGTACTTCTATTTGGCAATGGCTTTCCTGGTGTGTTTTTTCTTTAATAGAGTGTGACAGAGGGGGCTGGGTGTTCACTAATGGATCTGAGAGGGGATCAGATATCAGGCACAACACGTGAAGGGCAAAAGGAACAATTAAGGAAAACATCTTGCCTTAGAGAGAAACCCCAGTCAAAAATGGACGTTCTGCAATCCTGAATTATCTTTTGACAGAAATTGCCATGTTTCTTTCTCTACAATTCCAGTAATTGGTTGTGTACCAATCTTTGAACTTAAGCATTGGACCTTATCATGTAAAACCCCCGATTTCCACATAAGTCGCAAGTAAGCGTTTGATGAAATTGACTTCTAAAATGGAAATCTGAGCTTGCAAGACAAAAAAATGAGGCAGCTGTCAAATGTTGTGCAACATAAGATTAATATCTCAACCTCAAAATCATTTAATAGCCTTTACGTTTGCGGAGTAAACGGCAGTATTCAATTCCAGGGTCTTGGCAGCTGTTTCCGCACCGGCTCTGTACTGTCATGGCGACCTCGTAGGATACTCACTGTTCCTGTTTTGTGACTCACTTGGACACTCTATTCACATTACGTTTATGGCAGGTTATATAATAGTCCTAACAAGGAGATGGAAGGGATATTGTTTATGAAACGCAGGGCTTTCTGCAAAGAGCTCAGATCAACACACAGATTACTCTCACACAAAGTCTGCAAACTGCCTGTTAGTCTGTCTGGAATTAACTTGACCTCTGGACCCAGGATTAAAGGTGAATTATTACAACACTTGAGAGCTTCATAATCCAGGCACCAAGAGAAACAGAACGCCACTGAAGCTGAATCAGGTATTATAGGATGTTGTACCCATCTGATGCTGGGCGGCATCTGTTAGACCATGCATGCCAGGCATTGGGTTTAATTTGAACCCTTTAAACCGTTTTTTCTTTTCTGCCATGCTAAGATCACAAATGTAGCCATGAATATTGAAAAAAAGAAAACAAAGATTAATTAAGATTATAATTAATTAAATGATTAACATTATTAAATAGAAAGACTGAAATATATTTATTATCAAAAGTACAGTACTCCAATATTCTGTTTTAATTTACAAATTCAAAAAATTATGTTTTACTGTACAGTGACAGAATGTAAATAAGAGTGATGCTGCCGACTACCAATATTTGCAGGAAAATATTCAGTTAAACGATGTTATCATCACCATGTGGATTTCCAATTTTGACATCTTGCATTTGGTGCATCTTGTGCCTGCAGTATCTCCTCATTTTAAAACAATGCCACACAGATGTGAACAATAAAAAGAGAAGGACAAAGAGAAACTGATTAAACATTTTAAAAAAAAAAAAAATGTATATAGCAATCGCAAATTAAAACTCCAAGAATGTGTTGCAAAAGAATTTCCTCAAAAAAGAAACAAACTAATAAAAAAGTATAACAATTCTTGGCATATTTACAATATGCATTGTTTTTGCAATTAAATACAGCTTTTGCAACTGTGTCATCATTTTGAGTACACTGAGATTATCATCGTTTTTGTGCCAGAAAAACTCCTCTGAAGGTAATTTACATAATCTGAAAATTATATTTTCAAAATGATATTGCTTCCTTAAATAGCTGCAGTGCAGTTAGCTGTGTTGCATTAGCAGCTTGTAATGGTTTTTAAATTATTAGTATCAGCTTCGAAAACCGCATTTTCAAGGAAGCTTCCCAGCACCGATAAATACTGAATGTGACATTTTCACAGTCACTGTAACAACCGTTCTATTGCAAAACTCTTACTATGCACAAATGCTAATTACAAGTAATTGACTTTTTTTCCTGTTGTTTAACCTCAAGAACCTTAAAATAAAAAAGATACATTATTTAAAAGCATTAAAGGGATAGTTCACCTTAAAAATATTTTTTTGGCATACTTTACTTACCCTCATGTTGCTCCAAACCTGTATGAGTTTCTTTCTTATGCTGAACACAAAAAATATATATTTTGATTGATGGTCCCCGTTGGCCCATAGTATTTATTTCCCTACTATGGAAGTCTATGGGGACCAACAACTCTTTGGTTCTTCAAAATATCTTATTTTGTGTTCAGCATTAGAAAGAAACGTATACAGGTTTGGAACGACATGAGGGTAATGGTCACAATGTTTTTTTCCCTTTTTAACATTTTTTAAGGTGAACTATTCCTTTATTGTTAATTGTCACAATGTTTTTTTTGTTTTACTTTTTAACATTTTTTAAGGTGAACTATTCCTTTATTGTTGTCAGACATCAAGCAGTGTTTCAGTGTTCTGAACAGTTGTTCTGTTTATTTTCCACTCTTGAGTTTCAGAGTGTCTGCAGAGTGCTGGTGTGGGCGTTCAGAGATGTGTGGGACGACCGGGGAGAAGAGACCAGACGCTGAAGCTTTCAGAGCTTAAACAGATGAGAAAGTGAAGCACTGCTCATCATGTACTGACTCACAGATCACTGAGGTAGCTTGGAACGATATGAGGGGGTCAGGAAACAATGACTGAATCCCCCCCCCCCAGAAGAAGCAGGAGTTGAGAAGAGAAGTGGATAAGGAGAAAAGATACCAGAGGAAAAACATAAGTGATAATTGAGACGCAAGGTGAATTTACCCAGTCATTTTGAATTATTCATGCAGAGTCAGAGTAAAAAAGGAGAGAGAGAGACACACACAGAGATGGAGAGAGAGAGACTGCAGAATCAAAGAAAGAGAGCAAATAAATGAATGCCGGAGAGAATAAATGAGTATCAGGTTGTCTAACCTCACTCTGGGGATTCAGGCCTAAGCTTGTGAATTTACACAACACTGGGCATACAAGTCCTTTCCTCATTATGGCGCTGCTTTTAACTTTTCATCTCTTGTCGTGGAGAGAAAAAAACAAAACAAAACTTTTATTTCCGCTGTATTTAAATCAAATTTTCAAACAAAGCGTGATGATGCACAGCTTCTTTATTACAAGAAATCTAAAAGCCACCCTCAAGTGTTTTCAGAGATGCTCCAGAGCACATAATACTCAAAATAAGTTCAAAACACCCGCTTTTACAGCACACACAAAACAAAGAATTCAGCTTCTAAGGAACCAACTACTTATCAGTTAACCTTGAGGCTAAAAGACACTCCAGCAGAGAGAGAGTCTCCATCTAGCAATTAATTAAACTTTATAACAAGAGACATTATGACTGCTCCCATGGAAAATTATTTAGTAATAGTTCAATTAAAAAAAGAACAAAGAATGCACAATACTGTATGCGCAAACAAGAATATCCAACAGGATAGTTACACAAGCATTTAAAAGGTGATAAAGATACACACCCATTAAGATTTTACAAACCCATTAAGATTTCCAAATCTTTCACTTTCCAGCAACAGAACTTCAAAGATGAATAATTAGTCAAACATAATGATGAGCGTGTAACAATAAAGAGTTTAATTTCTGATTTTTCGCTGGAATCAGCCTTAAAAATAACTGCACAAGCACAGTGCTGTCACAGTTTGTACAGAATAATTTCCCTCACACTGACTCTCTATGCTTTGTCTATTGCCATATTCATTCCAACTGTCTTTCGACCGTTTGTATAGCCCTTGTCTCACTATGACATCATTTGCTTCTGAAAAATCTCACTTAAAAATGGCTTTGCATCGTGCTAGGCTGACGCCTTTACATAATGCCCTCCAAATGTTTTAATTAAACCAAAAATAAAGCATAAATTGGGGGTGGATGACATTCAGCAAATGTTGGATAGTTTTAGACTATTTGACAACATCCTACATCTATTAATAGCTGAGCACCATGGCAGTGTTTACAAGTGGCATTTAGTCATGCTTGTACTCGATTAGACAGATGTGAACTTCTCATCTAAACCCACATTACAGCTAAGACCCTGCACAATCGCGACAAATTACATCCGCACTCCCACGAACGATCTGACGCGCCACGCTATTGTGAAGATTAATCTCCCTCGGTAATGCTGACCAGAATTGCAATAGTCTGGCTTTCCCATCACTTTCACACTCTTCAATCCAGCTCGTGTCATGCTTCAGTGTGCGTGTTGTTAATGCTTTTAAACAAAGATGATCTGTCACCTTTTTTATTCCTGCTTAGTGTTCTAGGGGGAGGGGGAAATAAAGAACACATTCCTATCCACAAGTTTCTTATGCCCCATGAGGCCTTCAAAAGAAGGCCTTCCGCATCAAAAGTGGGAGTGTCTTCCTGTTTGAAGTAAACAAGCGGGACAGTCGGAGTTTATCCGCGTCTAGAGAGCGTCAGTGCCGCGGATCATTTCATCTAGTTACCAGCTAACATAAACATTAATGACTAATTTTAGCTCAAAACTCACTTTCAGACTGCAGCGAGTGTTTGAAATAACTTCTGTTTGAGATCCGATGAAGATTATGATCAACAAAGCAGAAATATGCTATGCATGCATTACCATAGTATGCATAGTAAATATGACCGCCTGAAAAAATCAAACAAGTGATGTATTTATTTATTTACATATTTTATCTGTCAATAAGTCTCCTCTCTTTATACCCGAAGTTCATATATAGCTCAGACGTATGTCATAAATCATTCACCTAGTTTTTGTTCGGGAGCTCCCTGTTTATCTGACTGAAAATATAAAAATGTATTGGGACTAGAGAGAGTGCTAAAGCTACTCATGGTCGTATTTTTGATGGAAAATGGTAAGAAATTATAATTCTTTCTAAATGTGATGTAGACCTAAACTGTCTGTGACTACAAATAAACAGAAACAGACGTGACTGAATAATAGGCTGTGTGTCTTTCTTTTGTGAAATATGGTAAATACCAATTTATTTCTGTGTGACTAATTATCAATCCTGACACAAACTAATTAATCAATGTAGCACTTATTATTGTAAAACTGGTAAAACTCTTTGGTTTTAAATCTTTAAGAAAACAACATTAATCGCAGTTTTATGATCTCGCTAGTTCCAGTGATTTATTTCTGATCTTTGTTGGTGAAATGATGGGGTTGCGTGTTGTTGTTCAGCGAGGTGTGTAAAGGGCAGGTTTTAGGGAAGCGCAGCAGAGCTTCTGGCCTGACGGTGGAAACATAGAAAGCGCAGGCAGGCTTCTGGCCTGACGGTGCCTGATGTGGGCTCTGTCTGCTCAGGTGAGGCATATTAGCACCGCCTCTACTGAAAACACTGGCTTGCACTGGCCAACTGTGGAAAAGGACACTTAGCCCTTCGCTAGCTAATTAGCACAAAATACCATTGGTATACTACTTCCGCCGCATCACCGGAAGTTTTACCCACGTTCTTTTTTACAGTAGCGCTTTTTTACAGAAACTTGTGGATACATTTCTAAAACATTTATATAAATGCCTGTCTCCATTCACCTTAATTTACATTCAAGCATTTGGCAGACGTTTTTAGCCAAAGTGACTTTGAGTGCATTCAAGGTATACATTTCATCAATGCAAATGTTCCCTGAATTGAAACCGTGACCTTGGCATTGCTAGAGAAATGCATTACCAGCTATAGGAATACAAGGATTTCAAGGAGATCCTGGTCACCAAATATGTACCCATCAATACCATTCACTCTTAATGGTTGATTAAAGTGATAAGAAATAACTCAAATAAATGAAGGCTGATGGGACAATGTAAAAACAAACTGTAGAGATTGACAGGTGACAGACACTACAAAGACAGAATGTTTTTGTTCGCTAGAATCAATTAAGCGAATAGATTCACCTTGCAACGTACTCTGGCCAAGAACCACCAAACAGAAAGAGACTGTCTGGATGATTTGTAAAGCAACCAAACAGTTTTTGTTTTCTTCATTTAGAAGATATCTAGCACAATTTCATGATTGTATCACAAAGAAAGATCTATCCATGTATTGTTAAAGGGATAGTTCACCCAAAAATGAATATTTAGCCCATGAATTATTAATTCTTAAATTATCCTAGCGCTGCTGCCGTTTGAACTTTGAGCCCATGGATAGACAGTCCATGTGGTGTGGTTCAAATAAGTAGCGCCATTTCACTCCGCTTCTGGCGCATAAACATTATATTGAATATTTATCAAACTCTTCATATTGTTTTATCGAGGAAAATTATATTGCGATATTCATTGTTATCGATTGATCACCCATCCCTACTTGAGGGTGAGTAAATCATAGGGTAATTTTCATTTTTGGGTGAACTATCATTTTTGCAATCACAGAAATGAACACTATTTTTCATTTTAAGCCTTTATATTACAATTTAAACAACACTGTATTCATCATACTAGACTCTGATACCAAAGAAACAGAAGAGTTAGAATAGAAGAATGACTTCAAGTGAAACCTTAAGCTCAGCTCTTTCTGCTGAGGAAGAAACTGATTTATTGGGTGTCTGATTGAACCATTTCTACAGATGAGCAATAAATGTATCATAAAGTAACGGCTGTGTCATAATGCCCAATAAAGCAAGTGTCTGTTTTGTCATCTGATGCTCTCTGATGACAAATTCTAGATATTTTTCAAAGACACTTTGAAACTGATGATGAATTATGGGACAGTGGATGAGGGAGATGCTGCAAAACTTTCACTTGTTGTTACAATTGTAAACTATTCTGTGATGACTGAAAACTCTAAAACACTATGAAGCCTGCATGCATACACTTTAAGCCAAGCATTGCAGACGTAAATGACCTTGGGGGCCACTCGCCAGCCACAACAAAAATATATGTTTTTATAACTATATACAGTTATTGATGCATGGACAGACCTTTCTGGAGTTGAGTGACTCATCTCTCCTTCAAACCTAGCAGACTGCTCTGTATGTTTATTGATGACGCTAACGATTTTTATTTCCTTGAGAACTGCAATTTACTCTGTGAAGATAAGAGTAGAAACATCAGAAGTTGGCTTTTATGTATGGGCCAGATGTTATTTAAATATATATGGACTAATTACACAGTAAACGATTAGATTAGAACATTTTATTTCAGATGGACGAGGAACATACAGTAATTGAAGTTTATGTGCTGCCTGTCAAAACTAGAAACAAGCCAGAATAAACTAATCATCCCAAAGACAAAACATAGTAAATATGCCAACACAAAAACACAGAAAGACTTTTATTTGATTAAAGTTTAATATTCATTTCACATATTCTAAGCATTGTTGAGCCAAACCAGTATGTCACAGGCCATATAGTCTAAAGAGCAGATTTGCTCCAAACTCAAATAATTTTGTCCATTAAGGATTGATTCATTGTTGTTTGCAAACTTATTTTGATTTAATAATGACTTCAGGCCACCTCTTACTGTCTGAAAGTCGCCTATGAGCTGGTAGTTTCTAGTTTGAGAGACAGACCTACTTTAAAGTGCACAGAATAACTCATCCAACATTTCTGTCTCACAGTCTTACTTTGTTTCTTGCTTTCTTTTTTGTCTGGTATCTCTTGATCTGTTTGTCTGCCTCAGATGTGCTGCGTTGTGGGTACCTTAGATACCAAAACATCACAGAAGTGTTGAGTTACAACACAGCACTGTGTTATCACACCACCTTCTCCCCATTTTGCTCTCACACACACAAACAGTGACATTCAACACACACACACACACACACACACACACACACACACACACACACACACACACACACACACACACACACACACACACACACACACACACACACACACACACACACACACACACACACACACACACACACACACACACACACACACACACACACACACACACACACCACCCACGGATTTAACTGGTTCTTCTTCTCTTCCATCTCCATCAGTATTTTGCTGAGGCTGTTTGGAGGGGATAAAAGACTTCTCTCTCTAGATTCACTCAGATAAAAGAGACATCACACATGCTTAAGAAGGCAAAGGTTTGAGCTATTTCCCCATCTATAAGATTAAGAGTCAAATTTATCTTTTACATTTACTTTTTTCATTTCATTCTTTTCAATTCCTCACAAGAAATTTAAATGGAGAGTCCAAAGATGTGAATGAAGGATTAGGATGTGAAGAAGCTGGTAAACCCAGAGCGTAACAATCTCACTAAAATTACACTCGCCCTCCTTGTCCAATGTTATTTGAGCCCTCTGACTCCAGAGACTTCAGATTTAAAGCATATAATATATTTTTATCCACTTAGAATACCAGACATTTACTTAAACCTGAGGTCACAGTTTAGTCGCTCCCCTGTGGTTATCATCTAGAAGTTACATTCAACCAATAACATAATAATAGCGGCATAAATACAAGATGACAGTAACCATTAAAACATAACTCCAGAGGTCTGGACATGGATCCGCAGCCAGGGCCACAGTTAGCAGTTCTTGGGGCCAGTTCATCGGTTGAAAGTGTGATTGAAGACTGCAGAGTGGAAAATTGGCCTGATTTGCTCCAAATTCAAATAATGTTGTCCAGTGAAGATGGATTCATTGTTGTTTGCTAACTTATTTTGATTTCATGACTTCAGGCCACCTCTTACTGTCTGAAAGTCAGTTTCTGTCTGTTTTTCTTTTTTTATAAAATGTATCTTGCCATAAAATTATACCATCAAAAAGTTTTATAACTTGTTATTTTATACAAGACAGTACTATTTATCATGACTAAATCAACTTACATCAACAAAAGTAATTCTTATTAATGTAGTAGGGATGCACCGATCATTCACTCAGTAATTGTTATGAATGTTGGAGTAAACTTGCCCATGACTCTTAATTTGTGAGGCTCTGCATTGGTGATCTTTCATTTCGCACAGTAAAACACATTTAATCTTTAGCCTATGTATTATTTTTATATTATTGTGTCTATTGTGTCTGTTGTACTATTAAGCGTGCAAAACATCCCAAAGAAACAATTTATAGGGTGTAGATAGATTAGATATTTTACATTAATTTAGATATTCTGAACTGACCTTCATGTACTACATAACTTTGAGGAACATTTTTGAAAGAATGCTAGTGCAGTATGATTGCGAAGTTAATCAGGATGCAACAGCGTTTCAGTCATTCATCACCTTCAATGACTGAATGACCACAAATTCATCATGAGTCTCGAATTAGAGGTCTGGGGGCCAAGTAGTGAGAGATGTAGTCATGACAGAACTCCACCCATTCGAAAAACATTTGCTCCCCTCAGTCAAGTCATTTTGAAAGAGTACTATCAAACGTGATGGATGAATTTCAAATTGGTGTTCACATATGCTCAACTGAGACTTAAACCACCATCAACTAAGGAGTCATGGAAAGAAAGAATAATTTACAAATCACACATGGACACACATGGACACGCATGTACATTTTCAACCTAATCGCTCACACATCCACACAAATTTCATTGATATTAAAGTCAGTGAAGCACATTTAGGACTCAAGTCTAATTACAAGCTTGTCTGGGTAAACAGCAATGGTGAATAAAAATGAAAAGCATATTGCACCCCTCTTTTCTAATGAGATCCTGGCCCAGAGGTCAAGCAAATTATAAATATTTCTCAAACTGGCAAAAAAGTACAAGAGTTATTTTCCATGCCTACATAATGGAATAGGGGATTACGGAAGAATACCTCTTGTCATCTGTTTGGGTAATGATGAATAGAGTAGAGACAGAAAAAGAGAAGAGATGAGACAGGCAGAAGGAGAGATACGGTACTGGGAGAGACACAAAGACAGAACTGGGCCAGCTAGGTCAGGCTGAGCCATGCAGACACATGGGGAAACAGGAGAGGAGGGTTGTCCGTGTTTGTCAGGGAGGTCAGGGAGACCTTTGTGGAAACGAATTGCTTGGGAAAGCAGGGGAAGGTTAAACACACGCTCTGCCATGATAGAAACTACTCCTAAATCTGCAAATTACACCTAAAAAGAGTCACTGGACTAGGACTGCTAGGATGGGAATAGACTAACCAAACATTTTAGAATGTTCTCTTCTAAAGCAGAAAACACAAAAAAAGAGGACGAATATTCTGGCTTGTCCTACAATAAAAGTGAATAGGAACAGCAGCTGGAAATAAATTAATAAATATCGAAACCCCCAAAAAACGTCTTTCCGACAGTCTTTTAACAGTAAAATGTATTCTGACAAAATGGTCCCCTAATCAAAAATGTGTAATCAAATAATCACATACTTTACAAGTTACTGTTTTCTCAAGCATTTATTCAGTATCCTTTGTTAAGTCATCCTCAATAAATGTCCTGTGAATGATCTATGTACCAGAGACGAATACAACTCTAGAAAGTTCCAAAAAATATATATATTTTAAGTAAAATTATCTAACTTGGCTGCTACCCTTGTGTATCTACTGAGAAATCAAATTGGCAACTGGCATGAGGCCAATACTTGGTGAAAGCAGGAATTTAAATTAGTTGTTGTTTCCTCTGTGCTCTCTTTCTAAGATTGCATTGCCTCTTTTAGAGAGCTTATGAGCAGGAGATGTTTTGAAAAACATTAATTCAATTATCACCATTGTATGCCCTCTTCTTAAGGGCCAGGAACTTTGGTTGTCATCTGACAATCAGCAGTTGACGGATTGTGACCTTGTCTGTTGAGGCAACGTCATTTCTGAACCAAAGGTAAATCAAGCTGGTACTTTCTAGGTGCTTCCATGGCAGATTTCTGTGAGGATGCCAAATAAAATTTGATCAATTGACTGGCCTCTTAAATACTTGATTTATTGAGGCTGCGCTGAAGAGCAGCACATTTTTATGTCGTGGAAGCATCTTGCTATTGCTTCAAGGTAAACAGCCAAGACAGATTCAATTACACCAGGCACATTTTAAACTTCTTAGCACTGCATATCCATGCAATCGATGCTAATCACAAAGCAATTTGACTCCAAGATCATGGTCAGGGGTTGTTCCTCAGGAAACATCTCTAGAGAGTTCATATTGATGCGTTTGCATATTTTTGCATGCAAACTTATTTTTGGGAGAGTACAAGTGCATTTTTGTGCCTACCAGGTATGACTAAAAATAAGATGTGTTTCTAGATTATTAAGATGGGGTTTTAAAATGCAGATTCTTAAACTTCCACATGTGGTCCCGCAGTCTTGAACACGTGGTTACATCCTAACCCAAAATGGTCAATCCAGGACCAAAAAAGCTGATCCTACTCCAAAACACCACTGTACATTTACACATGTGTACCCATGAATAACAGCAGTGCATTACCCATGTCCACCATCAGAGGATGCAGCCAACTACTGCAATCTGACATATTTGCTAAGACTGTACCACGTCCACATCCCTTCACCAAAGCGAACCACACACCGGAATAAGCACTTTAAAACATAAAACTATTACATTGTGCTTGACTGCACACTTGTATACAATATATACACTGTTATCATTCTTCTTTATCATTTGATGCTGCCATTTTTAAAAGAACATTTAAACAAACATCCCTAAAATAAAAGTCTGCCTTTTTTACCACCCACAGACAGGACATATTTATGTGAAATATTTTACACCCGGTTGGACTAATTATAAATGGATAATGAATAAGAGAGGTTGATAAAATACCACATAGTAAAGTGGTGAAACTGTTTAAATAATTTGTACTACTTGAATGTTCATATAGGCATTAGGGGTGGGCGATAGGACCAAAATCTTATATCACAATGAGTCATTTTATTTTACATTAACAATATATCACAATATATTTATTTTTACATTAAATAGGTTCAAGGTTCTTTTTATTCGTCACATACTCAATTATACAGGATATAATCAGTAGTGAAATGTAAATCAGGACAGGTCCGCTCAATGGACAGTGCAAAATATGTAACACAACACAAGAGAATATATATAAATATAGGTACAAATAAAATAAGAATAATAAGAAAAAATAAGGAGTAAAATGTGCAATAAAATAAAATGTGCAATACAGTATACTGTGGACTTAATAAATAATAATATAAACAGGGATGTGAAAGAAGAATGTGCAAACAGGTTGTACCGGGTATGTACACATAGCAGCAGTATGGATGGTGGAGAATAGTGAATGTTTTACAGTTTATTAAATTGAGTCATGTTGATGTTATGAGACTGAGTTTGAGTTTGGGAGCCTGATGGCCTGAGGGAAGAAGCTCCTCCTCAGTCTCTCAGTTTTTGCCATCATGCTCCTGAAGCGCTTGCCAGATGGCAGCAAAATGAAGAGACGGTTACCGGGGTGATTTGAGTCCTTGGTTATTTTAGCAGCTCTGCTTTTGCAGCGTTTGAGGTAGATGTCCTGCAGAGAGGGAAGAGCAGACCCTGGGATGCGACAGCTAAGCGCACAACTCTCTGCAGAGCTTTGCAGTCCTGATTGGAGGTATTTCCATACCACACTGAGATGCACTGAGTTAATACACTTTCTATGGCCCCTGAATAGAAAGTTTTCAGGATTGCTGGTGAGATTTCCTAATTTCCTCATGCAGATGGTAGTCTTTGCCTGGCTTTCTTGACCTGTGTTTGAATGTGTGTAGTCCAAGTCAGGTCCTCTGAGATGTTTACACTGAGGTACTTGAAGCTGCTCACCCTCTCCACAGGGGTCCCCTGACATAAGAGGAGTGTAGGGCCGTTGCTGTCTCTTCCTGAAGTAAGCTCTTTAGTTTTGCTCACGTTCAGAGAGAGACAGTTGTCCTGGCACCATGATGTAAGTCTCTCTACCTCATAATCTATCATTGTTGGAAATGAGGCCCAGAACCACAGTATCATCAACAAATTTACAATAGAAGTACTTGAGAGGAAATGTTCAGGGGAGTCAGGACACAGCCCTGTAGGCAGCCCTGTTCAGGGTGGGGTGGAGGTGAACTGGCCCATTTTCACCACTTCTGGTGAAAGGTCACCACCACCGGTGAGGAAATCTTGAATCCAGTCACAGAGTGAAGTGTTTAGGCCGAGGTCTGAGATTTTAACAGTAACAGCTTGATGGGGACTATAGTATGAAAGCTGAGCTTATTCAGAATATCAGCCAATATATTTTTGCTGTCAATGTGTGTGAGGGAAGAGTGCAGGATTTTTGCTGTGAGAGATGGCATCATCAGTAGACCTATTTGGGGTGGTAGGCAAACTGAAGAGGGTCCAAATAAGGTCTTTATGATATAAAATATACCATAGAAATTACATAATTGTCAATATCACAAAAAAAGAATAAAAAACGAATTAACATGAATGATTAACAAACGATAGAGGAATTAGACTGCTGTCACTTTAAGAGCTGCTTGGATTCAATATACTGTTACATGTGTTTTCTTTCTCAACTGTTTGCTTTCATTTAATACCTAAATTAATGTTTACGAGAAAACTTGCAAAGATGGAAATTTTTTTGACATTAAAATGGGTGTATAGTTCAAGGACTATAAAGTGGCAAAAATAACTCACTACTCGCACGCTCTATGAGCACCATTTTTACATGCACACACCTCTCAGACATTGTGCACATATAGCGAAATGAGTTCTCTTTCGCTGTTGATTGCGTTTCAACGGCCTGAAATCACTTGTTTTTAAAAATCGCAATGCTTAAAAACACATGCAAACGATACATTTTTTGTGACCGCGCAGCACAACAACATCACGTGAGCATGTAACTGTGATAGAGAAGACGATAATCCAAAATCTTGTCAGGAAGACAAAGTTCAACCAGATAATAGTGTCTACCAGTATATCGCCCACCCATAATAGGCATCATAGTATATTTGTTTGTGGATGAGGGCACGGTAGATCAGAGATCATTTTTGTTTCTATGTCTGTGTCACTATTAATGAGAGACAGCCGCCCATACCTGACACACACTCTCAGTGCCTGTCTGTCTCTTTAAGCAAACCGCCCCTCAGGTCCCGCTCATTACACATGCTGTATTTGCAGAGTGCCAAGAGACTGGAAAATACACTGAGATAAAGCGAAACTGCAATGATGTCAGAAAGAAGAATGAGAAGGGGGGAGGGACACTGACGGAGGGGAAAAGAGCTTTGAGATGAAGAGCAATCAAGTAAATGAAGAAAAAACAGGATAAGCGATATTTAAGACAGAGAAAGTCTTTCGGTTTGCGTTAGTTTTACACCTTCAGCAAATGTCAAACACTCCCAGCTCACGGATTGCAAAAAACTGAACGCTAAACCAATAAAAGTGGTACAATCCTAATCCCCTATAAGTGATTGTGTACATGAGGATGTCTGTATTAGAGAGAGAGAGAGATGGGTGAGGGGGATAACTGTGTGTGCGAGTGTGTGCATTAGGCAGTGATAACTGACTCGGAACGCACGACTGCGATGTTCTTCCTGAGGTGACTGAAAACTGTCACAATTGGTACCTAAAACACGCTCTCTTGCTCTCTCTCTCTCTCTCTCTCTCTCTCTCTCTCACTCTACCCATCAAGGACAGACACAGCAGAGTGAAGGAAGAACAGTAGCGTTAACTCTCTCTCACCCTCCTTTTTTCTCTCTCTTCATCTTTCTTTTCTCTTCTCCATTGTTCTCATTTATCATTCTTGTTCTTCTTCCACAATCTTTTACACTCACTCGCTCTCTTTCCCTCACTCGACTGCGCTCGCTCTCCCTCCCTCACTTGTTCTCTCGTGAATGTCACCTTTACTGGTGGTAGCCGCTGGATTTGCGCACACACCCACTCGCTGGCTTTGGGGTGGGGGGGGGGGGGGGGGGTAATGTAGGGCTGTGGGGAGAGATAATGCGTGCCAGAAGAGGCAGAAGGGAAATTTCTCGGAGTCCATTCTTCATTTGCCGGCTTCTTTCCTGCAACTCAGGGCTTTGTCCATCCCAACAGCTGAAGCAGAAGTGCCTCTGGACGTGGGAGCACTGGATTATCGCTCCAGATTATTTTTTTATTTTTTTCACCCAGCACAACTAAAGTTAGCCATAGGGACTGCAGGCTGACCATCTGCCCGTTTCTGACAGGATCTGTTCCTGATTTGATTCGAATAATTCTGCTGCCAGTGAGTGAAGAACTTTCCACGAGGACCAGCCATGTGTGGGTGAGAAAGCTCTTCGTTTCTGTGTGCTAAACTTTAGCTTTGTCAGTGTTTTTGTCTTCAGGAACAAGACACAAGGGGAAGGGAGAGGAGAGGAGAGGAGGGGGGGCAAATATGTCGGTGATGTCGCAACGATGACTTTGTCAGCCTCTTTCTGTATCTTTTTGTGGAAATGTGACCGCATCGTTTTATGTTTTTTACGGATTTGTTATGTTGCCAATATGTATTTAGCGAAACAAACATAATGAAGGACAAACCATGGACAGGTTGTGAGTGGACCAGAACTTAACCTCTTCCCTTACTGGAGGGAAACACGGACACGTGAGGAACCTACCTGAATTCTTGGCTCACCGCGCAAGGTTTGATCCTTGACTTTTACCTCTTTGTGCTGCTGGTAAAAAGACACGTGCATCCAGAGAGGGTCTCTTAAGCAAACAGAGACCCCCCTCCCAAAGGTGAGAGGGGGGGAAGATGGCAGCGCTTGCCAGTTCTCTCATCAGGCAAAAACGGGCAGTCAAGGACGACCAAGCCAACCGGCCAATAGCCAACAAACGCAAGCCGTGCCCCAAGAGCAACAAGTCTCTATGTCAGAAACAAATTCTTGTTCTCATATCAAAAGTACGGTTATGTGGCAGCCGCAGAGGAAGACTAAAAGACAAAAGACCAGGTAGGTTAATTTATAAATTTTCTATTTAGCCACTTTTAACTGGTTATCCACCAACTAAGGAAAACTGCATTCTTGCAAAATAGCAGAATTAAAAAAGTTTGAGCTAAAGTTTCTTATGTCATTCTTCTTTCTTTATGTCAACTTATGTCATTCTTCTTGGCTTCTCCGTTGACACTTGTTTTGTATCTTGTTTACAAATGTAAGGATACAAAAGCTTAAATACAGTCTGGTCTGAAATACAGTTGTCTCTGTGAAGCAATGCTCCATAAGTCACATAAAGGAGAGAACCACTAAGCTCATTAAGTTGCAGTGTTAAGGGATTTATTCAGACTTTTATAAGGGAGGAAAAGGTTTGACTGCTATTTTATGACATGAACAGAGCCGGAAGAGGCAAGCCCTTTATAAGGTGTGATTTACAGTCTTTCAAAGCGTCCCACATGCATAGGCTATTCTGGGTTGAGTTAAGACCTGCCCTTAGGATGCTAATTACTACCCTGGCTGAGACACATCATCACTTCTATGTTCACACATGGGCAAGCATGTCTGCATATTAATACTTATTTTCGACTGTGTTTCATAAAAGATTGTTACTCAGTGGTGTCATGAAATTGGAAGTTGGACTCCGGCCATGTTTTAGTTCCGGTAACCTTGCCACTGGCTAAACAGAAAAAAAACAGCATGCTCTCTGATTACAGCACTGATACGGAGACAGAAGCTCTGTGATTGTTATGCCAACCTACAGGGCAAAAATGCAAAACACCAGTGTCCACAACTCTGACTAGCAGTTTTATTGAAATAAAAACATCTCTGTTTGGTGTCGGTGCCATTGAAAGTGAAAGTGACGTGACATACAGCCAAGTATGGTGACCATACTCGGAATTCGTGCTCTGTATTTACCCATCCAAGTGCACACACACCCAGCAGTGAACACACACACCGTGAACACACACCCGGAGCAGTGGGCAGCCATTTATGCTGCGATGCCCGAGGAGCAGTTGAGGGTTCGGTGCCTTGCTCAAGGGCACCTCGTCATGTTATTGAGGATGGAGAGAGCGCTGTACATTCACTCCCCCCCCACCTACAATCCCTGCCGGCCCGAGACTCAAACTCGCAACATTTTGATTATGAGTCCGACTCTCTACCATTAGGCCACGACTTCCCACTGTTTGTGAGTTTTGTAATATATTGGGGACCAAACGCTTATGACATTGTGCAATTGACGCCATAGCCTAAGGTTGAATAACTAGACACTGAATAAAAGGAATGTCAATGTAAAAACAAAATGTGTGAAAGACGGGATAAAGAGATAAGGCAGTGAGTGAGTGTGTGAGTGTTTGAAAGAGAGAGCGTGGGTGTTTTGTACGTAAACGAAAATGATTATAGTCAGGGATATTAATCTGCCTCTTTATCCACCTCTCTCACCAATGAACATGAAACATGCCACACTGCAATCATCAGAAAAAATATGGGTATAAACATAAATGAATGTGAAAGGGAGGGTGTGTGCATGGATTTGTATGATACTGGGGTAACGCTGATAGCCTGTCCTGCTCCTGAGACCATATTCTGTAATATTTACATTTCTTTGATATCAACTGAACACATTATCACATTAGGCTCCAGTACTGTTAGCATAATGTGATTTAGAAACATACTGAAATGCAAATATATTTTTGCACAGGCAAACACACAAAAACTGACTCAGGAAACGAGATAAAATTGCATTGCTAGTATAGGTGATATTTGTATGATATTTCTAACTCTTACATCTATTCTTGCTTCATTGACTTGAATCCTCATGCTCATCTAGACAAGTTTACTCTAGTTGCTGATTTAGTGTTTATCTACCAGGGAACAACGTTTGGATGGTTAATATGGCCTGTTAGCCCTTGCCAGTACTTTCCAGCAGGAAAGTCCTTTTGAATACCTCAATCTGTGACATGCGAGTTGTGCTTCAAAACTTAATCCATAGCACTATGGGTGAACTGAAGCGGCCAAAAATTGACAAATTAGCGGGCATCACCTAGCCACAGCAGTGTGGGACCATGGGATCACTGCTGCAATGTCAGGTCAATGATCCATATACATCCATCATAACAACGTAAAGCCCCTGCTGCACCCACGACACCCTTCACACATCTGTCTCATGCACACCTGTCTCTGGTTTAGGATGGGTTCCCTTTCTGCTCTAAGATGGCGTCGTGGTCTCACACCCTCTGAGGTCGGCGCTGAGTCTACTGGTCTCTCGATCGATGCAGCTCATTAACGTATACTGATTAATCAATAATCACCCTCTCCGTTAGCCAAGTGTCCAATTTCACGCAAGGTGGAGATGGTATAGAAACGACCCTCCGCCACACACACACACACACACACACACACACACACACACACACACACACACACACACTGTTCTCTTAATAGCAGAGGCTGTTTTACACCTTTACAGTTTATGGAGCACTTGGCTTCTGTGGAGAGTTTGGCTTTGTTCAACAACAAATCTCCTTATAGAGGAGGAGAGAGAGACTGAGCGAGAGAGAACCGATTATTATCAGCAAAGGAGCGAGAAAACCCCTCACAGGCTACTCTCGAATTTTCCTTTACAATATACAACAGCTTACAGTGTCTTCAGTGTCTAAACTAAACATTAAAGATGGCATCTTTCCTAACACTACAAACTCTTACCAAAAGTATCATGACATTTAACAAATGAATGCAACTAAGGCACAACTTCACCGGTCAAATCCTAATTATCTCACTTTGGCTTTGAATGTTTTATTTTTAAGAAGATAACGGTGAAAACAGCATCTGAAGTTGAACCATCATATGATATATCATTAATATATCCAGAGCAGGGCTGGACTGGGACAAAAAAATGGGCCCTGGCATTTTTTGGTCCAGGCGGCCCACCACCAACACCACCACTTTATATATGTGATATACACTAACTGCTTTCTATTTAAATATATTTTAAAATGTAATTTATTCCTGTGATTTCAAAGCTGAATTTTCAGCATCATTACTCTAGTCACATGATCCTTCAGAAATCCTTCAAATATTCAGATTTGCTGCTCAAAAAACATTTATTATTATTATGTTGAGTACAATTTTTTCCCCCAGATTTCTTTGATGAATAGAAAGGTCAGAAGAACAGCATTTATCTGAAATAGAAATCTTTTGTAACATTATAAATGTTTTTATCATCATTTTTTATAAAAATTAAAGCATCATTGCTAAATAAAAGTATTAATTTCTATAACCCCCCCCCCCAAAAAAAAAATATACTGACTCCAAGCTTTTGAATGGTATAGTGTATAATGTTACAAAAGCTTTTTATTTCAAATAAATGCTGATCTTTGGATCTTTCTATTCAAAGAATCCAGGAAAAAACATACTCAACTGTTTTAAATATTGATATTAATAATAATATGTAAATATGGAAAAATGTTTATTGAACAGCAAATCGGCATATTAGAATGATTTCTGAAGGATTATGTGACACAAGACAGGAGTAATGATGCTGAAAAATCATCTTTGATCACATGTATAAATTACATTTTAAAATATATTCAAATAGAAAGCAGTTATTTTAAATAATACAAATATTTAACAATATACTGCTTTTGCTGTATTTAGGATCAAATAAATGCAGGCTTGGTGAGCAGAAGAGAATTCTTAAAAAAAGCATTCAAAATCTTAGGCTACTGTTCAAAAACTCTTGACTGGTAGTGTATATATGTATCATTGCATGTAGTAGTTTTGGATAAGAATAAAATGTCAGGTCTGAAAATATCGTGTCTTTTCTAATGTAAATCTAGATTAATTCGCATTGGCCCAATGGACACCTCTATAAACATACTTGAAATGACTTGGCCAAAAAATCACGGGGGAAGAATTACTTTTTATTAAAAAGAGTTTACGTATTCTACACTCGTGGCGCGTGCACACATTAGGATAGGTTAGATGCCTGCCTCTGTTTGCGAGTCCCGATCAAGCACTTTACCGATTCAACTACTCTCCTCCTCCTCCTGTCTGGCTCTTTGGCCCGCATCACTCACCGCAGAGCAAGCCTGTTCTTGATAAAGCTGCTGTGAAAACGTGGGAAACGCCAACGAGGAAGAAGTTGGGGTAAAGCGATCTTTGTATAGGTGTAGTAAAATACTTAATGGCTCCATCTATAGCGCATTGTGATTGGGTGGTTTACGTTGTCAATACACGAGACAAACCAATAGGCCACTAGCTGCTTGCTGTCCCTGCGTGATGGCAAAAAACACAACAACAACATTCTGTCGGCCCTCAGGGAAAATGTGCCCGGTATGCCCAATTACCAATCCAGCCCTGCTCCAGAGCCACACATGACCTCTGTCATTAATAAACTAATTGTGTGTGAACTTAACCATATTTAATCACACTAAAACTGGCAACTGGCAGATAACCATTTTCTGCTGCTGGATAAATGCAACCTTAGAGATCTAGTGCATTAGGGTAGGAGATTAACAACTGTCACCAGCCAAGTGAGTTTTTTCACAGTTGTGGGTGAACCAGCTCTGTGGTGGGAAACATTTAAGATGGCTCAGACTGGCCTTGGCGGGGGGAAAAAGCTGTCTCTACGTAGTATACTTGTTTATGTGTACATTTTGATTAGATCTTAGACCAGCTCAGGAAATATTTAGGGTACAATCGGCTTATAATGTACGTTTTATTTTTTTAAATATGAGATTACAGCTGTCAAGATTTTGTGATTTGCATTAAACACTGAGTGCCTTGTTTGAAACTAGGGGGATAAATGGTGAACATGCTATTGTAGCTGAAAGAAAAGTTAATTTCCCGTCCTGCATACAACCTTCAAAATGAAAATTAAATTGGAAAGAAAAAGAGATAGGAGGTCTGCAGATGTGTAGCAAGGGGAATGCAGTAGCTCTGCTCTGTGTTCAGATTAAAGGAGTCGCCCAGGGCACGAGGACGAGGCACTGGAGGAGGACAGCATTAAGCTGACCGCTGAAGATGGGCTGTCTATCTTGCTTACTCAACAACACCCGATCACACTGCACAGTGTTAGGTAGCCTCTCATCAGAGTACTGAGAGTGCCAGGGGTCAGAAAGAAAGAGTGAGTGAAAGACGGAGAGGGGAAGAGATAGTAATTCAGAGAGGAAGGAAGTAAAGGAGAGATGGAAAAGGAAGGAAAGGAGAAAATGGAGACGAGACAAGTGGAAAGACAAAAAGTGAGTGAGAAAATGACAGAAGGACATGCAGAGGGAATTCAGAGGAAGAGAGAACATCACTGATGATTAAGCAAGTTCTGGCAGAGAGTTTATTCAATTAAAATTGGCAGCCTATACTTTCCCTGCATGAAGTTTTTGTTCATTTTCTTATGTTAAAATGTGAGAAAACGCTGTCTTATTTTAAAAGAACATTCAAGGTTCAAGTCCTAATGCTATGCTCAAGTTCTATGAACATGTTATTGATTACGGCAGAAAACTATTTTTAATTCCTTTTCGATTTTTTGTTTTTTATAATAATTTAATTTAATTGTGATAGATAGATAGATAGATAGATAGATAGATAGATAGATAGATAGATAGATAGATAGATAGATAGATAGATAGATAGATAGATAGATAGATAGAGAGTACACATCTTATACTCATCGAAATACATGCACAAGTAACCTAATATGGGATTTAACTAGCATGAACAGTATTGATTACAAAGCTGCTGGTATAGTCGGATAATTTACTTTACTCTCTCTCTCTGAGCTCACAACACAGCACTTGCTCAAGTAATTAATGAATTAAGAATGATTTACCAAAGATTTACTTCATGGTTGCCACACTCAGGTCCCTCTGGATGATCCTAGAGGCAGAAGCGTATAAAGATATTGAGATATATGAGAGAAGTAAATATGACAGAAATTAAAGACACCAAAGCATCATGTTACTGGATATACAAATCTAAAATTGAACACTATTGATCTCCACATGAGGGCTGGTGGGACAATTTATGATTGACCATCTGAAATAGTCTAATAATGTGACAGTAAAGAGAACCCGCATGTGACTAATGGCCCCTACTGTGCACGTTTTATTGGTGTTAACATTAGCTGAGGCTTTCTCAGAGCTAACAGCATTAATCTGCTCTATCCTCCACTAGCGGCCCTCCAAAATGAACTGAGAGATTGGAGTTACCCCTTTACAAGCTCTTAATTGAATAATTAGTGCATTCTGTATTTTACATGTTGCAGATGGAGTCACGTCTAGTAATTAACATTTTAGACTTAGATTTAAAATATGCTATATGAAAAAAAGTACTGGTAAGTTCAAAAACATTTCCTATAATCTTTTAAAAAAAGACACTCAATCCGTTATTCAAAATACGGGTAAAACACCAGTGACTAAACAATATTGATAATTAACTAAGTACTTTGTGCCCTATTTTTATGGACTTTTCTTGGAGTGTAACATATACAATGCCACTAACACTCCAGAACATCTTCCTCTTTGGCTGTCCTGAGAGCCCCAATTCTGACAAATCTCAGCTGCAGCAATCACTGCTCACTACCATCTGTATGAAATGAATAACCAATTAGTTTTGCGGCTGCAACAGCAGCCAAACGACTTCCCCAGACTCGTTTGTTGATAATGAGGACGCCAAACATACAAACATCAGCTTATGCTGTTACACAACCAAAGATTGAGAAGGGTTTCATAATCTATCAAGAATTTAATTCCAGATGAAAAGATTCATGCAGGGATTCATGCTTTTGTTTTGAAGGGTTATTTCAGTGCTGCCTCTGGGTTGGAAGGCTGGACTAGAACAGGATTGAAAAGTTCCGGCAGTTTGGAAGAGATCAGATTAGGACTAAATTTGCCTGAAATAAATAAGAGCAAAGGCAGCACTGGGATAAATGCCACTAGCCTGTGATTAGTATGAGTGAATTCATGCTGGAGAACAAAGTCATGTATCATATTAATCAAACATTATTGATAAAAAAGGAAATTATGCTCATTAATGTGCATGAAATAGTGGGGGGGGGGAAATGTATCTTTGCAATGCTGAATTTGGTATTTGAGAGAAAAATCTCAAATTAAAAGCAGAGCTTTGTAAGAAAAGATTAAAGAATGTTTCCTCATTTAAAAAAATATGTCCAAGTCTTTGCAATCTTCAGGTGTCCTTTGTTTGGATGACAGAAAAAAAGTAGTGCATTTGTGATATCTTCGCATTTTAATAACAGTAGTACTACAAATTATACCTTAACTTAGTCTAATTGTAGAGTTACTTAGAAGTATCTCTCTTGTATTTCAGTAAAAATAACTAAGCATCTTTAAATCATTATAAATTTGCTGAGAAACAAAATTGTGTAAGATAATCGAAAAGCCTTTCCAGAAAAATCTAGCTATTTTTCTTACCTCTTTGGCAATGTTTTAAAGCTTAAATGTAACATTTGTAACTTAGTAGCCTACTTTTATATATTTATTTATTTATTTAGTCATTTAGCAGATGCTTTTATCCAAAGCGACTTACAAATGAGGACATTATAGAAGCAATCAAAACCAACAAAAGAGCAACAACATGCAAGTGCTATTACAAGTCCTGGTTAGCCTAACGCAGTACACGTAGGGGTTTTTTTTTTTTTTTTTAAGAAAACGAGTATATAAAATAAATGTAAACATTTATGTGCTTGAAACCAGTAAAACAGAAAATACAATAAATTCAAGCCACAATAATGGAATAGAGCTTTACATTTCTTCTGGAAAACAAGAAATACAGTTTAAGATTTATTTCTGACCAGTTTGACCTTTTGATACACAGATAAATATAGAATGAGATTTTGAGTCTTAATACTACCGTTTATGCTTCACAATTCATTTCTCAGAAAGTAAAGGAATTCTGGCACATTTAGGTACTGATAGAGAGCGCTTGGGCTTTATTTACACTAAAACGATGAGTAAATGCATCAGAATCGGAAACACCCCCATGCCCTCTCGTCTCACAGCCTAATGACATTGCGAATGACAAAGAATGCCTCAATAGCCTCTCTCACACTGCAGCTGAAATTGAATTTGTGGATACTTTGATTAAACCTGACAAGGACAGATTGAGTTTGACCTCTAACAAGAGGCAGACACAAAAGAAGTGTGTGTGTGTGTGTGTGTGTGTGTGTGTGTGTGTGTGTGTGTGTGTGTGTGTGTGTGTGTGTGTGTGTGTGTGTGTGTGTGTGTGTGTGTGTGTGTGTGTTTTAGAAGGGGCAGTGGATAAGGAGCAGCAGACAGAAAAGGTAGACATTTACCTCAGTAATTTCTGAGCACTTAAGTGCTGGTGTTGACGTCATGAGCGGGCAAGGCTCCATTACTGTTGGGCTGTCATCCCAGAGAGTCAGGTTGCTTTATAGTTACATATAACACGTCCACCACTGCAAGTACTGGAACCAAACCAGCATGTAAAACCACCTTTCATTCAAGTTTTTGTACATTCAGCAGCCTGTACTATAGTATTTCAAAACATACTATTTGGCATTTATCCATACTTTCAACCTCTTATTTTGTCAATTCACAATAAATGATAATCAAATGTACATGGATGTTATCTCAGGAGACGGTCCCTTGAGGTCACACAATGATGCTGACAAGGTCATGTCAAGCACACAACACAGGAAGACAGAAGATTGAAGTGTCTGATTGGATTACTGACCTTCAAAAGATTAATACCCATAAACACTCAGTAATTTTCACTCAGTTGGGTCTTTTGATAGAAACGTGGCATTAGAAAAGCTTTAATGGACGTGTCTTAGAGCAAATCACATGGCCATTTCTTTTTTGCTGGTACCTCACACAGTAAATCTACCAAAATAAAAAGAGCCGTTGCAGTAGAGAGCAAAGGATAAGAACTAAAGAAAGAAAAGAGATGGTGAAGATAAGGACACATTCTCATAATAATTTAACAAAATAAAAAATAAGTTCATAGATCAACAATCATGCTGGTCCTGGAACAACATTACGATCAACCAATCAGATTTTTAATGTTCGGGAATTGATATTTCCCTTTGATTTGAGGGGTAGCTAATGTTTATGGTTAAGTATAGGGATTTAAAACTGCATTCTTAAAATTAGTCATGCACCAAAAATAATAATGATGCATTTAAATAGCGCTTTATTTTGTATTGCTGTACACCCAAAGCACTTTACAATCATGTGGGGGGGGGGGGGGGGGTCTCTCCTCAACCACCACCAGTGTGCAAGCATCCACTTGTATGATTTTGACCACAGTAGTGTATATTTTGTGCTATAAGCTACAACTTAAGACTGGACGCACCTCACCATGACCAAAATGATGCTAGAACAGCAAGAACTTTATGAATTACCCAAACTTTGAGTCAAAATTTTATTTAAAACTTTTAGGAACCTTTTAGAAATTTGATACTACTGTTTTTGACGACAAAAAAATCCTTTTAGTGCTTCACTACTGTAAATAACTTATTATGGGAAAATTTGACTCCGGTTAGTAAACTATATATATATATATTTATCCCCATTAAAAATAGGAAAAACTAATAAATCTTTAATTTCTGTGCAGAAAGTGAAATGGCAAAAACATTTTTGTCCAACTTAAAGCAAAAACATTGTTGGTTTTGTGCACTTAATATAATAAAGCAAACCAAAATTTAATTTAGCCAACTAAATTAAAGACACAAAAAGAAAACTGCACTGCATACAAGCATAAAAAAACAATTAGAGATGCCTATGGGCTCACAATTAAATATGAATTTCCATAGACTTTTTTATTTTTGATGATTTTTGGATGAGATAAACTTGAGTAATACATTTTATTACAGCTAAACTAAACAGGTACATTTGGTCTGCTGTGATTACTTTCCAAGTATGGCGTGTTTATGGGGAGGCCCACAGTTTAAGACATTGAAAACCCCTGCAATAGAGAGGTTGAAAGAATAAGAAATGGGGTAGGAAAAGAAAGAGGTCAGACGATCAGAAGATCTGATGAAGGAGGAAGAAATAGAGAGAAGGAAAAGAAGAATGAGAAATGCGAGCGAGATAAGAGGGGAAAACTGCTGAGAACTGCAGAGAATGAGAGACAGCAGAGAGAGAGAGGACTGGTGGGGAGTCCTAATAAAGGTTGAGGGAAGCCCTGGAAGTTTGGCCTTAGTCAGGGAGGGGAGTCACAGATGCCCTTGGCTGCTCGCTGAAGCAGCGCCTGTAATTACTCTGCACTCTCTTATCATTACGGGGTAAGCCGGCATCTCACAGCTATAAAACAGCACACCGCACTGTACCAGACACTCCGCCAGAACCTCCCATACACATACACACAAATACAGGCTCCTTGCACAAACACGAAAGGTTACTTGACAGTTAACCTCTATCGATCCTGTGAACACCAGCAGGAAAATAGGGTGCGACTTTTGGCTCTGCTACACTGTGACCGATCAAACCACGCACACATAATTGAACGAACACATGGAGGCTTCGTCTTGGATATTGTATTTTCTGTCTGACTTTGAAGAGCTGCACTGGGCAATGCCGCATTTGAAATAAACAGCCAGAGCTCTCAATACAGCTGGCTGAAGCGGACATCCCGCTCAGTACAAGAGTCCCCGATTACAGTGTGTGGGGTGATATCGCAAGTGGGCAAAATATAATAAAGAGACAAAGTCAGAAAGCACCAGCAGGAACATGATTAGCATTACTGCATTTGTATCACTCTAGCTAGTGTAGGGAATATCAATGCTTGAATACTAATAACAACATTGCTTAAATCTGCTCTCAGTGGGGTTGGTTGTACAGAGAGAGAGAGGATTGCTGGTTTAGTGGGGATTGTTGGTTTATATGTTGTATGTTTGCTGTTTATTTCCATAACAATTGTCACCCTCAAAAAGGCAAAAAAATACAATGTAAAAGTACGAGAATCCCTCAGCCAATCATATTAATTAAAAGTCATTGATGCGTGAGATTAAATTAAACAGAGTTAGGGGTGAAAAGGAGATCACTGTAGGCTCGGTGGAGAGATATAAAGAAAGAGAACTAACTTTTGTAGGTCAAAAAATGACACAAACAGTATTGATAATGTGACATCTGCAACACTGCTCTATTGAAGTCTGGACAAAGTGGAAAAAACTTGCTTAAAGAAATAAAACAATAAAAAATTTACTTTCTTAATACTCATTCCTGTGCATGATTCAGTAGTACAGGTTATACCTACGCAAAAAAGGATGTCCCACCTCACAAATTACTTCCCTGTTCTATCAATTCTACCTTTATTTATCCTTTCTTTTATCTTCCCACGTTCACAGAGTATAAAAAGCAGACTGATGAAGCAGACTGTTCCCTCACCATGCTCTGTTCCTCACGGTAACTGTTTCTGACACAATAAATCAGGGATTTTTACGAAGAGTGCAATTTTTTCTATATAAATTTGATGGTTAAGTGGTGCAATGTCTATTAATAATATCTAAACTTGGGCTGTAATGATTTTTGAAATTCAAAGAATTTGTCTTTAAAGTTTTTCTCAAAAGTATAGTTGAACATTACCCAATGATTTAATACTTTAAAGCTACACAGTAATGATTAAAAATCGAATAGAGACTGTAAATCTGGCAAATGCTTAGACAAGTCAAGTCTCATTTGGTAACCACACACTAAAAAGTGGAGTTTTAAATTTACTCTAATATTTTTTTTTATCTCAATCTCTAAATAGGCATTTTAACACTTCTAAAAGTCGTACTGAAATAACTCCCAAATAGAGTTCAAAAACAACTCCACATAAAGCTAAATTTGACCTCTAATGGGAATAGTGGTGCATTCTAACACTAGCAGGAATTACATTTCCAACAATAGCAGAGCTCTACAGTGCGACCATTTCAGTTGCATTTTCAGTGACTGAAAAGTACTGCATGCGACTATCAAAAATAGGAGCACCTGTGCGACTAACCGGATCAGTATATTTTTAGGAGCTCCTGTGCGACTAACCCTATCAGTATATTTGTGTTTGCGCTCAGGGGAGCTTCAAAGATTTCCACTTACGGGTTTTTGCAGCGTTGAGTAATGCATTGCAGACGTATGTTGATTCATTGAATGCAATGTTAATCAGAATCCACTTACTGCTCAAAATACTGGAGTTTTGTTCATTGCTGAGTTATGCAAGATCCCAAATCCTCTCGTTATGACAAACAAAGTGTAGACGGGGTGTAAATAAGAGATTCGTTGTGCAGTGTAGAAAAGTTTGTTGATTATAATGCAACTTTGTGAGATCTTGATGAACTTGAAGTGAGCGACAGCTTTTAAAGATTATTGAGAGAGTTTGCAAATGTGATATTAAATTCAATAAACAGTTAATATTAAGTGATGTACATCTTATGACTTTAACAATATTGTCTCATTTTGCTCTATTTCATCAACGAAAATAGTTTCAAACAAAGTCCCAGCTGCTCATCTCCAAGCAAACAAATCGGTGTTTAGTTTATGAATGAACCTGCGTTTTTAAATGAATCTAGTGAGTCAATGATTCAATTACCTATTCACAAAGACGTTCTTCAAACGAACCAATTGAATTAATAATTCAGTGATAAAATCAGCGACTTGCCTCTACCTGCTGGCAGTTTTATTTTTAAAGTGTAATTTCAGTCAGCCTATCTAAATAATTAAAATCAAACAATAGTTCTGTATTCAAAATTGTATATTTCAAAATTAATCTGACAACATTATTAATTTAAAACATCCATGCCACTTCTGAGCCTCTGTAAATGTCTGTAAATGTACCCACATGCCACTTTTGTGTTCTTCTGTGCCACCGTTGTAGTGGAAACACATTATTTTAATACTGATTTCTTTTGATTGGTAACTTATTATTCTTATTCTACCTGTTGTTATTACATTTTGTATTAGACATTTTGTAAAAGCTTATAAATATGAATTTGACATACTTTTAATAAAGATAGAAAAAATGCCATTACCAAAAATACAAAACAAAATGCCCCTGTAAATCACTTTAAGGAGTCAAATATGACCCTGTAATGGGAAGGCTAATTATTGTTATTGATCAGAAGGTGCTCCTGAATTTTTGACAGTGCTCCTAAATTTTTTAGATTAAAAGAAGAGTAAGCGTAGAGCCCCGAATAATGTAAAGCTTTCTATTTATTCCTCTGGCTCAGTGTATATTTAAAACTGTAAAATTAAATATAACCCAAGTAGTAGGCTATATTGAGTTAGAAGTAAAACTACTCATAATTCACACAGTATCCTCAAAAAGAGAGAGAGAAAATTGATTTAGCAGTGATGAACAGTACAAACACAGACTTGTTTGCACAGAGGACTTGGCGAAAATGCTGAAGTTTTAAACCTGTTAACATTTAATGATCATTCCTGACCTGTTAAATCAATAACCATTAGAAACGTACCTCTCAGTAATTGTGTTCCTTATGTCTGCCGTGGTGCAACTGCAAAGAGCTTCACTGTATAATGTGCTGAATACGAAGTGAGCTTTGAAGAGTTCATCACTGTCGAAAACACTCGCATATCGCAGGCGGCCCGCAGGCCAAAACTGGCCCGCCAGCAATAATATCTGGCCCGCACCCACAGCCAGATTATTTTGAAAGCGGATGGTTCTAAAATAAATCTGTCATGCCAGCAACAGTTACTCACAATCAGAGTATGAGCGCAGAGTGGAGCGAGGAGCAGATTTTTTAAAAGTCGGAGCGTGGTGGTTTTAACTCACTAAAAGAGCTCTCCACCACCATCACAAGTACAATTCATGCCAACAACCCGTAATATAACTGCATATTTAGCAAGAATTCACAAGTTAATATTTAGCTAGCTTGATAGAGAAGGATAACTCAAATCAGAAGAATGTAAAGGCTATATGATGACGGCAATGGACATGATCGGTAAGTTATAGTTCTCAAGGAATTTGTTTGTTGCTTCTAGTCTAAATACTGAATATTTTCAGCTGAAAGCATGATATAAACAAGTACTACAACACTTGTTTACACGCAGTCGCTCTCTCAATAATGCATTCAAAAAATGTAGCCTAATCTTACAGTGCTACTTCATCTGTATCCGATTTCGAATTAGCAGAAATCTGTAAGAAATGCATTGATCCGTAGGTAAAATAACTGATGAAAACGTAGTTATTTTCATCATAAACAAAATTTGCACTGCAAAAAGCAGCTATTATAATTCTGACAACCATTTTATTAGCTTGTTATGTGGACGTGGTAGGAAAGAAATGTTTGCACACCAGCGTTCCAATAAGCCACTTATTATCCTTTGACTATGTTCCGGCCCGCCATCTAGTGGTAAAACTTTTTTTGGTCCGATGCCAAACTTACTTGCCGACCCCTGATGTAGAGTCTCTGGATACTCTATTTGTGTTCCCTAATGCAGAGCAGGAAATATTTAACACTAGACACAAAGGTCTGAATGTTTGTACAAACCTGGAAAGAATGGTTAAACCACATTGTCTAAATACACATTATTGCAAAACGAAAGACTCCAATCTACATCTCCATTTGGAAAAAAAATGGTACAATTATAAAATACCTTCAGAGACATCAACAAATGCCTGAGGAGAAACACTTTTGACCTTTTGTAATTGGAGGAACAGCAGCAAGATAACAGCCTCAACCTAAACAGAGAAAACACATGAAAATAAGTGTCAAAGAAAAAAATGTTATTTAAATAAAGCAAGAAAAGGTTGACCAGTCACTTTCTCCTTGGGCAGACCTAATGAGCCAATCAACATATGTGACCCTCTCTGTGAAATCCAGGCTAACGTCTCAAAATCTAGTTATGAGATAACAAGCATCAAATTTGGATTTTAACCATTAATTTCAATATTTGACATGGCCTTACTCAGTCAATATTAAAGATATGAAGGTTACATTTTCACAAAATGTTCTTTACCTTATGAAGGATGATTTTATGTAGAAAACAGTAAATCACAAAAAATCGACTTTAGCTGGGTTTTCACAGAGAGGGTCACGTATATACTACTCATATACTTGATATCTTGCATTCTCAATTTAGTTTCTCAAGAGCTTCCTGGCAACCTCCAAAATGCATCAAGATGTACTGGTTAATCTTGCATATATGATAAAGCACGGAATAAATGCATTATCTAAGAGTACTTCAGGTTGTGTATAAAGTCATCAGTTCTAATCATGAGCGGAGTTGAATCAGTCTTGCGAAATTATGTTCAGGAAACGTGGCTTTAAAAAAAAGACAAACGCTTGCAATGCTTCAGATTTCCATGCTCAGTTTTGTCAGTTATTTTTCCTTGTAGGCATTAGGCAATTCACTGTCAGATGGCAAACCAAACATTACTGAGACTGCAAAAAGTAAGATATGTTAACCAGATCAAAATCAACTTTAGGACTACAGCATTAGGCTATAATGCTCTTACGGATATTTTGCAGATCATCTCGAATGTATAGCAAAACCAACCTGCTAGCATTTGTGAATCTGCTCAGAAGTCCTAGGCCCCAATCAGTTTGTCAGCCTCTCATGCAAATGAGTTTTAAAATGTAAAAAGCTTTGATGCCAGTTTTACAATACTACTAAATACATATATATTGGAAGAAATAATGTTTGGACATTTGAAATCTTACTGCAAAAAGTTATCAAAACAATACTGAGGTGTATTGTGAGCTGCAGTGCAGATATCGTTTCTAAAACTCAAGTGTAGACTTTAATTTCATGTACACATGTGGCTGCTTGTTATGCAAGTTGTATCATACATTTCATGCAGAAACAATTATTCAAATAAAATGTAAGCGTTGAAGAGAAATGTAAGAAACAAAAATTATTATCTGGAAAATAATTATTTTAATCTGAGGTAACGTTAACACCTTATACTCCCATAAATGTACTAGAAGTGTTGATTTGAATGCACAGCACATTTTGTTCTTTGACAAGTAAAGTTAGCAAAACCGGGACGTTTTGTTAGAAATTTTACACAGTGACAAACTGAACATCTTACCCGCTCTTTTTACTGAGGTAAAATACCGCCCATTTTCCAGGCTGGCGTCTTTCAAGAAACTGACAATGCTATTAGAGACTAGTGCAAATAGATTGATACATTTTACACAGAATGCTGTTATATGTGACAATATAGGTATATTTATTTTAATAGACAATATCCTAATTCCTTACATTAAAAAACACCATGCTACCCTTCACAGAAAACTCACGCACAACATCGACCAGATGTTTACTTGCGTAGGGTGTACGTGGAAACGTGGTTAAGCAACAATGGTAGGAGTTGGACGCTCGAAAATTTTATTGCGTCGTTAATTCAGCTTTAAATTGTAAAACATACTAATAGGTACTGAACTTAAAAAAAAACTGTAAGAATACGAAACTTCGCTTCCACATAGACATTACTTAAAGTGATGATTCTTATAGCAGTTCAGTGAGTCAAGTATTGATTCAGTAAGTTAGCCGCTTTGACTGTTTCAGAAAGGACAATTCGTCTGAATCACACGTGAGGTCTCGTTATTTGATTCGCTAAAAGAATGGGCTCATAAGAGTCATTTTCTAATGAATTGTTCAACACTGTTTGCACTGTATGTTAGTTTACGTGTATGTTTCTTTCTGGGCACACTCATGATAGGCTACTCACATATTTGTATGAACAACTAAAACATTACGTTTTGTTTACTTGTTTAGCCCTTTGTTAAATCTTTGCCTATTTAATGAACTGAATAAATACTTGAATAATGGCAATGCAATTAAATGTTAGTACTATTGATTTGCACTGGAGCAAACTAAGTGGACTTGTTGATTCTACACTGCTTCTTTTGGAAATAAGACTACGCAGTATAGAACATGCATTTCTCAATAATTATTTTAAAACGTATAAAAGAGAGAAATTCCAGTTTGCCTTTGCATTCAATATGTAACTATTGGCAACAATAATGTTTTACCATATGTTGGATAATTCCTGTTAAAATACTGTTTTAGCTAACCAAATACATTGGACATACATACAATTGCATTAAAAAGAGCAATGGTTTGTCTGACAGTAATAAAATGGTAGATGGGAACAACTGTCATTCAAGTGGGGTTGATCCATAATGCGTAGTGAAGAAGTAGCTAAACTGAAGTGTAAAAGTCGCAATATGTGTAACATATATTCCAGGGAGGGATAAAGAGATAAAGATAAAAGCCTGATAGGGAACATGTATGCAGTAGATTAACACAACATTATGTAACATTGCATAATGTGCACTGTTATACCCAATTTAAAAAAAATGGCTGGTATTTGGAACACAAACGTGCTGCCAAAAGGATAGTTCACTTAAAACTAAAATGGTCATCATTCACTTTCCTTAATATTGTTACCAAATCTAAACCAGTTTGGAATTTTCTACAATGTTTTACAAAATTGTATCATTGTTCCTTTCTTGACAGTTAAAATGAATTGGGACTGAGCATTTCAAGCTTCAGAAAGGACACCATTAAAATATCATAAAAGAAGCCCATGTGTCTTGTGTGCTATAATATAAGTCTTCTGAACTCTTGCAATGCATTAAATAAATAGTTTTGTGAGGAACAGACCACAATTGAAGCCTTTTATAAACTGATACTTTATTCATTGATTCATGAACAAATCATATAGCTTCAGAAGACTTTGCAATGCTCCCTGTTATAATATTTTGTGGTACTCTTGCATCCTTGAAAGCATCAACACACTCTCATTGTAATGGAAAAGAGCAACAACAGTTCTTCAAAATTTCTGTTCAACGAAAGAAAGAAAATCATATGGTCTTGGAACTGCAAGATAACTGTGCAGAGATGAGAAGCTAAAATACAAATAATGACAGATAAAATAAATCCAACATAAACAGAATTCAAGTATTTATTTCTCCAGTAGCAGCTTCCAGTCGCTTTGCTAAATCCTGGCAAACAGTATTTTATCCAGTGCATGTGAGTCTGAATGAGAGAGAGAGAATAAAAGCTGGTGGCTGGTCCTCAAAGGCAGGATTCGGCACAGCACACCAGCCGTCGCTTGCTGTATCTCCACCGAGGAGTTGGCAGCAGCTCAGTGATTTCTGACTAAATTACCATCTGTAACAGCCTGGAACTGGACACTGCACACTACCACTCCACACACACACCTCACTTCCACCGGATAAACAGCACCCAGGGGGGAAATCAGAGCAGCCACTTGCTTTTTTTTCTCTTTTTTTAAGATTTTTACACAGAGGGGGATCTCTTTCTCATACAATTCTTTGTAAGCCAGTTCCCAGAATAGCACCTTTCAAATCTCTTTCTCTTGTTTTTCCTCCCTTTGTCATTTGTTCAATTCATTTCCATTCTCTTTTTATTCTAATTTCAAAATTCATATAAATATAGAGATCTATAATATCTGGTTAGCCAATCATATAAGCCGTAAATGCCATGTGACTATATACTCTCAAGCCACATGAACATGGCATGGTGACTAACCACGCAAATCCAAACACTCTAGTATTAATATATACTAGGAGCAACCCACCAATTACTTGTGTTCCTATGCAGGACTAAACTAGTACAAAACCGCATGCTGTAATAAGTGCTGCTAAACACCCTGTTGGTGTGTGTATGTGTGTGTTCTGTCACTTTGCTGTGTCATGCTGGTTTTTGGATGTGGTGTTGAAGAGCCATGATAGCCGCGGTTCCCTCTGTTAAACAGTAGCGTGGAATGGTGTTTGCATCCCGGTGCTTTATGTTGATACTCCAAAATGTAATCATCAGTGTCGCCGTTCCAGTGGAGGGCAGCTGAGATTCTGATTAGGCCTGTCATGCTTCAGCTATCTATCAAATGAGGCTGTTAGTGCATAATTTATGCCGGTCCAATACATATAGAGTCATCTTCTCTAATGAAATTATATCATATGCATCCCTTCCCCCACCTTGCTTGACAAATAATCACTTGCTTCCCCTTTTGGTTTGATAATGAAAGTGAAAGTGACATGACATATGGCCAAGTATTGTGACCCATACTCGGAATTTGTGCTCTGCAATTACCAATCCAAGGTGAACACACACAGCAGTGAACACACATGCAGAGCAGTGTGCAGCCATTTATGCTGCGGCACCCGGGGAGCATTTTGGGGGTTCGGTGTCTTGTTCAAGGGCACCTCGTTGTGGTATTGAGGCTGGAGAGCGCTGTACATTCACTCCCCCCTCACCTACAATTCCTGGAGAGCGCTGATTACTAGTCACTCTCTAACCTAGGCCACAACTTCCCCTAATGTATTATATTATTACACCATATGGGTAAGTGAAGGAGAGATGGTGGAGGAAGAGTAGAGACCAAGGGAAATTAATAAGAAATATTGTAATCCTGAATTTTGTGTCATGTAAATGACCAGGCGAATGAATGGGAAACTCAGAATTGTGAGGTTGTGATGTCCAGATGAAAGAGGATGGAAAGCAGCTCTGCAATATTTTTTTGCGAATGGTATTGCAAAGTTATTATATTGTAGTGTTTTGTAATAGAGCTTATAGTCAGCTAATGTAAGGCTAATGACTCACCCTTTGTGGTTTACTTTATACAACTTTTTCATAATTTTCTAGGTAACGATCATAAATAAATAATATAGGTTGTGTAATGTGATGCAGGTGTATTTCCTTTTGCTTATCCACTTGTACAACAGAAAAAAATAGTGTGTGTGTGTGTGTGTGGGGGGGGGGGGTGTATTGGAATAGGTCTGCTAGCTCAGCACAGACATTTAACAGATTTTTTTTTTTTTTTATTATAAAAGTCACATTAAAACTGTCCAGGAAATATATATTTTTGATTCTTTTCTAATGTTGTTTTGTATAGATTGTTTAGTTTTACATTTGACCCAGAGTTTTAATCTAAAAATATAAAAATCCATCAGAAAAAAATATGAATTACATTTAATAAAGAAAATATAAAAAAATAATTAAAGAGAGTAATGATTATAATAATTAATTTGTGAAATGTATTTATTTCTTTATTTCAATCTCAGTTTTTGCCATCAAGTCCATTATAACAAATAATAATAAAAAAAAAAAATTCTAAATTTAGTGTACTTTATCAACGAGACAACAGTCTCAGAAGAGCAGCTTATGGTTAAATTTGTGAAGTAAAATTAAGGTAAATAACATATTTTATAGTGCATTATTTACAATCAAATCAATTAAGTGAAAAAAAAATGAAATGCTGTGGAATACTGTTAATAATAAATGCTAAAAATGACACTGGTGGAAATGTTTATGACATGCATGATAGAATAATTTTGGTCATATTTTCTGTATGTGCAGACTGTTGGACATTTTAGTGGGCAGATGAAACAGTGAAAGTGTTAAAAGTGTATTTTTATTTTGTACAGCACAGGATCCAAAGTGACTATAGTTGAAAAACACCCAACACACCTGACTGCTCAATTCGGAAGTAGGAGCGTTTATTCTGTATTTGAAAGCAGAATAATTTCCTATTCCTACCAATGCTTCTTGCTGATCTCAGACCAGAGATAAAACCGCAGCAGCAAAACTAACACACACACAATCAGACACACACAAACCTGAGCTTTGCAACCTCTTTGTGTCAGTGGAATTGTTATCAGGATTTGCGTGGGTGAAATCAATACAAGCTTTTACCGGGTCTTGGGAAAAGTTCAGCAGATTCCACCACAGTCTTCTGCACCACTAAAGGTGACATGTCAGCAAAGAGAAATAAAAGGCCACACACAGACTCAAGAACACACACTCACTGTATAGGTGAGAAAATATCTTCTTATCCAATTGTGATTGGATCGGCCGATTAAGCATTAATTACAAAGCAGTTCTCAGTTCATTTTGAGTTTGACATGATGAAGCATGCAAATTTGAGACTGGCTGTCTTTTTAACCCACTGGCTTGACATTTATACAATACAAACCTTTAACTAATATCCTTCGCAGTGGAAACTCATAACAAGCCAGCCTACCCCTCCAGATAATCGTTTTTAAATTACCCTTTTCCTTGAGAGATTTCTTTCATTTGAATTTCACTGTGGGGGACGAATCAGCTGGTCCTAAGAAACTGTTCTGTACAAACTGTACATGCAACTTTGTTTAGCTTCTCTTTCACTTGTTTCTAAAATGAACACAAAGTAGGCCTGAGGGACTGTGCTAATAAAACATTTAGCTTTTGTTCTTCTCCTCTAGTCTCATAAATAAATGTGCAATGCGAGTAAATCTTTTATAGAGTTGCAAACATTTTATTTGCCAAAGTCCTGTAGTGACCAAAGCTCTAAAAATAAAGATAAGGTGAACATCAATACAATGCTATGAGATGGACAGCATTCAAAGCATAACAGAAACAGGGAAAAAGAGAGCAAAACACTGTCTTCAAGCAGTTTTACATGAGCAAGTTTAAATGTCAAGTGAGTTATGCATATTAAATGCTTATGACTAATGCATTACCTGGAATATATGTGAGGCCTGAGAAAGGTTGTCTATTCTGGTCTGACCCTTCAGGTCTTTGAGGCATCTTTATGTGCAGAAGAAACAGCTGTGCTCTGGATAACGATGCTAAATTACTTCAGTTGTTCTCAACTGGTAGTTCATGGCCCAAAAAATGGGTCACAAATCTGTGCTTATGACATTGTGGACAGTAGGGAAACAAGCAAAACAAATTGTTTAATTAGTATTGCAAAACAAATCGACTTTTAAATGAGATATTTTTTGTTGTTGACATCAAAATTTAGAATCCAACTGAATTCTGTTATATGTTGGCAGAAATTAATCTGCCACCTGGTAGAAGCAAATCAAATTAGGCCAACATAGGCAGGTTGTTTGACACAACCCTTTATCTCTGAAAGAAGAAAAAAAATGCAAACATACCGAAATACATCAGTTGCATGGAGAAGAAACAAGCCTGGTTTTTTGCAAATGAGAGACATTTAGTTAGCTGTCATGTTAATATCATGTGAATATCAGCTGTCAATACATTTTTGGGCTTATGTAGCTTATGATAATAGTAAATGAGGATTTGATTCAATATTTATTTTTTTATGATACACTTGATGTCATGAAATAAAACCAGTTGAGAGTCACTGAATTAATCATCATAGATGAAAGATGTAATTATTTTATGCAATTCAGACATATTCATTTTATAATTCACTCTGATTAAATTTACCTTTTAGCTATCAACATGCTTACTTGTTCCTTTGTTTGGGGAACATTTTTAGAATTTCCTTGCATTCGATGACAAAATATCAATCCAAATGGCAGCTGCAACTGCAAGCAAATTTTTCTCCTTGCTAACTTTTCCAAGTAGTTTTTTGCTATTACTTTTAACCAACTGGTCCCTGGGTGATTTTTAATGGATGTATGAAATCAGTTCCCCTCAAGGTGTCCTAGCTGAGTAGCCACAAGGTAATGTGACACTGTGTGGTCACAGCCATATCACCCTGCAGCCCAAGACCGGTTGCCCACTGAAGCTAAGCAGGGTTGAGCCTGGTCAGTACCTGGATGGGAGACCTCCTGCAAGTACTCCAGAGTGCAATCTGGACGATTGGGGTGGGGTGAAACATTGGGGTGGGGTGACGCGTGTCGCTCCGCCCGCCCCCCAATTCCATTGGTTTATAACACGGCAAATCTTATTGGTGTAGACCCACATGCGCATTCCTTTGTGTACGATTTTGTAATTGATTTGGCCATATTACAGAAATGTTATGTGCTAACTCTAGAATAATAGGCCTATCTTAATTATTATCTGTTTAGTAACCATGGTAATTTTTGTCAGATAAAGTCATTGTTTACAAATAAACTCTTGATGACAGCACTTCCGGGTTCTTCGGGCTGAATAGGGCTTCATTCATATTTCCTTGAGGATCAGCACTAAGTTGGGATTTTATACGCAAATTATGATAATTTACTGTATTTTAGAGATGGACAAACACGAACATAAGTAGCTGATTTTACACTTTAAAGCACAACCATGTTTTGTTGTTGTTTAAAGAGAGCCTACGTTGCTCAATGCATCACAAACTTGTAGGTTATAAAGTGCTAATAAAAATTTTCATGGCAAGCTCATTGTTTCCTTGTTTATATCTTAATAAGATATTTGAGTCTATATTGATTCTCTTACAGTTTTTAAGGCTCCTATCTTATAGTAAATAACTCTGTGACATCAGATATTAAAAATCCAATTTTCTATGTATCCACACCCTCATTGTGTGTGTGCGTGTTCTAATCTGTGTACGGGATGAATTTAGATTCAGTTATTACCACTCGATCATTGTAGCCATATAGACCTGCATAACTATCAAATATTTTTTACGTAGAAAGGGCGACAGCACTACATTACAATAAATTATCATTCCTGTTTTCATAGCCGTTGGTCAAATTCTAAAATGAAACTAAAATGAAATCATCTTTGAGAGCAAGGGGGGCCCCTGGTGTTTCGGGCGATTCTTTGTATAGGGAGGATCGGCTCTGTAAAAGAATGCTCATGTGCATAAACGTCTTCACCAATGAAATTATACTGGGGAAGGGGAAATTATAAACTATACTGTCAAAAAGCACCGTCTTCGGATGATATGTTAAACCGAGTTCCTGACTCTCTTTGGCCATTAAAAATCCCATGGCACTTCTCGTAAAGAGTAGGGGTGTAAACCCGGTGTCCTGGCCAAATTCCCTCCACTGGCCCTTGTCAATCATGGCCTCCTAATAATCCCCATCCACTCGATTGGCTCTATGACTCTCTCTCCTCTCCACCTGTAGCTAGTGTGTGGTGAGCGCACTGGCGCCGTTGTCCTGTGGCAGCCGTCGCATCATCCAAGTGGATGCTGCACACTGGTGGTGGTTGAGGAGAGACCCCCCCCCCCCCACATGATTGTGAAGCGCTTTGGGTGTACAGCAATACACAATAAAGCGCTATATAAATGTCATTCATTCATTCATTCATTCATTCATTCATTCATTCATTCCACAGGTATTAATATTTAATATGAGGAAATGCATGTTCCACAAATGTTTGACTACCAGAAAGTGTTGCAGTACGTTTTGTATATTATATTATGTTGCATAGTTTTAATCCTATACACCTCTTGTTGTTAAGTGTTTTAGTTGTAAAGTGTTGTGCTAAGTTTCTAAGTTTCTATAAAAACTAAATGGGTTTATTAAACGAAGGATTTAATTTTTTATCTAACGCAAGAGTAATATTGTGATATTATATTTTTGCAATTTATTCCTGTCATAGCAAATATGACATTTCAGCATCATAACTCCAGTCTTCAGTGTCACATTATCCTTAAGAAATCAGTGCAATGTGCTTATATGCTCTAATATGCTCAAGAACAATTTCTTATTATTATCAGTTGAAAAGTGATATAGTATTTGCTGTGTAATATTTTTGTAGAAACCATGATACATTGTTTGTCAGGATTCTCTGATGAATAGAAAGTTCTAAAGAACAGCATTTATAAATGTGCCCTGTCACTTTTGATCAATTTAATGCATATTTTACAAAAAAAGCATTACATTTTCATCTTACTGACCCTAAATATTTGAACATTAGTGTATTTGATGGATATAAATTGTTTTCTTCCGTGTTTTAATGTATGTTTACATGAGGAAGTTTGAACTGAATTCCCTGTCATACTAAAAATGTCCAAAACCTGGGCAACATAAGTAGCTGCTGATAATGAATAGACTCTGCGTAAGCTTTAATTGAAGTTGTACCTGTATAGATCAAGCTATGATGTTTTCTCCCTGGACTAACACTGTGTGCCTGTTATTCTCTGTAGAGCCACAGCTAAAAGGCATCGTCACCCGTCTGTACAGCCAGCACGGCTACTACCTGCAGATGCTGCCGGATGGCACCATGGACGGCACAAGGGACGAGAACAGCTGCTTCTGTAAGTTCTTTCTCACTCGTTATTCAGGGCTGACAGGTGCAGTGTGACCTCTGGTTGGGTCAGTTGTAGAAACTATTGAGGTGTGTCTGCTTGTGTCCGTCCCTGTGACCGCTAGACAGACACAAAATTAACTTCTGTGGTTTATGTCGATCATTTCTTAAGTCTTAGAGTCTCCTCACGTACGTGTTCTGTCTGTCTGTCTGTTGTAATTAATTTGAGAGCCCAGTGTTGGCATATGTCCGGTATGTCAGGCCTAAGGCCAGGTGTATAACACTTAGCCCATGCTCACTGGTGCCAGTATGGGGATTCATACTTAACAATATGATTGAAGATCACATGCCATAGCATTAATATTGGTCTGGACTAGAATTAAAGGGCCTAGCCAAAGCAGATAATTAGAACAGGGTGTTCACATTTTCTTGGCAATGTAGCATTTCTTTATTTAAAGATGTCTAGATTCACTTATTCACTCTTGCATGTTGTTGTACATTGTTAATAGGGGTGTGCAATATCGATCATCTACAATAATTTCATACTTGTTGTTTTAACACTGTCTGAGCTGACATTATAAAGCATGTCATTCACAGGAGTGAGCAACAGGAGTTTCGTTACTGAATGAATCTGCATTTTTGAATAAATCGTTTAAGTGAATGATTCAGCAACACATTCAATGACCCATTACTTAAAGGATAATTTACTCACCCCCATGTCATCCAATATGTTCATGTCTTTCTTTCTTTAGTCACAAATAATTTTTATTTATCTCCATCTACTGAACTTAAGTGGTGGACAACAGTTTCAATGTATGCAGATTTAATGCAGCTTCAAAGGTCTCTACTCGATCCCAGCCGAGGATTAAGGGTCTTCTTTAGCAAAATGATCAGTCATTTTCTTAAAAAAAAAATATATATATATATATTCGGCTAGCATTAGCTCTGCACTGCGCGCCTTTAATCGGCGATATTGGAAACGTAGGCAACAGTGTTTACAAAGCGAACATGCAAAAAAAGTAAAATGCCCTTTACAAAAAAGGTAAAACTGATGTCGGATCATTTAAAAATTTAGAGGAGAAAATGTGATGTTTTTAAACTAAGTACAGAGACGAAGAACTAACCGCACGTGACTTTTTTCAACATGATTATGTAATGTATGAAGATGCGCATGCGCATCGTAGAGCTAGAGCAAGCCAAGCATTTGTGGTTAAAAATTGCGTATATATACAGGTACATCTAAAAAAATTGAATATCATGAAAAAGGTCAATATTTTTTGTCACTCATTTCAGAAAGTGAAACCCATATATTATATATATGTTCATTACACATAGAGTGAAATATTTCAAGCCTTAGTTTCTTTAAATTTTGATGATTATGGCTTACAGATAATGAAAACCCAAAATTACTCTAGAATATTACCAAAGGTTTCTTTTTTTCTATAATCTATATACTAGTTTTCTTTAAAAAAAAACTTCCTACGTGTACTGCGTTAACCAGGACTTGTAATAGCACTTGCATGTTGTTGCTCATTGCTTCTATAATGTCCTCATTTGTAAGTCGCTTTGGATAAAAGTGTCTTCTAAATGACATAAAAGGCTTCTGAGAAGTATGTTAATTTCTATGCACTCAATACTTGGTTGGGCCTCCTTTTGCATGAATTACTGCATCAATGCGGCGTGGCATGGAGGCAATCAGCCTGTGGCACTGCTCAGGTGTGCCCAGGTTGCTTTGATAGCGGCCTTCAGGTCATCTGCATTGTTGGGTCTGGTGTCTCTCATTGTTATGGGGTTCAGGTCAGGCGAGTTTGCTGGCCAATCAAGCACAGTAACGCCATGGTCATTGAAAGCTTTTGGTACCTTTGGCAGTGTGGGCAGGTGCCAATGCTCAGCATCTCCATAAAGCTTGTCATGAAGTGCTCTAAATTTTCCAGGTAGATGGTTGCGTTGACTGTGGACTTCAGAAAACACAGTTGACATGGCAGCCCAAATCATCACTGACTGTGAAACTTCACACTGGACTTCAAGCAACATGGATTCTGTGCCTCTCCACTCTTCCTCCAGACTCTGGGACCTTGATTTCCAAATTAAATGCAAATTTATTTTCATCACTTTTGAGCAACAGTCCAGTTCTTTTTTGTAAGATGCTTCTGACGTTGTTTCTGTTTCAGAAGTGGCTTGGTAGCTGAAGATGTCTGAGCGTGGTGACTCTTGATGCACTGACTCCAGCTTCAGTTCACTCCTTGTGAAGCTCTCCCAAGTGTTTTAATCGGCTTTGCTTGACAGTATTCTCAAGCTTGTGGTCATCCCTGTTGCTTGTGCACATTTTCCTACACAATTTCTTCCTTCCAGTTAACTTTGCATTTAATATGCTTTGATACAGCACTCCCTGAACAGCCACCCATTTCAGTAATGACCCTCTGGGACTTACCCTCTTTGTGGAGGGTGTCAATGATCGTCTTCTGGACTATTGAAAAGTCAGCGGTGTTCCCCCGTTATTGTGGTTTCAAAGAACAAGCGATACCCAGAATTTATACTGTATGGATGATCATTTATTGAAACTCAAATGTAAATATTCTAATATTTTGAGATAGTGATTTTTGACTTTCATTAGCTGTAAGCTCTTATCATCAAAATTAAAACAAAAAAGCTTTTGAAATGTTTTACTTTACATGTAATAAATCTAACATATATGGTCTGGTGTCATATTCTAATTTGTTTAGATGTACCTGTATATATTTATTTATTCTCCAGAAAATAACTGATCGTTTCTTAAGATTCCTCAATCGTGTAGCTCTTTGAAACTGCATTAAACTGCTTGAAATCGTTGGCCACCATTGAAATTCACTAGATGGAGATAAATAGAATGTTTTCCTCATGTCAGAAAGGCTTGGATAAATTATCAGGACATTTGTATTCTGGAAGTGGACTTATCCTTTAAGACAGGTGACTTGCCATCACCTACTTGCAGCTTTATCTGTAAAAACATAATTTCATTGTTTTATAATTTCATATTTCAATATTAGACAATATTTAATATTACAATTTTAGTATTATTTATGAAATTGATATGCTTATGCTTTCTGTAATTGCAGTGTAAATGCATTTATGGGGTTAGTTCCCCAAAAATGAAGATTCTGTCATTCTGTCACCCTCATGTCATTCCAAACCTGTAAGAAACTTTGTTCATCTTCAGAACACAAATAAAGATATTTTTGATGAACTCCGAAGGCTTTCTGACCCCGCATAGACAGCAACAAAACTACAATGTTCAAGGTCCAGTAAGGTAGTAAAGACATTTTTAAAATACTCCATGTGATATCAATGGTTCAACCTGAATTTTATAAAGTTATGAGAATATTTTTTGTGCACAAAGAAAACAAAAATAACTTTATTCAACAATTTATTCTCTGCAATGCCAGTTTTCGAGAGTACAATGACGTGTGTGCATTTCTGGGCATAGTACTTAGTAGTTGCATCACAGACTATGGAGGGTCAGAAAGCTCTCGGATTTCATCAGAAATATCTCAATTTGTGTTCCGAAGATGAACGGAGGTGTTACAGGTTTGGAAACGATGATTAAATGGTTGGGTTGCTCAGAATTCATTCATTCTTAATTAGAGTTGTCATTTTGTGGCTTACGAGCAACCACTGGTGATACAACAAAGTTGAGCAGAGTTTTACTGTATGCAAATGAGGAATTATGCACCACAGTGGCCACCAATGGGAGTGTGACAGTGGAAGTCAGGTCATTTTTCCTGTAGTTCAGTGTAGAACACCTATTAGCAACTGACAGCATCACAACTTCACAAACTCAAGTTCAGAGTAAACATACCTTAAGCAAACCCCCCCCCCCCCAAAAAAAAGACAAATTAAAAATATATATTTTTAACTGTGTAGAGTTTCTGGAGTCAACCAAAGACTGCATTTCTGGAAGTCAGTTCTGTACAGGTTCAGCCTGAGGCCTCAGTGGCGAGTCACCATAACATGCTGTTCATGAAGGAGAAGAGACAGTGAAGGAGAGAGAAAAACATGCCAACGAGAGCAGACACATGATGTGTCATGAGTTCTTGTGCCTTTTAAAGCTCTGTATGAGTTTTTTTGAGTGTACGAGAAACAGATTGAGAAGTATTTTATTGGGATGGCAGTTGTCAGGGTGCACAAGTGTAGCACATTCCTGCTTGGGTTGTCAGGGACTAGCTTACATGTCATGCTTGTCTACTGAAATGACTGTCGCACATATTAAATAACCATACGACTGCTGCGTCCCATGAACGTTGTGACAGGGTCAGTCTAATGTGAATTCTAAACACTTCACGCCCAATGAGGTGAATTTGATGGTGCTAAATTGTTACAATACTATCCGACACCAATTAGATACTGTCATATATCTGTCAAACTCCAGCGGGAAATCTCACTGAAGACTAATTGCAGAACTATTTATCCAGTGTTCCTCAGCCTGTGTGGGAATATCTCTCTCCCTCTCATTGCCTTTTATTTTGCATGGTTTTATCTTCTGCTATCTCTCAGAAGCATTAACTGTGTGATGTTCCTTGAATGATCCATATCAAACACAATCCATCTTTCTATCAAGGACAACAGACGTAGGACAGATAGTCCCTCCTCTATACCTTCCCCCACCTCATGCAATTATCTTTTCAATCCATGTCAGTTTTACATCCGCTCTTCTGTGTCGCTCTCATCTTCATCTCGGTTATCCTGTTTCATCCTATGTCACGTTGTCCCTAGTCTCGCTAAGCCAGACTTTTGACCCAAGGCAAAACGTCTGGTTGTCACTGCAGCTTATTTACCCAAGAACCGCCCACTTAGAAAGGAAAAGACAGTTTGATTGACATCTAGAGCAATCAAACACTGTTTCTACCTGCACATTCCATTCTCTCTGACACCTGACACATGTTGAGTGTTTAATCTATTTCTCTGAGCATGAATTCCTCTGATTTCATCCCACAGCACAGTTCAACTTGATTCCTGTGGGTCTGCGGATAGTGGCAATTCAGGGAGCAAAGACTGGCTTTTACCTGGGCATGAACAGCGAGGGATACCTCTACACCTCCGTAAGTGACTGTATGCTCTTTTAAGGATTGATGATTATCATTATTAGAATCATTATGCCGTTGTCCTCCATGTGTCTCCACAATAATGATTCACAGATAATTGATGATGTGCAGCTTTTTGAGGGGTAAATAATTATGCATGAGTGTTTAATTACTCTCCTTATAATAAAGAGTTTGGTCAAACAGACTGGTGTGAAAGGGGATGGCGTAATTAGGATGATGCAGACTCTGTCGTATGTTCTGAAAACCGCAGGCTTTGTTTATAGCACACAATTACTAATTTTGGGCCTAGCGTTGTAGCTCTTGTATGCTGTCCATGGTGCTGAATTGCCAGGTTGCTCTCCCTGGTGCTGAACTTATCTAGTTATATCGAAGTATACAATCCTGTTTACGGAGGGCCACCTTCCTGCAGTGTGTAATCATACACACCTAAACCAGGTAATCAAGGTTTTTAGGACAGGTTTGAGGTAAACTCTGCAGGAAGGCGACAGAATTGTTTAGGTTCTCTTCATTCGCATTCCATTTTGTGATCTTGTTGCCTTTTTCTAGATTTAAGAGCTCTATTGTCACAATGCCAAATAAAATGGCTCAGTATGCAGTTCTGTACACAACTGTTGAAAAGTTTGATATTTTAATAAATGTGTTTTAAAAATGTCTCTCATGCTCACCAAGGCTACATGTATTTGATCGAAATACAGTAAAAACAGTAATAATGTGAAATATTATTACAATTTAAAATAAAAGTGAAAGTGACATGACATGACATGTGGCCACTTATGGTTGCCCATACTTGGAATTTGTGCTCTGCATTTAACCCATCCAAAGTGCACACACACACACACACACACCATGAACACACACCTGGAACAGTGGGCAGCCATTTATGCTGCGGCGCCCGGGGAGCAGTTGGGAGTTTGGTGCCTTGCTCAAGGGCACCTCAGTCGTGGTATTGGGGGTGGAGAGAGTGCTGTTTTTTCACTCCCCCACCTACAATCCCTTCCGGACCGGAGACTCGAACTTGCTACCTTTAGGTTACAAGCCCGACTCTCTAACCATTAGGACATTGACTTTTTATATCTTAATATATCTTAAAATGTAATGTATTCCTGTGATGCAAAGCTTAATTTTACTCCATTATTTCAGTATTTAGGTTCACATTTACCTTCAAAAATCATTGTAATATGGGATTTGATGCTCAAAAACTTTCCTATTATTATAAATGCTGACATTGTTATACTTTTTTCAGCATTCATTTATAAATAGAAAGTCCAAAAGAAGATAATTTATTTGAAAGTAGAAGTCTTTTGTAAAATTATGTAACGATAATGTCACTTTACTGACACTTCTATGAATGAATGATGCATTTATATAGCGCTTTATTGTGTATTGTTGTGCACCCAAAGCACTTTACAATCATGTGGGGGGGGGGGGTCTCTCCTCAACCACCACCAGTGTGCAGCATCCACTTGGATGATGCGACGGCTGCCACAGGACAATGGCGCCAGTGCGCTCACCACACACCAGCTACAGGTGGAGAGGAGAGAGAGTCATAGAGCCAATCCAGTGGATGGGAATTATTAGGATCCTATCTTACACTTCTGATCAATTTAGTGCGTCCTCACTGAAAAACTAAAAATTCTTCTTATTTATTTTTATATATGACACAGAACTTTTGAATGGTAGTGTATTTTGCCACAAAATATTTTTATTAGAAAATCAAACAAGTTACACATTATTATGTTTTTTTTTTGCACCAATCTCCTGTGGTTGTGGATACATATGTTAAATGTACTAGAGACCCTATAGCCATATTGGATATGTGCCGTTAATGTTCCCAAAGGTCAAGCTTTCCAAAATAAAACAATAACAAAGGATTAGCCCATACAGTGTGACCAATTACCCAAATTGTGCTTGATGTGGAGTAGAGTGGAAAGCAGCAGCATTAGCTGGCACGGTGGAGCAGATATTTAGACCGTGTCACGGCTAGAGCAGGATAAAGAGAACAGAGAGCGTGATGAGACAGCTCGCAGAGAGAGATATTGAGTGTGTGTTTGTTAAGCTGTGTATATATATGTGTGTGTGTGTGTGTGTGTGTGAGCGTGCATCCCAGAGCTGCCGATTAGAATAGGGGATGAGAGAGCTTTTGTTTCCTGCCTCTCTGTGAACTGAGAAATGAGGGGATTTTCTTCTCAGAAGTGAAGAGCGGCATTTGGTTCAAAGGCAACTGACTTTGATTCAGATCCTGCGTCGCTTACCGATGCGCTGCAAGGTTCGGGACATCCTGTCCTGTGTCTGCTATCCTAAAACTGTCCCTCCTCCCCTGTCTTAGGTCTGTTTGTCCATCCTGTCCTGTCCTTGTCATTTTCACCATTCCCTTTCATTCGGACTTGTCCTACCGTACCTACCGTAAGAGTACCTACCGTAAACATCTGAATTTGTCCTCTCTGTGCCCCATTTCAGTCTTTGGCACTCAATCCAGTCGTATCAAAGAACATTACATTGAATTATGGGTAAATTGTGTGCGACGAGATGGTTTATTTTAATCAATGTCAGAGGGGTTACATTAGCAGATTAATTTGAGAATGATATCTATGTTTACAATGTTGCTTCACTGGCATCTGGATGCAGGATATCAGGGAAATGATTTTGTTATATCACCAGTCTGTTCATAAGATTGTTTAAGCATAGGGTTTATATATGCAAGTGCAAGTGTGTGTATGATAACCATTGGCTTAGAGAAAGTGTGTGTAACTGAACAGACAAATATGTGAGACTCAGAGGACACAGCCAATGGGGAAACACCTCACTCCCCGGGGCATTTTTCTCTTCTGTTTGCTCCTGTCCCCTCCCCTCCTCTCCTCACTGCAGTTAAAGAGAAGGTCATTCATAATATGCCACTATAGATTGTCAAGCTCTGTAAGTATCTCATTGTAATAAGCCCATGTAAATTAGACGAGCTGCCTCAGGGATTGTGCTCTTCTGCCATATAATGGATTTCATACATCCCCTTGGGCAGACATTCCTCATGTCCTCATGCAGTGTTTGGTGCAAAGCCTATAATGACAATTAAGGTTTAAAATGCACCATCGGATCTGAAAGGGGCAGTTCTGCATGATTTAAAAGTTTAAAATCCACAAAATTTGCAATTATGACAATGTGCCTTTTGAATATGGCATATCTATAAAACAAAAACGTTAAGGGTTAGACTTTTCCTAGCTATAGGAATAATAATGTAGCTGTACAAATAGTTGCCTGCTGAAATCAAAATGTATTTACATCTTCATCATGACTAGATATACACGGTGAGTTTGTCTTTACTGTACATGTTAGACGTGATTCACCTCATAGTAACAGTCCTGGCAGATCGTCCATACTTTGAGTGAGAGTGTAACATTACAGGTCAGCCGATCTGGGCTGCGTTTCCCTGAAACCTTCGTAACGCTACGTCGTTCTTAAGTTGTACCTTAAGCTGTACCTTATCGTTAATACGTGTTTCCCGAAATGTTCTTAGTTAAGTATACCTTCTGTAAGTCATTCTTTCGTAAGGTTGGTCTGGACCACACTTAGCCATACCTTAGCGCTGCTCACAGTTCACTCCCGCTAGTGGCCACCACTCTGCAAAAAGCTTCTTCACATTTCAGTCAATACGATTGTAATTCTGTGGCAAGACAAAGTGCATAACTACATAAATATTACAAATCTAAAGTTGTAATACACCCAGTGATCAATTAGTGTAAAATTAATTAAAGTGTTTTTTATGCAAATAATAAAACTGTCATTATGCTAATGGTTGTTAGTTTTTCCATTATAATATACAAAGGCACATCGGCTGGCAAACCATTAGGCAGCACATAGTTAGGAGTTTATTTAAAGGGAATGAATGTGATGGGGAGTTTGGTAAAACTATATGGCAGCGAGACAGTGAATAGTTGCCCTAAATCAAAGATGGCGCCGTCCACCGAGCCAGTTAGTGTATGCGCACTATTTCATAAGAGAGAACTTTAGTCCCCTGGCTACCATGTCAGAAGATACCATTCTATAAAAAATGTTGCCTGCCACCGGAGCAAATTCAGCAGCTTTTACATCTTTTTGGTCCAACTTTTTCGAGACAAACTTGACGGAGCTACCCCTAAGCCCCGAAATTCAGCTGCTGGCGTTTTTATGCTGTGGGAAGTTTTCTGGAGGTGGTTGGTGATGGCTATGGGCTGAGTAAGACCTCGGTGTGGCATGGCGTTCACTCAGTCACAAATATCCTGCTCTGTCACGCCACGATTATATCGCAAGATTATATCGCAAGGCTTCCATGCCATTGCGAGTGTCCCGCGAGTAATTAGCCTTGTGGACGGGACACTTATCCCCATCACCAACCCATCAGCGCTCGACCAGACCTTCATAATACATATGAACATGATAATATGAATGAACCTTTATATATGACCGAAGCCAAACAGCCAGTTAATGTAGCTGGTTAAGGCAGAATACTTTTGGCTGTGAGGTTGCGGGTTCGCACACTTGCAAATATATACATACAAACATACAGTACACACACACACACACACAAATATATACATATATATATATATATATATATATATATATATATATGATATCCAAGGTTGCATTTAGTTTGCAATTTGGATTATTTTATAAATGCAGTGAGCTAAAACTATTTCTAAAGTGCTTCTTTATAATGAGCATTGCTTTCTCAATACTTTACCCACTCTATAACGCAGTGAAGGAGCAATGAGCTCCTGTATATAGTGAACAATCGATTCTCGAGCCATCGATCCCAACATATTCAGAACCACCACCATGGACAACACCTGCTAACGTCGCACGTAAGAAGGTTTACCTTAAGCAACATCCAAAGGTATAGTTCGGGGAACACACCTAGGAAAGGTATACCCCTAGTTAAGGTGTACCTTTCGAGTCTTCGTTGCGCGCTAAGAGACACCGTTATCGGAAACGCAGCCCTAGTTTTGTCCGTTAAAGTTAACCTTTTCGACATGTTTCCGTGTTGTTGTTTCAGCAATCAGCAATGGCATGGACGCAATGTAGTCTGGAGGTTTGGCAAAAGGACCCTTGGTGGGCCCAAAAGGTGGGCGGTGCTCGGGATGGTGACTGAAAGCGGTGACTGAGTAGTTCAGATGTCACATTTTTACGGAAGTCACAAGGGCTCATGAAAAAGCACAGCTACATAGCCAATAGAACTCTGTTATCATGAAAAAGGCCAGGAAATTTCAGTTTTGACAATATGGGTCCTTTTAAAGTACTCTCCTTTTTTGTATTTAGTATTTAATCCTGATGTCGCCTGTAAGGGGCAGATGTTTAATGTAATGTTAACCTAATGTATCATTTATTAATTTGCTGTACAGACAAAATAACATTTGGAAGCCCTTATTTTCAAAATCTGATGAAAATAGTCTATTATGGTTATTTGCATCCACTAATGTAAGTCACATCATTTGATAGATAATTTAATTATTTAATTTATTTGTGTAATTCGCTCTGTTTAATGAAACAGAAACATTATAACTAAGGAAAACCTGGGAGAAAAGGAAAAGAAAAATTGAAAATATCCGGAAAAGTAATTTAATGGAATCTTAAAATTCATAATCCAAATATTTCAGCAGCTAAATGTTTCTCTTGTGTTGAGCAAAACCTGCTTGCAAACAAATCGTTCTTTGATTATTTTTTGTTAATTGGTCAAATGGTTAACAAAATAGCCTGAAAAATTATGAAAATGTGAAGGGTCAATTCTGTCATCATCATTTCACACAAATATTAGATTTTCTTTCTTCTACTTGACACAAAAGGAGATAATGTCTGAGCTTAACTTTTCTCGACTTATATAAATTATAACTGTCAAGTGTTTTTTTTTTTTACAGTATAAAACACTACCCATGTTCATTTCATAGAAAAGAGCAGTTCAGAAACATATCCTTTTGTTTTCCACAAAAAAAGAAAATCTCATGGTTTAGAACAACATGAGGATAAGTGAATGATGACCGAATTTACATTTCTGGCTAAACTATTCCATTTTCAAGTTTCAACCATACAGAGATCAGCACTAAGCTAAAAGCTTTTCTGGAGCCTTCATTGTTCTGCATGTTTAATTATCCAGGCACTAGCTGTGTGTGTGTGCGCATTGGTGTGGTAGCCCTGGAGAGCGATGGGGAATGGACTGCTGAGGAAATCTCCACGCTATTGGTCTACAGAAGACGGGGTTGTCTGGGCATCGAGATCTGTGAGATACCCGTTGTGAAGTTAAGAAAATGGTTTCTAACTAAAAATAGAGCCCGGTCCCGTCCTGACCCATTTTATAGACAGTATGCTCTGGAAAAACCCTCCTGGGCTGAACAAGAGAGTGTGAGAAAAAGAGCACGAGAAAGATATGGGGAGTGGGAGGAGCTGACACAGTTGTAAGGTTCTTGACAGAAATAGTTGTGGGCCTGTTGCCATGATCAGCCATTATTCAGGCGACACAGGCTTCGATTTAAACCTCCTCGCTCCAAACAAAGTTTCCACCAGATAACTTGCGGTATAATGGCATTGTCTGAGCACAATAGGTGCATGTGTGGGTGTGTGTGATTGTGTGACCTCAGACAAGACGTGTATAATGTGTGTTGTGGTGCCTTTATCTCAGGTTTGATAAATGGTTTCTATAGTCTCTTTCCTCCACAGATGGTATTGAGATTCAAAATGCTCCCGTCACTGAAATGCAATCACACCCATCCAGTGTTGGGCAAGTTACTTTCAAAAAGTAACTAATTACAGTTACTAATTACTTCATCAATATTGAATTTAAATTACTTTTCTAATTACTCTGTCTGAAAAGTAACTTAGTTACTCAACAAATAACTTAATTATTCAAATTGCTAATTAGGCTACATCTTAAAATCCATATAAACATTAATAGAAATTAAACTATTTATTCTTTCAATTTGAGTCAAACATAGAATAGTTTAGCCTTTTAGCTTTAAAACAACTGTAATACTTATTTTTTATGAAAAATGTAACAAATAGAAATACTCTGCAAAATATCGGAATAACAAAAAAGCTTAAAAGTTAAACAATACATTTCAGTTTGGCAAGAAAATCGTACATGTTTATGTAAAAAATAACATGTTAACTAATGTAGGTAAGAATAAATGACAGAAATTATCTTCTCTGCTGAATAAAGCCATGTCAGATCGCGCTGTTCTTATGAGGTAAATTCCTCATAGTAGGTCTTCTTTCAAAAATAATGAAAAATAGATGAATCTTGATTTTGTTTAAATCTTTTTTTTTATCTAGGTGAGGGCGTTTGCGCGCAGGTGACTGCATATAATGAGCTCAGATACGGGAAAGACTACCTCAGTTTCATACGGATTACATAATCAGATAACATTCGTTTTCGATTTGAATTCGTTCATTTAAAAGTAGATATTTCAAGCTTTCAGATACGGGAAAGGCTGGTCTCGCTTTACTTTCATAGGGATTACATAATCAGAAATATTAGTTTTTGATTTGAATTCGTTCATTTAAAAGTAGACACTTCAAGCTTTTTAGATTCTATTGATTTTAGTCTTCTGTATCTGAGTATTTAAGGTTTCTCTGTGAATCAGGGAAATCTGAAAGTGAACGAGCCGGCGCGTGGAGGGTTAAAGCCGCTGCATTCAATTTTCTCTTTAGACAGTAAATTTAGATTTCAAATTCAATATTGATTTTAGAACTGTTGAAATGATTTACTGTATGTAACGCAAGTACTTTATAAGTAACTGTAATTAAATTACCTAAAAATGAACAGTAATCCCTTACTTTACTTTTTCAGTGGATAATTAATTTAATTACAGTAACGCTTTAATCAAAGCTCTCAAAGAGACACATGTAGGTTCTAAAGGCAAATAAAAAGCCAGAGACTTACTGATATGAATCCAAACTAGAATATGCAATTGCTTCCAAACACACCTCATTCCCAGCATACCCTCACAAGCCGACGAGGGACGGGGAGAGAGAGTGAGAGAGAAACAGAAGTGTAAGTGATTCAGTAATCTTCTCTTTTCCCCTTGCAGGTAATGAACTGCAGATTGTAGCTCTTCATCCCCATAAACCCTCTGCGGCATTTTAAGCTGCCTCCATTTCCCATAAGCCCCCTTATGAACCCTATATAGTACCCTTCAGTTGAGAATCTTGTTATTCTGAGGCCTCTCTGTCTTTGCCCAAGGTAATCTTATTAGTATTCCTACATATTTTAAACATTTTGATAGACGCTAATGTGTAAAATATAATCTATTGATATTATGATATGATGATTTGGTGCTCAAGAGATATTTGTTATTATTATAAATTATTATCAAACATTTTGCAACATTAGTGTCTTTACCGTCACATTCGATCAATTTAATGCATCCTTAAGAAGTTAATAATATAACATATCACCTTTCAGCATTCATAGAGCCTTCCAAAACATGCAAGCTGTCCATACTGCATGCACTTATGTACCCCCATACCATCAGAGATGCTGGCTTTTGAACTGAATGCTGATGGCACGCAGGAAGGTCTCCCTCTTCTTTAACTCGGAGGACACGGCGTCCGTGATTTCCAACAAGAATGTCAAATTTGGACTCGTCTGACCATAGAACACTTTTCCACTTTGAAACAGTCTATTTTAAAAGAGCCTTGGTCCACAGGATACGACAGCGCTTCTGGACCATGTTCACATATGGCTTCCTTTTTTGCACAATAGAGCTTTAGTTGGCATCTGCAGATGGCACGGCGGATTGTGTTTACCGACAGTAGTTTCTGGAAGTATTCCCGGGCCCATCAATGACAGAATCATGCTGATGAGTGATGCAGAGTCGTCTGAGGCAGTGGTGTAGTCTAGTTTTTTTGTAGTGAGTATACTGTGATATTTTCCTTCCCAGCCTCATACTCATCCGTACCAGAGCAGCCTCTCATAAGCACCACCACACTCACTAAACAGGGCTCTACGCTTACTTATATTTTTAGGAGCACTTGTGCTGCTAATTAAAAAAAATAAAATAAATTAAGGGCACAGTAAAAAAATTCAGGAGCACCTTATCCTCAATAACAAAAATGTGCCATCCCATTACGAAGTAATATTGGACTCCTTAAAGTGATTTACAGGAGCATTTTTTTCTAACTTTATTTGAAGTGTTACCTTTCATGTCAAATTCAAAAGTGTATTTTTATAAGCTTTTCTTTTTCAAAATGTCTAATTAAAACAATGCAATAAGAAGAATAGGTTACTGATCAAATAAAATCATTATTAACTAAATGAATGTGTACTACAGAAGAGGCACAGAAGAACATAAGTGTCTTGTATGTGTTTACAGAGATTTAATGAGGCTCAGAGGTGGCATGAGTGCAATTAACTTCATAAATTCATGTTGAGATTAATGTTTTAAATATAACATTTTGTTTGAATATAGAAATATTAAATGATTTAAATAACTGAAATGATACTTTAAAAATGAAACTAAGACTGCATTAGGTGGCGGAAAGTTACTGATTTTATCACTGAATCATTAATTCAATTGATTCATTCAAACGGCTGAAGGCACGTTAAGAAGACTACTATCCACCCTATCTGACTACTATCCACCCTATCTGCTCTACTAATATCACATTTAGGATGGAATGCTCTACTAATATCACATTTAGGATGGATAGTGTGCATATTGGGACTCAGACAGTGACTGTCTTTAAGAATGAGTAATTTAATTGACTCACTAGATTCGTTTAAGCGCAGATTCATTCATAAACAAAACAACGCTGTGTGTGAATGGAGATGTGCAGCAGCTCAGTTTTGAGTTTATATGAACTATTTTAGCAAAATCAGGCAATATTGTTATAGTCAGACAATGTAAATAACTAAATATTAAATTTTTGTTTATTGAAATCATTCATTGTTCTTATATGCCAACAATCCCCTGCTGTTACAGTTAAGTTAATGACAACGTATACTCTACTACGTACCAGGTAACTTTACAATAGCATCGGCCTCGTTTTCTGTACCGCGTAGGAAAGAATCAGCTTTCTGGCTCATTTTCTGTCATTTCTATAATGTTAACGTCCCTGTCATCTGTTTGCAGTGTGTCACCAGAAGCAGCAGCAGCTTCAGGGGCAGGCTTACGAAAACACTGAAAGGGTCTAGTTCGTTTCATATCTCCTTTATTAGTTAATTTCAAGCTTAGCAATAATCGTCAACAGAAATACGGCATGATTATCAGAAAGATGGTGCTTCGCAAAACAGACTGGGTGAATTTATGAATGAACTTGTGAAAAGTCTGTCTTCTCTGTTGTTTGAATAGTGCTATAGAAATAACTAAACTAAACTAATTTATATCTGGTAAACGGAACTACAAACAACTTTTACAATGTGCCAAACGGGCATGGGAGCCCTCGGTAGCATAATTGATCTCTTTGCAGCAGAGGCTGCGTCTGGCATGGCCTGATTTCTCTATTCTTATTTTTTTTAAACTGTCACAATTGAAACACATTCCTTTCCCTTCACATCACACTTTGATTCTAAATTCAACCAGGACCAGCTTCATTTGCACCTGACTCCAGCCTCTAGTTGAGCCACAGTAAGGGCATCTTCCTCCTCAAACTCTCCCATTCCCTCACTCTGAAAACAAACATTGAAGTGGGTGAGTGGTAAAGTTTGGCTACCTGAACTAGTTAAACGCCAACGTAGATAAAGGCAAGTTAATTCACATAGCACATTTAACACACAATGGCAAGTCAAACTGCTTTATATGAAGAAAATGTTACACACTGCAAAAAATTTTTTTTTTTGTCTTGTTTCCAGTCCAAATATCTAATGATTCTTGAATCAAATCATTTGTTTTCAGAAAAAAAATAAGTCAAAAGTCAAAATAATGTTTTCGGTTTGAAATAAGATTGGAATAATGATTACCCCATTGGCAGATTAGTTTGATTTTTTTATGGAAAAACTCACTTAATTATTACTTTTTTTTCTGAAAACAAGACAATAATTTTACTTGTCTAGAAAACGCTTCTTGATTTAAGAATTTTTGATATTCTGGACTAGAAACAAAACAACCAACAAAGATTTTTGTTAAGATGTTACATACTTAGAACATAGTCAGGGCAAATAAACCACTGTAAATCTTAATTTCAGCACTCATTTTTTGAAGCAGATGATGGGCTAAATGTGAGGTGTTTCTCCGTCTTGAAACAGACTGTTACAGGCTGACACTTAGCACTTAGCTATGGCTTAGCGGCTAGCGACTGCCTCCACTTGAGCTGAATGATACTAATATTACTGTACATTAAACGGTATCCTTTAATTGTATGGCGAACAGTTCTCAAATCGACTTCATGTCAGAGTAATAGTTTACTGATATGTGAGACAAATGTTAAGGTCGAGACCGAGGAGCATTTTTGCAAAGGGTAGCGAACTAATATAGCCATAACGCAACTTACAATCTTCATAGCTATCGCAACAGCAGCCTCATGTAACCCCCCCTCCCCCCCCAACAAAAAACAGCTGCTTCACGCGGTAATCACCATTTAAACTGGAACACCATAATTTACAGCAGATACAAACAAATGCATTCCGTCCTGCTCTACGGTGAACTTAATTTAGCCAGCTACAAACAGACTAATCTATATGGACAGTCTAAAAGTTAGGCTTCAGGAGTGAGATTGGTTGGATGAGGGAAAGAACATTAAGGTAAGCCATTTAGAGGCAGAGTAGGGCGAGTCCATTCCTTTGCCTACATGGGACGCTACAGGTGACTTGACACAGGACTCTACACGATTCACGTGAATGACCTATTTCAAAGTGAAAACGGCGAATTTCAGCGAAAGGTGTCAAGTTTGCACCCCTGTACTCACTAATATCACAGCCTCACTGTATTTACAATCAACTATTTGAACTCAAACTTTCAAGGAAAATAAATACTTTTTAATTTAAGAGAGAAAGAGGTGTCAGAAACGTAGTGATGGTGACCTTAAATTTGTGATATAGTAGTGTGTTTATAGCCTAGGTTTTTACTTCTGGTGATGGTATTTTAGCTTCAGAATTCATAAACGTTGTTAATTTGTGAAAATAATCATGATAAACAAAATGATTAAGAATCATAAACTTTTTTGGGTTACAGTTAGCATCACCATGGTTCCCTCGACAAAAAACTAATAGTTCAGTACTTCCCCAATAGCTCTCTCAACAAAAACACAATAGGATTTTCCCATCTGGCAGCCAAAAGCCAAAGGAAAAATACAATTGGATATTTGTTAAGTGAACCAGGGTGAGTTGGCCTTCAAAAACACATAATCTCAACAGCACTCTGTTGACAGCCTTTAAAAATGTATTTCTGAGTAAATAAGACTCTATAAGCAAATATTTAGCAAATATAACATTTTTCCCAGCATGCATTTAATTCCTCAGCTGCTAGCTATTCAGTTCCTCTCTTTCATTTTCCGTTCTCCACTAGTGCCATAGGCCTCCTCCACTCACAGGAAGTACAGCACTCATTTACAGCTTGAGTCGTAACTTTTCTATCTCAGTGTTCCTTTGTGGCCAAGATGCTTGTTTTGTGTGTTTCCCATGTTCTTGAGATGAAGAGCATATTTCTTGTCTTCTTCCTGTCTCAGTATAACGCCTATAGCTGTAGTCATGGATTTGTGACGAATACAGTTTCACTAAATAATACATGTGTCTTTGAAATAGCATAATTGATATCAATTATTCAACCATGTCTCCAGCATTGTGTTACGTTTCCAGAACTTCCTGCTGAGAACATAATGGACATAGAGGTCACGTTGGTCTCAAAATGTCAAGAAAATTTAAAAACTGCTGTGTTGCAAGACTGAAGCCTCGTGTTTTATACGCTCTAAAGGACAAAAGTTGGCAGTTTAACGTGACTGTTAAATTTTTCATCTGTTAAAGTTGTTGTGATGGCATTAAAGGTGAGACAGCCTTAAGCCTGCTTTTTGCAGCACTTGAGCGGGCACTGTAAACTGCCCTCACGTAAAGTGTTTTTACGTTTGCCATGTGGCAGTAACAAGGTCATTAGCACTTCGACGAGAGATAGAAACAGCACAGCTTTTGGATCCCACAACCCTCCGTCTGTCAATTTCATGCTCTCTGAACCAAAGGCTTTGAGAAGAAGCTTACAGAGCATCGTGGATGGGACGTCATAGCTCAGATCCTGATTATACAATTCATTTACAAACCATGTATTTTGCTGCTTAAACCTTTTTTTTTTGGGGGGGGGGGGGGGGGTTAAATATATTTAGGGCATAAATATACATTAAATATATATGACAACTCTGTTACTATCAGAATAATCTATTTTTAAAGTCTGGTTTGTCAGAAGTTGCAAATGACAGATTCTAAATATTGATAGTGTTGAAATGTAAAAAAATATAAAGCGTTTAAAAAAACAAAAGCATACATACGGATAAAAAAAATGATGTGCACTTCTATTCGTTGTTTAGAAAGTCTTCAGGATGATGATGGCCCTTTTATATTTTATAATAAAATTGTAGGATACATTGTCACACATGACTGTTTACACTTAGAAAAAGTTAAAATCCTTAAAAAATTTGGATTTTTAAAGTCTGCATGAACTGGAAGTCATAGACTTGTGTTGTAATGTGTTTCCAAATGAAGCAGAATACAAAATTTGAAGAACGAATAAAAATTGAGGGCGAGGCTTGGTATTAATGCACCTCTTTACCATCTAAGATTAGTTGTTAAAAAAAACAAAATACAACTAAAAAAGGTTTGATTTCATGCAGACTCTAAAGGTCAGTTGTCTGTGTTTATGCATTGAATGAAGGGATTTTAAAATGGAGGACGTTGAAAGATTTAGCAGGGCTAGTTATCCATTTTTAGACAGAGGCTTATAAACAGGCATTACTTTATGACCAGGTGAAATAGATGCAATCAGACACTTGCATGTGAAAGGAGAGAAATGGAGGGATGCAGCGAGGAGGAGGAGAAAGAGGAGGAGAGGGGGTGGTGGCGAGGGGAAGGTCAGAGTGCTGCTCTGCATGATAAAGATGTTGGCATCGTTGTTGGGATTCTCTGCACGCAGGCCGGATATTACCTCTTTCTCCACATGTCATTCCAACCCATTCCACCAAAATACACGAGCTGAGGAAGGCAGTCTAACTCCTTCCTGAGTCAGAGCGAAATGATTAGCTTTTTATTTAAGCCTGTAATCACGGCTACTCAATGCTTACTCTCCCAAGTATAGATAGGAGCTGACCATCTAGGTCAGGGGTTTTCAAACTGGGGTCCAGGACCTCGAGAGAAAGCATGTTTCAACAGCATATTTTCCTAACATATTTAGTGGTCCTTGGCATCAAAATGGTTAAAAATCCTAATTTAGGTTTTCCTCATGTCAACTCATGGAGTCAGTGGAATAGAGGTCAAGTTCTTAAAGTTTTAAGACGGTACCACCACAAGCTATAATGTGTATGCTATAAAATAGGTCAAAGGTCAATGTTGGGAGGTCATATATTGGAAGACTGATCTTGAAAATGTGAGTTTGGAGGTGACAATGTCCTTCCCGGTGGCTGTGGTAACTCGATTCACGTGATTAGATTGTTATTAGTATTCCATGAGGCTGATCATCTATTGATCTCCTCCGTCTGTGAGATTTTGAGTACATCAAATACGTGAGGCAAAAGCTGCTTAGTTTGATGCTTAGGCCAAGAGGAAGGGAGGGTGGGTTGGATAAAATAAGTGAAAGAAAAATAACGAGAGAGCTGATGAAGACAAATATAAGAAAAAATCCTGAGCATTGCATAGACTAAAAGCAGACAGGCAGAAATTTGGACGTATTCGCAGGTTTTCACTCAAGTCGAGCTGAGCTGCTTAATATCGGGGAAGAAAAACTCCCGTAACCCTTTCATACCCTTCCAGACCTCAGCATCTTCTCCGTTTCTCCTTCCCTCACTCAGTCCGAATCTCTCAATCTCCGGTGGCTTGCCGAAAGGCTTCAGTCAGCTGTTTCTGCTTGGCTACCCTCAGTAAATCAATCCTGCTGATTGGGTCTGCTCTCTGACAGGGCAAGGACCCTGACTAAGACTAAGAGAGATGTATACATGTCGCTCCTGGTTACAGTCAACTGGCTTTAGTGGCTTGGATTGGTGGGAAGGACTCTAAGCGAAAGGGAGATGAATGGGAACGGCGAGGTTATGTTCAGAACAGGCTAAATTAAAGTTTTAGGTTGAAAGCGAAATGTGTTTTTCTTCATTTCAGGCCATGACATTTTGAGTATCTATAGATTTGTGGCTTCTGCTTTCAAGTGTGCAGGTTTACATTTGCATGCCGGTATGTACTGTATGTTGAGTGGATCTTGCTGCTTCTCTACTCTCAGAATACCTTTGGGGACAGTGTTAAGTTCATCAGTCATGCAAATGAATGCAGTTCATGAGTAGAATAATCTACCTCCTGCTCTCCGGAGAGCATTGCTTTCAAAGAAGCACCATGATGGGATTTCCGCTTAGTCTCTTCAGATGCAGACCAAACAATCAAAAACATGCTAACTTTGTCATCTTTCGTTTTCACATACATCTATGTGCATGCATCACAGATGTCTGTGCTTATTAGCATATTTGTGTTTTCATTCTTTGGCAGGAGAATTTCAACCCAGAGTGCAAATTCAAAGAGAGCGTGTTTGAGAACTACTATGTAACGTACTCCTCCATGTTGTACCGCCAAAGCCAGTCTGGACGCTCGTGGTACATAGGCATCAACCGGGATGGCCAAGTGATGAAGGGCAACCGCGTGAAGAAGACCAAAACGGCCGCACACTTCCTACCTAAAGTCATTGAAGGTCAGATCAGGTTTAAACTTGAGACATATTCAGATGCAGAATATAGATGAGCAGAGACTGACATTCCCAGATGGAAAATCTACCTTAAAGGGGTAGCTATGTTTCAGTTTCTAGCTGGTTAAAGCTTGTCAGTAGCTGGTCTAAACAGGTGATTAGCTAGTAGACCAGTTTGGATGGTCTATTAGAAAAGTAGGTGGTCAAGATGGTTTTTGGATCCCGGTCGCTGGCCAACCAGCTAATAATCAACAAAGACTAGCTAATAATCAACTTGTACTGACTAATGAATACTATTCAGCTTGCACTAGCATAGACTAGCTAATATCTATCTTGCACTAGCTTAGATAATAACCAGCTTGCACTAGCTTAAGTCATCTAATAACCAGCTTAGAGCAGTTAATATCCTATTTTGACCAACTTATACCCAGCTTGCACTAGCATATACCTGCTAGTAACCAACCAATCTTAGACCAGATAATAACCAGCCTAGACAAGCTAATGACCAGCTAACAGCCAGCTGCCCTAGTTTTGACCGGCTAGTAGCCAGCTTGCCCTATCTTAGATCAGATAATAACCAGTCTAGACCACCTAATAACCATTCTGCACCCATTAATAACCAGCTTGCACTAACACAGAGCAGATAATAACAAGCTTCGACCACCTATTAACCAGTTTGTAGCAGTTCATAACCTGCTTGGACCAGAGAATAACCTGCTTGCTCTAGCTTAGACCATATAATAACCAGACTGCTCTAGATTAGGCAAGTTAACCAGTTTAGACCACCTAATGACCAGCCTGTGCCAGCTAATGACCATCTTAAATCAGTTAACAACTAGCTTACGCCAATTTAAACCAGCAAATATCCAGCTTTGACTATCTCAAGCCAGATGATAACCTGCTTGGACTAGCTAATGACCCTCTTAGATCAACTAAAAAACAGTTTTCACCAGCTAAACCAGAAAATAATCAGCTTGCAATAACTCAGACCAGATAGTGAACAGCTTCGACCACCTAATAACCAACTTGTACCAGCTGATAACCATTTTAAATCAGCTAATAACCTACTTGCACCAGCTTAAACCAGTAAATATCCAGCTTGTACCAGATGTCATAGATGAGCTAATATCCAGCTTTGACCATCTTAAACTAGAAAATAACTAGTTTGTACCAGCTAATGGCCCTCCCAATATTCAAATTAGTGGTTTTTCAATAGCAGATTCTTGAAGTTTTACTTTGCATTATTCAAGAGAATATAACTTCAGTTCCTTTGCTGTTGCTTTAAATAACATCAGTGTGTCATTGTTCTTCTTGTTCCCTCAGTGGCCATGTACAAGGAACCTTCACTGCATGAGCTTGCAGCGGAGCAGAGTCCTCCACGCAAAACCGTAAAGACTTCAGACTCCCCGTCTCACAAGAACGGCAGGAAAGAGGCCCCCAGAGCTGATGCTTCATAGCACAGGGGGCACTCGCAGGGAGGGTGAGGGACTACATTGACACTGAGAACTCCATTTCCTTCATGCAACGAGGTCAAGATGAGTTGTGTGAGCGGCTGTTAGCTGTGGGTTTTTGAATGGGGCGAGATCAGACAGCAGCCCGTGGCTCTCTCCAATGAGCGGAGAATCCCTGCCTCTCTCCGTCGAACCAGCTCACATATATTTCAACTGACCCGGCATGACACCTGATCCCCCGTATGATCCCATAATCCTCTCCAAAAACATGTTTCTGTGTCCCCAAATGCCCTACTTGAGTTCTCTCACAGTGTCAGACAAATATGCAAACAATATCCTAACTGAATAATTCAATTGACTTTTCTTTCCCTGCGGTTTCTTTTTTTATTTGAATGAAAAGTTTTGGTGTGAGAACGAGAGAGAGAGAGAGAGAGAGAGAGAGAGAGAGAGAGAGAGAGAGAGAGAGAGAGAGAGAGAGAGGTTATTATCCAATATCATTATAATGATTATAACTGGTTCATTTTTTTTCCTGCGACCACTTTGCCAAAGGCTGCTCTATGCCAGTCAGAACTATAGGAAGGCGTACAGTAAAAATAGTTTTTATTGGACCATTCAAGGAGGATCAAGTTCAATTGGTCAGCAGGTGTAGATTGATTTCTGCTGGGCTGCTGCCAGGGAAGCCAATGGCGTCGTGCGGAATATGTGATTGGGCAGCTTTTAAAATTAAACATAACTATGTAGTTCCACTTCCTTTCACTGTCTGATATTCTCAAAAACAACCGATGATGATGATGAGATTATATTGAATCCACAACTCAAACACATCTGTTTTTGGTTTAACTATGGCTACACCTGCAGGCTGTAAGATCGTAAAAATGAAAAGAATGCAACCAAATTCTCTTGTGACGACTCTATTTGTGTTTAATGGCCAGTGCGCATGAAGCAGCATCCGTATCATTGGGCAAACGATTGAAGATTATTCGGGGCAGTTGTTTGATAGCTCTTTGATGGAATTCTTACAGGGGATTACATGGAGTCCAGCCATGACTGCTTGAATTATTTACTCCTTTTCCCAGGAACATTCGGCTCGTTCAAGCAGCTCAGACGAAATATTTTAATATGCAAATTTAAATTGTGGTGAGCCGATCAATGATGCAGTGTTTGTGTGCATTTAGACGTAAGTATTAGAGTGTGAAAGAGACAGAACAATGTGAAATGAACATCTGCTTCCATTATTTATTTATTTGTGTGTGTGTGTGTGTGTGTGTGTGTGTGTGTGTGTGTGTGTGTGTGTGTGTGTGTGTGTGTGTGTGTGTGTGTGTGTGTGTGTGTGTGTGTGTGTGTGTGTGTGTGTGTGTGTGTGTGTGTGTGTGTGTGTGTGTGTGTGTGTGTGTGTGTGTGTGTGTGTGTGTGTGTGTGTGTGTGTGTGTGTGTGTGTGTGTGTGTGTGTGTGTGTGTGGCAGTCTGGGGACACATGTGTAGACGCATTGGCTCGCACACCGCAGTTGATCATTTTAATGGTTTGGTCGAGTTTGGGCATTTGAATCTGCCTGGAGATGTTCACTGATGACACTCTACAGATTTCATAATTGACACATAACCAAGAGGATGTGCTGTGACATCCAGAATCTCTTAGTAATTTCACAGACATCTTATCAGTCTACACACAACACACTCCGAAAGTTGTTTGCAATGTGTGTGTCTGAGTAAAGCATTGGTCAACCATCTTCCAAACTTTGCCCTTTTGTCCTACAGAAGGGAAGCATCCTCCTTTTTGATGATGACATCATGAATTTGTGGGCCAATAGCAGCTGCTGGGGCTGTAGAAGGTACAGCCTGAGTGGCTGTAGGTGTTATGCACAACTTTGGTTTTGCTGTTATTCTGTCTGTCTGGGAAAGGTCATTTGTTGATTCTTATTTGTATTCGCCTACTGTTTTTCGAATACTATGAATTCGGACATACTACTCGCCTCGCATACTGTTTTTCGCATACTATAGTAGGGAAGTATGCGATTTCGGACGCACCCCCTGTCTTTATGTCCTTGAGCTGTGACCTTGAGCAGCACCTCAACAGCAAAAACTTTAAACATAAATAAATACATAAAATGAGTTTTTGACAAACAATATTAAATCAAAGGCCTTAAAATATTTTGGAGAATGCAACAGAAAGTCAGAAGAATGTATAGTGGATGTTAGTGAGGGTTTGCGCATGTTGCAGAAAGTTCTTAGCATGTTGAAGCATGGTACGTGTATGTGTCTCAATGAAAGTTATTAGCAAGTTGCATATTAAAAGAATATTCCAGTTCAGTTGGAACTGAAGATGTGGCATAATGCTGATTACACCAAAAACAAAAAGGCATTTTAACTTTTTCCTCGTCTTCTTTAGAAAAAAAGCAACAAAATCTTGGTTAGGGCGATGCACTTGAAATGGATATGAATAGGGCAACTTTTTTCAAGCAGATATTTGAAGCTTTTAATTTGATAAACATTTACATGTATTATTTTGTTTAAACTTGTTAATTAATATAGCAGTAAAGCTGTTAAAAAAAAATGTTATGGTTTTAACTGTTTAATTGTCATGACAAGTTGCCAAAGTAAAATTGAATACACTTTTATACCGAAAAAGTTAGTAAGCATGTATATTTTGTTTTACACTAAAATAATGTTAACATGAAAATGTTTATATCTTGTGGCTGTTTTATTAAAGAAATAATATTTTGGGATTTATGAATTTGCCCTCTTCGCTTTCATTGTAAATGCCTCACTGTAACCCAGATATTTGCTTCTTCTATGTATTTATTTTTTTGCCAAAAAACGAAAAGGGGGAAAAGAGAAAATAATTTTTTGTGTTAATCAACATAATGCCACAAGTGCTGTTCATTGCACTTAACTTGTATTGAGCCTGGAACATTCCTGTAATGTGTAGCATGAGAAAGTCTGGAGAAAGTTTGGTTATGCGAGACGAGATTTGGAATAAAGACGATTTGCTGGCAGCGAGAGTCTGTGAAAATCCAGAGGGCAGCTCGGTGATTGAAGCTAGCTGGTGGAGAGGAAGATGGCTTTATTGGCATTAGATTATGCGGAGCAAACCAGAAAGATCATTAAGTTGGATTATTGGAGGAGAACGTGTGCTTTGGTGATAATGATGGGAGCGAGATCCTGTTCTGTGAATTAGACATGTGAATTGCTGACTGAGCGGAAGGCGAGGGACAGATTCCCTCTGAGGATGGGGGATGGGAATGCATACGTGCGATGTATCTACCTGGCCCGACGGAGACGTTAAGAACACAAGGACGAATGTGGCACACATACGCCCCCGCATGTGTGCTCCAAAGTCACGCTCCATTTCCTGAGCAATCTCCCCAAACCCTCTCCTGTGTGTCCAGTGGCTATTAACCTTCCCTCCAGCTCTGTGTGTGTATGTGTGCGAGTGAGGAGAGAGAGAGAGAGAGAGAGAGAGAGAGAGAGAGAGATAGAGCGAAGTAACGATCGATTGACTCAATAAAAGCCAAACTGGAGGGCAATAGCCCAGCGCTGTGAGCAATAATTTCCCTGTTCAACCGAGGAACCCGAGGACATTAGCAGACGATGAACTGAGAGTTATTTTATTTTTTGTGGGACTTTATCCGGTCGGCGAGAAAGCGGTGGAGAAGGAGACAACATGGAGATAAAGTGATGTTCAGATCGCAAACCCAATTTTGGTATTGTTAAATGGGCCTTGCTCGGTCGCTCCTGCTCTCTTGCTTCTGTCCAGACCTGGTTTTGCAGTGAAGATGATAGTATTATGGTTGGCTATCAGATCTCTCCTGACTCTCGCTCTCTCTTTTAAATCAGGGCAAGTTCTCAAGGACACATTGAGTCCACCCTCTTTCATTTGCCCTCAATTCAAGCATGCAAAAAGAGTGAGATGATGAAGGGAACACTTATGACATTTTCATGCTGTATTTTTGTGACAAATAAAAGATTTCATACTATATATCTCAGAGGAGTAAAAGAGAACAATGTGTATATAAATCAAAGAATGATTAAAAAGTAATATTAAATGCAATCAAAACACGATGACAGTACTGTAAATGGGTGCTTTTGGGGAGATGGACTGCTTGGTCTTGCCAAAACTGCTGTGAGCCATAAGGACTGAGGACATGTACAGATTTGAGTTCCTTTTTGTATTTGTTTTTATTAAATTGTGATATTAATTGCAACTGAAGGCCATTTTACCCACAGTAAAAAAAAAGAAGTAATTTTAAAGAACTGATGGGTACTTCCTTTATATTTGCTTTTATATTTAGTGGAAAATATGTATGAACCTGAAACCTTGTATTTGTTTGATTGTTTTCTTTTACTGCTATATTTTCCCTTGTGCTAACTTGTTTTTTTGTACATTTTTATTTCATAAAGCTGTGCCGTTAATGGACTAATTGGACTTTTGAGACCTCCTTACCCATTTGCGAGTTTTAAGCAAAAAAAATAAAAAAAAATTCCAACTGAAACCTAAAAGCCAACACACCTTTTTCTGATCAGGTCTTCCAAACAAAACGAAAAGAAAACAAACCAGTCCTTATCTTCCTTATCCGCTTGTCTTCCGAAAAAAAAAGTCTTCCACTTGCCAGGGCTTACCTGTGTGTGGCAGTAACTGCCAAACGCAACACGGCTTCCTGCCTAAGCCCCGCCCCTGATCTTACAGTGAATATAGAAACAGGCTGATTGGCTGACAACCACTGGAGGCGGAGCTACACACACCTCCCCTACGAATCAGCATGGAGGCCTGCGTGGAGACTCGACAAAGGCTGACCATAGACTAACAGCCTGGGTCATTTGGGCATCGCCTGTGCCCCTAACCGGCCGACATATTGCTCTGAAAGCCGACACACCTGGGAAAGTATTGGGACTCTTCTGCATGCATCTCACATAGCACAGGACATCCTTAACACCCTCTCCTGGCCTCTAACTTGCCATCCTGTGTACGTTTCTGGAGCAAATATACATCTCTGGGTTAGGAGGGGGAAGGGTGTGTGTCTTATTACTACATATTATTGAATAAACAGTTATATTTGTATTATTGTAAGATGTGTGATGGACTGTGTTGTGTATAATATGTGTTTTTAGGTGTTCGCTGCTCCTGGTTTTAGAAAATTACCATGCATAATATCAGAAGCATGTAGGAAACATATGGCGCAGACAGCTGCATGTACTCACAGATGAGCAGTCAGGTGACAGACAACCTCTGCTCCCTTCACTTAGCATTGGCACACTGCACACAGACAACACATTTACACACACCAAACGTTCACTCTGCGCAGTATTTATTAAACTTCACCCTTTTATGTCACCAGACCTAGACTAATCCTCTCACTGGCCACCTACGAACATCTGCATTATGTCACTGCATTACAGGAAGTCTTGCTAATCAGATGAGGAACATAATTAATACTGCAGGGTGGAATATAAACCACAGCCCACTCTCACTCTCGCAAGCAGACTCGTTATAAAATCGTAGATCATCTTCGCCGACCCTTCAAGCAAGCCGAGATAATTGTCTTGAACGCCTTTACAGACCTAACAAACTCTTAAAGCAAGCTTCTAAAAAGCTTCATATTTTTGAGGATTAGCTGGCAGTTGATGGATTAATATGAGAAAATTACACGCAGAACACGGTCTGAATTTCAGCATGGGAGGGCAAAACATAATTCAGATCCCTCTGCTGTTTAACTCAAAGTAATCCTAGAAACTAATTCTAGATCAGGACTCCTGCTGTGAGAATATTCGGAAATAATTTGAAGGCAGATTGCTTATTGGAGATAATGACAGCATGTGGGTTAAACAAGGAAAGAGTGAAGATATCAAAAGTATGGGATAAATAAAAAAAGATGGTTGTGCTGTGATAATTTCTCTGCAGGGTGACGGGAGAGACTAAAATACTGTTGGAAGTTTTAGAAAACACTTTATAAGTTTTTACTTTATTGTTTTCTCGTGGTCACAGGCTAATTTTCACAATTTGAACATTAAAGTTGTTTTTTTCATGATGTCAGCTTTTCTAAACCATGTAATTGTCATGTTTTAAACATCATTCTATGATTCATAATTAAGTTATAACATGTTTAACATTTAATGATAACCTTTAAAACCAACTGAAACCACATTTACAAAACTAACTAGGCTAAATAAATAACAACATTATTTGATACGGAGTAACTAAACGTTTCTCTAAATGAATAACAATAAAAAATGACGTGACAAAACGATGTAGGTGAGACTAGGGCAATACGAAACCAGTTTTGAGAATGAGAACTCTTCGAAACTCTTTCTGCGCATGCTCTTACTTGAGACTGCGCGCGCCAAAGAGAGCGTGAGCGAGCGGGAGGGACAGGTGAGGTAGCACGGAAAGCCCTTTTATGGGCATAGTTTGGGCGCGTATTATGCAAATTACTATAGATGAGCACGCGCTCAACGATACTACAAGAGAAGAAACAAGGTAACGTTAAGTACAAAACTATTTGCGTACGGACCTGATTTGAATCATCCGGTAGGCTAAATGTGCGTGTTTTTGAGCTCATAAATACAAAAATTGTTCAAAATATTTCGTGAATGACGCTCACTGATTTGGAAGTTGCCTACCACTGACATACATAGAGCTAACGTTTGTCGTAAGCAGTCCCTGAACAATAAAAAACTAACAAATTTGCTTAATCATAATGCAGCAAACCTGCTTAGAAATGGCGTTTGCTACATCAAAACATAGAAAACAGAAGAAGAGAATTTAGTGAAACCTTTTTGACAAGAAAATGTAAATCAGAATCGCAGCAAAAGAAGTCCAAATCAAAATTAATGATTAATATGCTTCTTAGCCTACTGGCACTGGCAGCAGTACACTATTTTACATCATAAGCACGTTTGATTTGACTGAATTTTACACACCAACTGACTGAAGTGCACCAGAACTTGGTTTTGAGTCCCCATGCGGAATTTGAAAGCATCAGAGAAGCTATGAGTCATGGTTGTATCAGACCCTGCACCTGCGGCAAACCTCTGCAACTCTCGATAAAGGTAAACCACAACAGTAATGCACAAATCTGTCAAGGGTGATAAATGCTCAGTAGATTTTTTTTCCCCCATGGTTAAATTTTAATGGTAAGTCTTCCAAGTGACCACATAAAAGCAGATTGCTGAGCACCCAGCTGCAATCTTGCCTGCGTTCACATTGCTCTGGAGGAAATACAGCAAAAGGTTAGAAGTAATAATTGATCCATGCATTATTCATGGGTGTATCCCTGGAGAGGAAGGGAAGAGGAAGGCGAGGGTGGCAGGGTCGGAGAACGCACCTCTGCATGCTGCTGCTCATTACATTTGCCATCTGGACTCAGCGTTTTGACCGGGGCTTCCCTTCCTGATCTAACCCTACACGCACACACACTCAAACACACACACACACACAGGCTGCTAGTTTAATGCATACAGAAACAAGTCTCTACTTGCATACATGCACACTGGCAAGCAAATGTACGCTCACAGTCACAGACACAACTGTGTTCGTATACAAGCCTCTATGATCTCTTAGATTATGATTTTGATCCAACATGGCATCTTCTTAAAGCTTCTTGCTCTGTATGCCGTGTGTATTCAAACCTGGCATCGTTTACACTATTTGAACTCTTCCCTGGGGTCTTCAGCTTTGCCCCGAGGCCTCCTGAACACATCTCCAGACTCTCCCCAGATTGTACCACTTAAACTGATCGTCAAGGTCTTTGGCATATGAGATTGCAACAGTTCAAGACATGTTTATACTGCTCTCTAGTGGATTTAGTAGACGCTGCATTCACAACGCAAATGAGCCCTGAGTCAGCAGCCTTGGTTATGATACTATGCGCACTGATTACCTAAAATACCTACACAAATAAAGGTTCTTTATTAGCATTGATGGTTCCTTAAATGACATGTGACATCCATAGAACCTTTCTATAGCACAAACGTTCTATACATGTGGAAAAAGGTTTTTTCACACAAAAAAAGATTATTCCTTTAAGATTTTTTTCACAGAATGATTTAATATAACACAACATTGGGTTGATATTTAATTTTGTTATCTTACGAGACATGATCACAGAAATGGCAACTTCAGCTCCATAAAAATAATAATAAATTCAGTTAAAAGCTTAAATAAACAAAAACTAAATTAATATGCTAAGATTTTCTGATTGTTGTAAAATTATTATCCTGAGTAACAATCATTTTTTTTCTGTGAAAAAAAAGGATTCTAAGTAATTTATGGTAAAATGGAGATTTAAAAGTGTAATATAAATCTACTGGGTTTTGATTAGGTAACTTAATAAATAGAAAGGGAAATACACTGAATTGGTGTAAATACTACACCAAACTGGTGTACACTTGGTGTATGCAAAAGTATGAAGGAATTTTCCGTATAGATTTTTTGCTGGTGTTCTGCATTTTGAATTTTGCACTGCACTGGGTTGTGCTGTTGGGTTAATGGAAAATGACTGTAAAATTACAGAAAATTACCAGTAAATTATTTATTTATTTATTTTTTCCAGTGTAAAAACAATTCTTCACTCAGAAATAGCAAGTCAAGCTCACAAATAATTACAAATAAATGGCAAGTAACGTGTGGAATTAAACATTACATTTTTAAGTAGAAAGACTTATTTTCATGTACTCTAAAAAATGCTGGGTTATTTTTGTCCATAAGTGTTTTGTCCATATTTAACCTAGCATTTTTAGAGTGTATACTCAAGTCTTTAACAAACTCTTAGAACTTCAGAATAGTTTTTTTTGTTTTTTTACAGTGTAGGATAATTCTAAAATTAATAGTGCTGCTGTCGAATAAAGAAAAAGAGACAAACCAAATAAAATGTAAACTGTTATGGTAAAAATTTAATTTGTAATGAAAAAAAAATCTATTAAATTATGTAAATAGTTGCATTTTCACTAGTGGTCTCAGACTTATGGACTGTGTGTAGCCTCTTAGACAAAACACACACACACACACACACACACACACACACACACACACACACACACACACACACACACACACACACACACACACACACACACACACACACACACACACACACACACACACACACACACACACACACACACACACACACACACACACACACACACACAGTATTTATCCCTAATGTCCTCCATTGTCCTTCCCTGTGAGGCCCTAGTAACATCACCATTGATTTTACTTTTATCTCATTCACACACATTCTCTTCTCTCCTTTATTCCCTCATTCTCCCCATCTCACCTTCTTGTTCTCATTAGGATGTAAATGGACATTGTTTTTATCAGACCCCAAGAAGGAAGAACAAAGAGAGAAACAGAGAGAGTCTACTGGGACATTATTGGTGATGTTCAGCACCCCTTACACCGATAAAGGAAGGAACAAAACAAATGTCAGAGCTCTCTGGACTGAGCTACACTGAAAGGCCATGACTCCCCCTAGTGGCTGAACTGAACACTAGGATTTTTCCAATAGGGGGCGGTAGTAAGTAGAAACTGCATGAGCAGACAGAGAGCGAGAGAGAGCGAGTTTCCACGAAACCCATCTCTATCGGAACTGTGGTTAAGATCAAAGTGATAATAATGCTACATGCTACAATATATATATGTATGCAAACACCCCAGAACTAATTCAACTATATATATAGCAATACATGATAATATTACCATGTAAACAAAACAGTGATAGACTCTCGATTGATACTCGTCCCATTTCCTCCCAGCTATGACTCACCATCAGTTGACAGTTTGAATTACTTGACTTGGGACTCTGAACAATTACAGTGATGGGTCTAATAAGACCTCCCCCGAACCCTCTCCCCCACCACCCAAACATAGAGGTGGCATTCAAGTCTCTGCTCAGGAATAAGCACAGCGAGAAACAAAAGATGATTTTTTGTACTGCCATGGGAAAGATATTTATAGGAAGTTTGCATTTGCACACACCATCAGAAATAAACTTAAGAGTTTCTCATGCTCTCTGAGACAGAGACCGGTGGAGTGTGTGAAATGTCTCACTGGAGCATAAGATATGAGAGGATGTGTATATGGGCTTATGCGTGTGGAGACAAATATAAAGTAGAGATTTCTTTGTATGTATGAATGTGTTTGGATTAGATTCCAGGAAATGCTCAGGCCTGTGGTCCTGTGGTTTATGGTAGAACCTGTCTGACCAGTTCTGGTACGTTACAACCCTCCCCCCTGTGAGAACGGTGGCAAATAATGCTTTAGTGAACAGGTTTCACATACTCATAAACTAGGAAGTGTAGATCCATTTGTACACACTTGTACATGCTTGTTTGTATATGAATCATATCAGGAATTGTTTTCTGACTGAAACCTGTGACATCATAACTTGTATGATTCCTAAAGACACTCCCTTTTCTCTTTCTCTGTATGTTTGTGATGGCTACACAAACAGCAATGAAAATTTGTCCTTAAGTGGAATCACTTCCCTGGAAACTATATAGTACAATGGAACTACAGAGCGGTTACAAAGAAAATACTTTGGCTTTTTACAATACAGTTAAAGTTTCTAAAACAGCGAAGACATGTCAGAACAACACAGAAATACTTTGAATATAAAACAGTTGAAAAAGCTGAAAAGTGTGTTGGGTTGCCTGCGTCTTTTTATACTGGTATAAAGGAACCCTCAGGATGCCTGCCAAAAATTCACTCAAATGACATGTAAACACACCATGAACGTGACATTTCCTGTAAAAGTTCTCTTACATGTGGCCTGTGAGTTTCCTGAATTACTTTCTGTGGCTAATAGTCATCAGTTGCTCATCTCAATTGAAGTCTAAAAATAGTTCCTCAATCTAATAGGTGGCCTAAGATTGTCATTACTTTCTTACTGTGTCAGGCACTTCTCTTAAGATGGGGGTTGTAACAATGTCATCCTTCATAAGTATGACTCAGTTGCTTTTGTGACTCAATACCCCAAGCATTTGCTCAAAACACTGAAACCCAAAAATATGTCAACAAAGTATTATTCTTATTTTTTCTGGTGAGATGTGTATAGATAGAAGTTGTGTCAGCACTTTTAACACTTCTTAAACTGTACAATTAAATTGAAACAGTTATAACTGAATATATAATTGCTGAAACTATCAATAGCTTTGGTTACATGTGGGCTAAGTGAGACAATATTTGAGAATTCGGAAATTTTTACGTTTTTTCCAAAGACTTCAGTACATCAGGTTCATTTCATTTTTTGTCAGTTTGTGTGTTCCCTGGGAATTGAACCACAACCTTTGTGCTGCTGCAATGCTCTACCACTGAGCCACAGGAACACTTTAAAATCAAAGAAGCATCAATATTTTATTCACATGTTATAAAACTGAATATATATAAGTTTAAAACTTTAAAAGTGAACATCTAAATTTCTGATATATGTTCCTGCCGAGATATAAAGGGTCTGAAAAAGCAAGACATTTTGAAAAGATTGAGCTGGGAGAACATCTAGCAAGTAATTAAGTTAATTGACATCAGGTCTGTAACATGATTAACTATTAAACGAATGTCTTAGAGAGGCAGAGTTTCTCAGAAGTAAAGATGGGTAGAGGCTCTCCAATCTGTGAAAGAGTGTATAAAAAGATTGTGGAATACTTTATAAACAACGTTCCTCAATGTCAAATTGAAAAAGCTTTGCAAATCTCATTGTCTACAGTGCATGCTCTCTATGTTCTATTTTGAATCAAATATTGGCTTATGTGATTTGAAATTCTTTTAGTTTTCATTTTATTAAAATTTAAAAAACATCCCAATATTTCCTTAATCGGGTTGTATAACCATTTGAAAATCTGGAATCTGAGGGTGAAAAAAAAAATCTAAATATTGAGAAATTATTTCTCGAGCCCCTGCCCTATTGAGGTCGACGCTAAGCTCATTTCTGTCTGTGATGCGAGGGTAGTTATGGATATTTTTGATCTGAAGATAACAATATCTTTGTATCATGAAGACATCATCAGTTCTGGCACACATTCTATCAGCCACATAGGCATACTGTACAGGGTGGGTGTGCATAACTCTGCGGTAAAGTAACTTAAATCATGCAACAGCACTTATTCTTAAAAAGAAACATTACATGCTTTCTTACTGTGCCACATGCATTCACATCAAAGCTAAAAAGTTAACTAAACTCTCACGGGACAAGGTTTACTAATCACAATTCAAAAGAACATTATATGCCTTAGTTGGTTTCATTTGCATGTCTAAAGTGCCTTTTCTGTAAGACTGTTGAGAGAAAAAGGACTAAATAAAAAGTTATATCTTAAAGGGACAGGACACTAACATGCACAGTTGGTTATGTCATTAAATGTATTAATTTATTTACTGTTGAGAGAAAAAATTTCCATTATTTGTAACCAAACAGTTGCTGGTCCACATTCTTAAAGGGACAGAACACAAAAGACACTAAAATGTTCCCCACTGTTTGGGTAACCAAACAGTGCTGTCATTTTTTTAAGTCAATGTTGTCCCAAACCCTTCTTCAAAAAGCATTTTAAAACTAAGAATAACATTTTATAGCGTTGCTTCAGAACGCCCACCACACACCACAAACTTTTAGGAAAAAAAGTACAAACAAGGGGGAATCATGCGACAGCCATAAGTTTGGGGAAATTTGCCCACCCAAACCAGCTTCCAGCAATGAAACTCATTCAGATCAGTGTATGGGGATGATTAGGAGGAGTCATGATGGGTACAATGGGGAAATTGCCCAGGCATTGGATATGCGACGGCACTTCCTGGGACCATAGTGTTAATTACTGGTCAGCCAATACGGTGTAAGGGGTATGTCCCTGAAGGACTTAGCTTTTTACAGTATAGGTGGCAGGGTGATACCTGCTGAGCACCCACAACCTCTTGACCAGGTGCTAGTTTTTTTTCCAGGAGGCTTCTGGGCAACCGTCTTGGTACTGACCAGGGTGAGGCTCATAAAACAACTCTTTGAGTGAGTAAATGAAGGTTTAAAAATAAAATATAAAATATATACTGAAAATGACAAAAAAAAAAAATACAATTATTAAAACACTAAGGTTTAAAATAAAACACTAGTCTATTTAATTTTTGGGTAAATTATTCCTTGACTGAAAAATACATCAACTAGAATAAACTATATAGTGTATTATTTTAATATTTGTTATTCATCTTTGCTCTCTTTTTTAATACCTGAATAACAAAACACTATTGTAGCTACCTGCTCTCATTTTTTTTAAACAAAGATACTATTTTATTTTATTTTTATATTATGTGTATTGTAATTATATTTTTATTTTTTAAACACTTTGGCCAAATTATATCTGCCAACTTTGGAAAATATCTGTTAATTTTGAACTTTGTCTTTTCTAATAGGGAAATTAGTTTGGCTGTAATGTCAAAAACTCAAACAACTGATAAAAAAAACATAAAAAAAAAAAAAATGACGTGATTGATAATCGTGAATGAATAAATTTCTGATCGGATTTTTTTGCCATATCGCCCACCCCTATAGCCGAGGGGGACCAAACCTATACACACATCTCTCTCCCTATGCCCACATTAGACTGCATAATATAACCTCTATATTATTTGGAGAAGTGTTTAGGCAGTAGTATCCATTTCTAAAGACCGAGACACCTTGACATTAAGTTCCGAGACGTAAGATATAGATGCGATACAGATTGTAAATGAACGTATGAGTAAGCTGTGATTTTTGATAACCAGTGACGTTACTCATATAAGGTGTCGTCACGAAACCCCAAGACCTCACAAAAACAAACTGAAGTCTGAAGACGAAACTCAGGAAGTCTCCGCCCATAAAGAGGACGACACTCTAAAAGCTCAAACCAGCAGCTCATCTCATATTCAAGGTGCGGCTTCAGTCAACAGGTGTCTGAGTCAGGGCATCGGCAACGGCTCTTAACGGGTTTTTTCCTAACATTTTTGTTAATTTAACGTCTGAGGATTACGAAAACCAAGCTCGTTTGGAAAAGCATTGAGCTTATAAATATTTGCTGAACTGCTGCTTTCAGATATAGTTTATCTTTTAAGTTAATTGCGAGAAGATGGCAAATAAAGGACTTCAGCTCCTGGGATTTGCTCTATCGCTTCTGGGGTTGATTGGGCTCATTATTGGCACAATCTTACCCCAATGGAAGATGTCTGCCTACGTTGGAGATAATATAATCACAGCGATAGCGATGTATCAAGGCCTTTGGATGTCGTGCGCTTTCCAGAGCACAGGACAAATGCAGTGCAAGGTGTACGACTCCATCCTACAACTCGATAGTAAGTAGCCTACAAACAGCATTTTTAACAAAGGGTACTTTTAGCCTATATTATTAACAACGCTGATAGATGTTCTTAAAAAGTAGGCTACTTTAATTTACTCTAGACTGTTTGTTTGTATTAGTTGTGGTTTTAAACTCACGAAAGCCGTTGCACCTGTAAGCGCGCATGCGCGCACTTTTGAACGTACTGGCGTATGATCACTTCACACTCTGATGATAATTATGAGTATTTTGGCTTCGAATGGTGCCAAGCTACTGATATAATTTATTTGTGTCCTGCCATAGCTATGTTAGTTATGAAATGAAAACGTTTAAACTATTTGTTTCTAACATGAAAATCATATTAAAACAATTTATTAAATTTGTAATTGTACAATATAAGGTGCAAATCATATTTCAGACTGTTGTTGTGATGCTTGTCTTATCCGTAACTACATGAAAGCTAGGACGCTACCACGCCCTAGAGCCATTTCCCGGCAACTACTCTAGGGTTACAATCATAAGGACACGCACCTGTTGTTCCACGAGTTCCCTCAAAATAGTTTTTGTATTGATTGGTGTAAAAAAATAATACATTATAACAATTGCACGCGAACTCGTGATTTTGTGTGAATAGTAGCCTATCTCTCACATCCCTGCAGAGCTGGTTGTTAGATAATGGTTTTTATTTGTGTTACGTTTCGGGTCAAAGGAAGCTTAAAGGTGGTAAAAGGGCAGCCGTCCTTCAGGAATGTGTAAACTAAGTTATGTGGACATTTTCAAGCCAGAGTTGCCAAAATAGGAGATTATGCATATAAGCACAAAATGTAAACCGTTTTAACATTTGGGTGAACTTTCCGACTGAGACCATGCTAGTTTAGTGTTGGGTAACGCATTTACTCAAAGTAATGATTATACGGGCGTGACTCCCACCCTTTCTTCCCCTCGCGGAGCGGTGCTCCTGTATGGGGCGGGGAGTCAGGCATTGTCTTTGAACGACTTGTGTATTTTGCCAACAGCTTATTAAAACAACCAGAAGAGGACTCCTTTGTGAAAAGCACCTAAACACAGACAATGAAGCTTTTTAAACTCAAATAGTGCCTTTTAAGAATAATAGTCGAGACGTTTGCTCTCTGTGATGTTTGTTCACCTTATTTCATCCCATCTTTACTCTTAACACCTGAGATTGATGAAAAAGGCTCACTTCAGTGTTTATGGCTGTTTGTTTATACACACTAAAGTAATTTAGCCAATTACCATATCAGTAATTTGATTGAGTTTGTGTAAAAAAGACTCCTATCAGTGAGTTTTTATGTTATGCACACAAAAGTTTGATATGTTTAATATCTTGCTGTAGTGTTTCTGTTAGGGGTAAACCATGAGATGTAATGGGGAACAAGTAAACTGAGCAGCAAAAAAAACAAAAAAAAGCAAGGTGATGTAATATCTCTAGGCAGCCATTTTGTATATCCTGAAAGATTTTAAAGTTAATTTCAGGTGATGCACACCTAATAAAGTGATATATTTAATAAGAATTTCTTAAAATTGAAACTAAAAGCAAAGTGTTATAATACTTTGGAAAGCCAAACCATGCCCACAAAGCAAACGAAAGTAGATTGTTGCCGTGATATCCAAGTTCCCAATGACTGGTTAAACCTGTTCCTTCTCTAAAGCTAAAGGGTAAGTCGCTGCCCACACGTGTACAATCTCACTGCGCTCTCAAAGGAGGCTTCCGGTTAGAACCGGTCTCTGGTGCACCTAACTGCAGGTGTAGCTGGGGGAAGGGATTTTTTATTGAGAGTCAGTGGAAAAATAACAAAAGCCTGTTGAGAATTAGGCCATTTCAAAACCTTTTAGTCTGCCTATAATCTTTCTGATTCACTATTTGCCCGTTTCATGCGCTGAACTGAGTTTAACCATGATAAACAATGAAGGGAATAAGCTTACATATTTATTTTAAGTTTTCATATATAATATTTTATAGTATTAATTTTAATTTGCATGGGCATTCTGAATGTCCCTGTCACAAAAGTACTGCATAGAGACCGAGTTATTTACCTTTCTCTATTGAATCTCACTCATTCTCGACCCTCCCCCTCTTTCAGGTTCTCTCCAGGCAACTCGTGCCCTGATGATCGTCGGGATCCTTCTCACAGTAGCAGGACTGGGTGTGGCCAGCATGGGCATGAAGTGCACTAACTGTGGGGGTGATGACAAAGTCAAAAAGTCCCGCATTGCCATGACAGGCGGTATAGTCCTCATTGTTGGAGGTATGTTCACTTTAATAGCATTATATTAATGCTAGTTGTGTAAAGCAGTATTTTTAGTAGCACAAAAAAAATCTAGATAAGGTTTTAAATGCCAAGGTTAAAGGAATTCTTGCCAGGTTAGGAATCAGTGCTTTGTTATTGCTCCAGTATTAGTTGACAAAAATGTTCACTTCCTCTTTGTGGACAGAAATGGTAAAACATTTTTTTTTATAAGTAACTAATTTATCTCTGCCCTTCCATTCCTCAGCCCTCTGTAGCATTGTTGCCTGTGGCTGGTTTACAAATCAAATTGTCCGGGACTTCTACAACCCCTTCACACCAGTCAACACGAAGTAAGTTCAATGTGGTTGCAAACCACAAGCAAATTATGTTTAGGCATTTATCCATGTGCTTTATCTTATTTATAGTTTCTCATCCTCTTGTTACCAAGAAGGGAAGGCAGAGCTCATATCATATTCTATTTCTATAGGTACGAATTCGGTGCAGCCATTTTCATCGCCTGGGCAGGTGCGTTCCTGGACATAATGGGTGGAGGCATGTTGGCTGCCACCTGCCCAAAGGGTAAATCATCTCCCAGGTACCCCAAGTCCTCCAGACCCCCCAGCAGCAGCAAGGAGTACGTTTGAGCGATGGCGGCAGTTCACAAGCTGGAGAAGATCATAATGAATCACAGAGCATCTGTAGATGTTTCCCCAGTCAGCTGATCTCAGATCTGTTTAGATTTTAATTTCTTGTATTGTGTTTGACTTCGAATGGAACAAACAGTTAAGATCAGTGTCCTTGGGAAAATTTACACATGCTCCGATACAGCAGCCCACCTCAGAAAAAGAGGTCACTTCTGTTTTCTTTCTTTTGTTGAGCACTAAGTTTATTGTTTTCTATTTTAAACCTTGTTACTGATGTGAGTTTGGAAAGAGGGGGTTCTTCCCCAGTGTGTTCCTCCTTTCATAAAACTGCCATGTTTAGTGGACATGAAAGAGAGAGGCATGCTCAGGGTAAAATCTTCACTCATACTGCTCATTAACGCACCATCTTTATTGCATCTCTATTGTAAAGCCATGTCCTGACCTCATCTGCCTTGCTTGCGTTGTGAATTTTTGCCAGACACTGAGGTGCATGAAAAGAACAACTTTAAATGTATTTAATTTTTTTAAGAGCCAAGGCCAACATGCAAATCCCTGGTTCACTTTACTGCATAATTTCAGGCCGGTGACCATGACATACCAGACCTTCTCTTTTCAAACAATACTTTTGGAAAAGTTTTGCTCATTGCTATTGAAAGACAGTTTTTGAAAGGAAGTTGTAAAGTATTGAGCTACTCAAAAGAGAACTATAATGGAATGGAGTGTTATGGAATTAGACTGAAATTACTGGCATGCTTCTAGAGGTAGACTGAAACTAGGTGGACAAACAAAAGCTTGAATTGGTTTGGGTGAGGCTAAAGATAAAGAAACTAAAGCATTAAACTTATCAGTTAAGTGAATTATATATTTTTTTTGTAATCTTTTAAAATCAAAGAAATGGCTCTTATTTTTGCAAAGTTAAACTTTTCTGTTGCTTTTGTGCTCCAGTTCCTCAGTGTCCTTCCTGTTATCAAGCTAATGTTACAAACTCTTTTGACACTCCTTTCTTGTTTTATACAGACCATTGATTGGTCCGGAGAAAAGACTGTAGATAGGCTATTTGCTCAGTTTTATCACAGCTGGTTACAATCCCAAGATTTGTGTGAATTGTCTCTTTCTATCCACAACAACATGTGACATGCAAAAACTAGTCCTCTATGGCTATTGTTTTTTTTTTCTTTTTTTGGTCTTTGTGCTTGGACCACTTGAGATGGGTTGCCCTCAAGTCTATTTAGAAAATGTGTATTTTATTTGTAACCAGCTTATGCAAATATTTAACTTTTTGAAACGTGTTTGACTGTTCAGTTTGCAATAAAATAAATGTAAATACATTTTTTTTTAAACAAGACTTGGCTGTTGTCCTGTTTTTATATGTGCCAAATTAAATCTGTGGCAGGATACCCATATTAGTGATTTGCAAATACCTTGGCCTTGGGAGTCACATGGTCCTCTGACTTCTGTTTCAGCATAGTTTGCGTATTCTGACTAACACTGCAAAAGTGTCTTTATGCAAATAATCCTGTAATGGGAAAATATGAGGAAATGAAAGGAAAATAGGTCACCAAGTACAGTCGGCCAATTAGAGCAGTAGCATATGCATGAGCAACAATTACAGCCATTTGTATTTTTCAAATATGCTCTCATTGTTTATAATAAATAAAAAAATATTTGTTTACAAAGAGGATTTACGTTTCACCTAAATATTTGAAAACTGTGAGGTACTTTTCCACAATGTTCAACCTGTGGTAGTTGTTGCTCTCTACTGCCACTCAGAGATCATTTCCTGCTAATATTGTGTATCTTGTAGGTGAAACGCAGTGGTGGGTGCTGCGATTCTCCTATACGCAGAATAGCCCGCTAAGGAAGTGCGTAGGGCCCGAAACACCAGGGGGCCCCTGGTAGTCTTATTCTTTATACATGTGAATAGGCATATACCGTATATGATGCTGGAATGCTGTTGGTTGCGGTTGGTTTCAAGTTAACGCTCAAAATCCATTGTTTGGGTAACACTTCAATAATTTCCTAAGGCTTATCATTATTAACTAATGGAACATTATTGAAAAATGTTACAATTATTGTTATTAAAGTATATACGTTCACAAAAACAATTAAACAGAAAAGCAAGCAGGTGCATGATTTAGCATGGCAGCCAATGCAAATACTTCATCGTTTTCTTACCTAAATCCTGCGCTTGGACCAGGCTCTGTTGCAGAATCACATCTCTCTGTGCTTCTGAAATTATTATCTTGATCTATATAGTGTTGTTAGCTATCTCTGTGTCTTATGTGGTATCTCTGTGTCTTATGTGGATGCTTGTCAAGCATGAAAAACACACGTTTTATTTAAATTCTGAATATATTATCGTTTACATCATGCAAAGTGCGCTCCCTTTAAATTTATTAAAAACTGACACTCATTCATCACGATCTTACAAAGTTCCGTTTTAACCAATGAATGTGACCACACAATGAAACTTTTTTAAATGAAGTTACGAGCATGATGGAACTCGGCGCTGGACAAAAAACGGCGAGTGCGTGGATTCCAACCTAAACAATCAACAAACATGTCGTTGATTGGCTACTTTGCTTCCCTCTGCGAAAATGCATTGTAAAATTTTCATTTGACGCTTTCAAGTGACGTTTGCAAGTAATGCCAATAAATGGTTGCAAATTCAATAAATGAATAACAATTGCTAGAGCCATATGGGATAACTATTGATTTCTTAGGTTTTGTAGCCATCTAGTGGACAAAGATGGAACAGTTTGACACTTTGACCCACACCAGAGCAACACAGCTCAGTTTTACATTTGTCATTTATTATTGTCAAACTTATTTACAAATGTATTATTTTTAGCATGGCCCTTTTCCAGTGCTTAAATAGCTACAAAATGCAAGCAACACATAAAACAACATAAATTCTTCATTCGCGCCACAGAATCATTCAGCCAACTAAATATAAGCTTGTTACATACTTCATCAAATGCAATGTATCATAGCAATGATCAAGCAAGTGCATAGCTTTTCACAGTGATAACTAATGCAACGTGCAATGTTTCATATGGCATAAAATCAAGCTAGAGATGCAACGCCTTTAGAAAAGTAATACTCAGCTTAGTGGGCGCAAGATGTCTTAAGATTTACAAAGAAAGTAATTCAATAATGAAATAAAAGTGATTAAAGAAGTTTAGCTCTAAATCCACGGCAATCAAGAAAATGTCATTGTTTTAACCTATAGATACTTCTACTTGATGTTGTTAAAAGAAGTCAGAAATACCAGAGGAAATATATTTTTAGTTGACATTTGAATATTTAATATTGTCATAGACAATAGGTTACAACCATGGCTCTAAGAAACAGCATACATTTCAAGAGTTTTGCGAGACAAAGTAAAACATAAGAACATTGTGCTATTGTTCTTACCAATGTTTAAACAAATTGAAAGACAACATATTTATAAAAGCACAAGCCTGGACAGAGTGATCTACAGTGGCTGGTCTTTGCCTTTGGTCAGAAATATGTTAATCAGCCTACATATGCACATTTCCCTCTGGGAGGCAGGAGTGTCACACACAGAGCTCTGGTCTAAGAAGCTACTACACAACAAATCAACTGTGTGGCCTGTTGTGGACTGACAGCTGCTGCCATGCGACTAAACTACAGCTGAAACGCATGCGGATCTCGTGTGAATCTGATACTGGGAGAGGCGTCTGACTTTTCTCCTGCTGAAAGTGTCCCGTCTGTCCCGTGGCAGAAAGTGCATTTCATGAATAGCTGGTCCAGAATATTAAGAATCTAGAGAGGCTCAGGACGGCCCATTGCTGAGAGGGACAGGTAGAGGTCCGTTGTTGTTGTCGTTCATAACGTCGTCCAGATCTTCATCCTCTATAACCACTATAAAATAAAGTTCACATATCTTACTTTAAACAGAGACAGAAATTTGGGTCATGCTTTAGTGTTCAGTTGCACTGCGCACAGTTTAAATAACTCAGTAAAGAACTAAATTAATGAACAAGGTGTAACTTTACTTAATATGTAAATATTCTATTAAATATGTAATTCCATAAATCATAATTGCATAAGTTATTATAGGCGCTTTTCTTAACACAATATATCATCAAAAACTCCGGTATCTTATAAAATGTTACTAACAAAGTGTCTCATTTTTATCTTACATTTTCAACATTAAGGGGATATTCTTGAATCGTCTACAACATGTACAAATATTTTTTTTGAAAACGGGTATTTGTAGAAATATAAAGAATGATCTGCTTAATAAACATCTGTGTTATATGGCCTTATGGCACAAGTGAAATATGAAACTGTCAACCCATGTATGATTGTGTATGAGCTGATTATTAAATAGATATGTTTGTAGAAATAGCAGCATTAAATTGTCTTTCCAATAATCACCTTGTAATATCATAACCTTGAGCACAAGGCTAATTAAATGAGTATACAACTGTCAACCCTCTTATGAACCCAGTTACCTTTTTAATGCTTCCATATCCCAGTTTTATTTAAGGCTTATAGAGAGCTTCTTTACCTTATACAAAGTTTTAAATTATAAATTATAATTTTACTGAGCAAAAAAAAAAAAAAAAAATGGGATGAAAATTATTAATTATCCAAATAAATAAAACAGTGAAACAAAAAAACACAAGGGAGTATGTTTTGTCCATGTTTATGTTTAGTAGATACTTGTAGTCTGTGTTAATAGACGCTTTGTCAGAAACGCCAGAGCAAAATTAGTTCTTTGGTCGGTAAATGTTGTCTTGGACACTGCTGATATTTCTACAAACATAAGGGTTTTAAATCAGTTGTTTACCATACAAAATGAGAAAGATATTACTGACCTCTCTTTGACCGTCCAATTTGTCCGAGTTTGGGGGCCCTCTGGCCTAACCTCCTTTGAGGGGATTCGGGGCTCAAGCAGTCTCTGTTGAACTCAACCCTCAAATGCTGCATCTGACACACCGAGTCACGAGGACTCGGTTGAAGTTGCCCCGAGGGCTGCAGGAGCTCGGGCATATCCGTTGTGTCAAACATCTCTGGAGCTGGAGTTTCTTCCCGGTTTCCAGCGGTAACAGTGGCCGCTTCCCCGCAGTTCATCAACGCCTCCTCCGCGCCCGTGTGCTCATGCTCCCCCTTCTCCCTCTCACCGCAGCAGTACAGCATCCAGAAGTGTAGCGGACGACGAAACGGACGTTGCGAGGATATAACAGTTATTTTCACTGTAGGCTATATGTTGGCCGGTGGATCACTAAACACTGGACGTCGGATAGACGTGCAGATCATGTCTATATTGGGTCCGTCGGTCCATGACCAATTCTGGACATCTATTCGACGTCCAAACTAGGTCCTCTATTTGGACGTCTAACCATGACCCAAATTGGACGTCAGATTGACGTTCAACATTTGACCTTTGAACTGGGTATTTTTTTGGACGTCATTTGGACGTCTAGGTGCAGGAAATTTACATGAGTGTATGTAATATTTTTTTTATTTACAAATATCAACATTGTTGTTATCAACATGATTGATACATATGAATACAGATTTTTTTTAATAAACAGTCACGATTTATTATGTGTATGCCAAATAGGCCATGTTTTTTTTTTTTTTTTTTTCCTGTTTTTCTTTAACTGGTTTATTTATTCTAAGTAGCCTAATCAAGTTATTTATTTATTCATTCATAGATGTATTTTTGCATGTATATGTTTATTTATGTGGAAATGCAATTTGTAGGAAAATAAAGTTCAGAAAATAATTTAATGGTAGCATATTAGGCCTATTCACCTTATTCCTAACTTAAAAAGAACCAACAGCAGCAGAAAAGTCAAGGACACGAGGACTGGATTTCAACCGTAGACTGTAAAAAATTATTTTACAGGATTTCAACCAAAGAAGAGCTATTTTTTACAGTCTATGCCAAAGAGTCAAAAACCAGTCAACGTCACTCTGATTGGCTGAGGCAGCACATCAGCATAACCCAACCAGTAAACGCCCCTCTGATTGGGCGAGGCAACACGTCAGGCATTTTGGCGCGATTCAAGCATTGCAGAATAACGGCACTGCACACAGCTCTTCAGCCTGCATCGCTGGTGAACCCATCGATTCCTCTAAATTGAAGGTAAGTTCGGTCAGCCTAGTGAATTATATGTCCATGCGTACATATAGTGTTAGGTAGATTAGCGTTATTGTCTTAAACTTCACAAACCTGCTGTGGTTACAGCCGCGAATGGTCAAGGGCGTTAGCCTTAACGGCACACAATTTTTTTTTTTTTTTGCGTTAGCTTGCTGCTCTTGGTTCATGTTCAGTTTCGATGTTATTTTAGCTGTCCACGAGAGAACATGTCAATTTGAACAATTTGGGACACTAAACTGCACGTATAACGTTACTGGCCTGGAGTTCTGACTGACTAGCTCGTTGCTAACTAACGGTAACTAGCGTCCGTACGTTATACGGGGTGCACAGATGATGCAAGGTTGGTTGATACCCTCAGTCACTTTTATCGTCCATGAAAGGAACATGATACGTTTTATTGTAAACCATTAGAGGTGTTTTGTCTCTGATACCACCCCATTGGTACAAGAAGCAAACACGTAACGTTAGGTTGCACGTTGTTATCTGTCTGCTAGCTAGCTAACGTACCATTGTACGATTTCGTTTTGGGTGTTCTATGGGCTTTTCCCAACGCATTCACTCTTGAATATCGTCAGAAATTAGGAAAATTAATATGTAACGGGGTCATAAACTCAAAGCGCGTAATTTGCGTGTATGCTCTAGGCCAGTGGTTCTCAATGTGGGGCGCGCCCCTCAGGGGGGATGGGGTTTACTGAAGGTTACTGCGCGGGAGATCAGCAGAAAAAAAGGGGGAAAAAATAGGCACTCTCCAATTTTAGTATATGCAACATGACCATACTTAAAATGCTGACTTATGTGTTTCAGACTCTGTAAGTCAAACCTTGGATGGCCTGATGGAAGCCCTCTCTGGCCCAGAGAAATGCGCTGCCAGATCTCGGCGCAAGGAAATGTCCAGTGAGTATTCACTTTATCCGTTGCACCAACCAAAAGTCTATTCAGGACAAAGTGTTACTTACTGCTTGAGAATCAAGTTTGGTAATGAATCATGTTTCAGACTTGTCTGGTTTAGAGGAGCAGAGTGTGCCAATTCTTACCTTTTTGTTTCATTTCAATAATTGTACATCTTTGAATATTCTTTGTTTTCTTTGCTCTCAAGATGCAAGCACAGCACCTCGGATCAGAGACCTGTCGACACCCAGTGAGTATTCATCATATTACACTTTAAACAGTCACTTTTGTATTTTATCAGGCCTTGTGAAAATGTACGAATATTCTGTGTTTTTCAGGATCTCGTCATGCAGCAAGAGGTCATGCGAGGGATGGCTATCGCTCCAGGTAAAGAAGCAGGACAGGGCACAGCGTCAGTAGTGGCTGGCTGGCTTCTACTGGTTGGTCTCCAGACCTTATTTTTGGTCAACCAGTAGGGGTTAGTCTGTTTCAGTGTTAAAACATGTTCTTGTCAGTTATAAATGTATGGACAAGTGGTTCAATTTAAATGTTACTAGGTCCAACAGTGGATCCACCATCAGGTCCTGGCACAGTGATTGTTCGAGACCCACCTTCAGGTCCAGACATGATGGGTCACGGCACAGTGATGGTGCGAGGCACACAGTCTTCATATCACTGTTATATTAATTTGTATAACCGTATGTGACTAACAAATTGATCTTGTATCTTGTACAGTCAGGTCCAGACATGACCGATCCCGTAGTGATGCCCCCAGTCCCCCGGCCAGGTCCAGACACAATAAAAGAGCACAGCGATGTGATGACCGTAGTGATGACCGATCCCGTAGTGATGGCCCCAGTCCCCTGGCCAGGTCCAGACACGATAAAAGAGCACAGCACAGTGATCTCAGCATCCCCCCCTATGACAGGCTTGGTGAGTTGTCAGCTGCGTTCATACTACACTCAAGTAGGATTATTTAGCTATTTATATAAAAATAATAATAATTACAAAAAAATCTAAATTACTTGATTTCTTGTTCAAAGCAATGTGTGCATTGTGTAACAGGCAGTAGGTGGTGATCCTATCACCCTGGCTGCCTGTTACACAATGCACACATTGCTTTGAACAAGAAATCAAGTAATTTAGAATTTTTATTATTATATTTTTTTTACACAATTAAGGCCGTAGTTTTCATCAAAGTACTTTGCAATTCAGCAAGTTTTATAGATGCACCTGTAATCGTTGAAACTTAACAGATGTATTAGAAGAGAAATAATACATCTGCAATATATAATTTGATAACTTCTAAAACAGATTTTTTTTTTGTGGTGCAGATGCAGTGACTGAGACTGGGAGATGGGCATTCCCGTTGCCTTTGGGTGGTAAGTATTGATCTATTGGCAGTGGAGAAGACACTTTTAATAGTACCACCTTCTCTCTTCCTGCACTGTTCTCTCTGTCCACAGAAACTGCTTTTCAATTATAGCCGTGGCTTGGTTTCTATCATGTCAGATGATGACATTTCTTTGGACTTTTGTTTCTTTCTCCAACACTGCTGTACTAATAACAAACACTGAAGCTGATTACAAAAACAATTGTGAGCTAGCTAACCTTGCTATTCTAATTGAAGCATTGTAATCAACAAATATATTTATTTATTTCAGTGTTCCAGAAAAAGGTCCTGAGCCTACTGGTCGACATCCGCCATCGCCTGAAGGAAACACAGCCTGCCTCTTCAGCTGTCCATATAGAGAGTACAACGTGCACAGGCCCTTAAAGGGATACTCCACTTTAAAATGAAATATACTATGGAAGTCAATGGTACCAGAAACTGTCTGGTTACTGACATTCTTCTAAATATCTTCCTTTCTGTTCACCAGAAGAAAGAAATTCATACAGGTTTGAAACAACATGAGGGTGAGTATATGATGACAGAATTTTCATTTTAAAGTGGAGTATCCCTTTAAGAAAGCAGCCAGAAAAATGGAGCGCAACTGGAAGAAAACAAAAATAAAGGTATTTCGCATTGCATGGAAAGCGAGCTCGATCTTATACAGAGAGGCATTAAAAGCTGCTAGATCTGCTTATTTTTCAACCCTATTAGAAGAAAACAAACACAACCCTAGGTATTTATTTGAAACAGTGGCAAAACTAATGAAAAATAAAACTCTAAAGAAAAACTATTAATTATATGAATCATATTGAATGTAAACAGTGAAGGCAGTGTTATTTTACATTTGATTATTCAATGTCTGTAACTTAATAGTTAATTTACCTGATAAACATAAAGCACTGCTTTATTTCACGTGTATTTGTGTTTTATTGTATTTATATATGCTTGTAATTTGTTTATTATTTTCTATGCAGATGCTATAGGCCTACCCTACAAAATGACCCCGATCATCCTAGAATTATTAATTCTTTACAAAAAGAGCTATTCAAATCATCAGGTGAAATTGTTTTCAGGAAGGAGTAGTAAAGCAAGAAGAAGTGCTAGATAGTTTTTCAGAATTTCATTTGACTATATGTGCCTATAGGGGTGGGCCGGGGATGGCGGCAATGTAAGTATCTGGATATTTGCCGCGGGACGAGGGCTTCGATTACCTCTCTTTTTTGACCATACATGTGTTTGCACCCCTGGGAAGTATTGGATAGCCTAGAATAAAATACAGTGCACTCGCACACTGTTACATTCTGAGTGTCAGTTTAAAAAAATAATAAATAAATAACTTTATTATGGACTTATGCCAACAGGTGCTGCAAATTTCAAGAATTGGTGGGCGGAACACCAAGGACTGTGTCCACAAAGTGTTGGACAGGTATCTACAACATTTTTAGCGTGTTCTCATTTGCCTTCTTTCTGAGCATGTCAGAATAGGTGAAAATACATGTTCACAACTAAATGCATTGTGAGATAGACCAGCTGTGCTTAAGGAGATACGTTGAGGGATAAGGACACCCTAGGGGACACTGATCAACTAGTGTAAAGGGTTTATTGCATGTGTAATGTTGTTCCTACATATATCCTTCACATTCATTTACTGAATTTTATTTTTCTTTAGGCTCTTCACCAACAGCCTCATGGCCAAATTTAATTTGAAGGGCAAGGGGAAAAGGGGGAAACGCCCTTTAGAGGGATCAAAGGTTTATATAGCAATACAAGGTAAGCCCAAGTTTCATGTTGACCAGTCTATAAATAACTTTGGACAAAACATTTCCTTCCGACTTTTAAAAAAAGCAATGCCAATTCTCTATCTTGATACATGGATAGACCTTATTCATCCACAAGAGGAAATTAAGGTGTTACAGCATTAAGAGAGAAACAAAGACAGCAAAGTTGAAAGTAAAAGATGGTAAATAATAGTCACAATTCTCAAATATTCACGGCACAAAGTTGAGTCATTACAAACCGTTATACCAGTGGGTATGAATGACTTCCTGTGGCGGTTCTTATTACATTGAAGCTGAAGTAGCCTCCAACTGAAAACAGTTTGCTGTCTGACAAGTAGTACATGTAGTTGATGTGTTGTATTATCCAGAATACTTAACTTTTTTTTTTTTTTGCTAAACTCTTATCAATAGTAATTTCTATGTCATCTGAGTCTAATGTGTTTCCAAGCACAGAGCCAGTTTTTGTAAATTGCACTAAGCACAACAGGCTGATAAAACACTTAACATTCTAATGCACACATTAAAGGATCTAAGCTTTCTCAAGGTACAGTCTGCTTGGTCCCTTCTTGTAGACCGCCTAAGTGTTAGTTAACAGTTGCTGCGATGGCTTTGTATTAATCCAGTATTGGTAGTGGATGCACAGGAAACTTACAAATGTGGGGACTGGGGTGTATGACTGCAGATGGCCTTTGCATATATCTAAATCATTTGTCTTTTTTTTGCTTGTGTAGATGGGATCATGAAATTTGATTCCACAGCCACTGAGGACTGCATCAAGGTGAACGTGTCTGAGCACCTCAAGCACGCGCCGCAAAGACTTGGAGGTGGAGGATTTACTACGCCCTGATGAGCCAAGCCTATACAGGACTTGAAATAGAAGTTCAATTAAATTAATCTAAATATTTGTTCATAATTCTGCCTCCATTGTGCTTGATATGTCTGGTGCCCTTGTGATGCCACTCAGGGCAATTTATTTTTGAATAAAGATGGTAAAGGCGAACTTGAATTGTGATTTATTTGTATGTGTATAACTGTAGTGTTGTATGTAGTCCTATGTTTCCAGAGGGTGGATTACATGCTTTCTGTGTCAGTTAATTTTCCTGTAGCTTTGTTTGGCTCAGCAGCTAGATTCAACAGGAAATGTGTCTCCAGTTATCACCTGATGCTGAGACAATCAAATGGAGTTTTTTGAAAATTATCTAGTCCCATTTCAGAAGGTGGCATACAGTTCCAGATAATTTTCCAAAAACTCCATTTGATTGTCTCAGCATCAGGTGATAACTGGAGACACATACAAAGGTGTAAAGCATTTCCTGTTGAATCTAGCTGCTGAGCCAAACAAAACATAGGACTACAGTTATAGAAGTTAAGTAAAAATTATATATAAAATAAGTCTAAATTTGACGTTGAAAAGACGTCCACAAACGACCACATTTGGACTATAAATAGCCCTTACACGGAAGTCCCACAGACGTCAATATATGACGTGCTGTAGACGTCGAAAAAAGACGTCGCCTGGCGTTACAAAACAACCCCTTCAGTGGACCTAAATTGGACGTCCAAAAATAACATGGAAAAGACGTCACTCCGACGTCACATGGCGCAGTGGGATTAGTTTGCTCAGTGTTAGCAGTTTTTCTGCAGTGGGCTCGTGTTTCATTCCATTTCGTTTTTCAGGCGGAAAACTGCAGAATCTGACTGCTCTTGACCAGCATCCGTCGGTAATGACCGTCTTCGTGTTCTGCGTCTTCCAGTCAAAGGATGCAGTGACCGGATGGGTAAAGCTCCTCTTTACGAGTAGCCTATCACATTAGTCATTCACTCACGCTCCTTCAATGACTTTTTGATGTTTTTGCGACTAAACACGACCACGAGGGAATATTTACTGCCCTTCTGAATCCATGTAATCCCTAATCAAAATTCCAAAATAAACGTCTGCAGGATTTTCATTGAATTATGCAACTAGTCTGGAATTAATAAGAATCCTTCAATAATCAAATGTCAGATTTTAAATTAGGTATCTTTAACTCTATTGTAGACACTTGTATATATGGTTACATTTTAAGATGTCCTTGTCTCAGTGTAAATACACAAATAGCAAACAATGAGTAATATTAATTGACAACAGTAACTCCATGGTTAGGGTTTGGTTAGTTGCTTGTATTATGTATACTTTTCTGTAATTATGCTAATAAGTGCACACACACAGTTCATACTGTAATATAACTATATATATATAATAATGTGGGTGTGTGTGTATATATATATATATATAATTATATTTACAATACAGTTTTTCTCAATTGCTTTGGCTCAATTCTCGAATTTTTTTTTCTCCAGAAACAATAAGTTCAGATCTCTGAACAATTAGCTTCTTGATCACATCAGAATGGAGTTTATTATTGATTTGAGCAAATTGAAAATGCTTTGGCACATGTGCGCAAACAGTAAGTACAATTGTCTGCAGTTTGCACAACAATTAATTGCATATGGCTTGTTGATCAAAACTGATGAGTCGATTCTCACTTACACTGTCAAACTCTTCACAACTTATCAATCATTTAACCAATCAAGTTTGGGAGCATACATATATCTAGATTGCCCACAGCACAATCACTACCATTTTTTGAGAATGGAGGACTTCCACAACCCTGAACTGCAGAAACGTGCTCATGGAAGAGCAATTGGAAGACGTGTAAGGACAAGAAATTTGCAACATGGTCATAGCCTACAATTCCATCAGGCTAAGAGAGATCCAAAGTGCAATCATAAATGACAATAATGTCTTTGCAAATATAAATTCTGTCAGTATTTTCACCATAGACAGAGTTTTGAATAGACATCAAATGACTATGAAAGACCTACTTGTTGTTTTGTGTTAATTGTATGAGGAAAAACACATTAGGACACTTCATGACTGGAATAATTCAAATAGGACTTTCAGACCGAATGTTGTCTCTTTCAAAAATTTCAACGGAGACAGGAAGAGGATTTCGTGACTCAGGGATATCCCAATCCTACAAGACTCTTGTATACTGCCCAGCTGTACTCCAGCTTACAATTTACCAACTTTAATCCTGGAACCAATCTAATAAATCAGTAGAGAAAGTTGTAACTCTGCTCATCTTCAATCATAATCTGTCTCTGAGATTACTGAAGGGGACACAACTCATCTGCATATGCATCTTTAAGTCATGCTTTCAGTGCACAAAGTAAACAACCAAAGACGCTGTGTCACATGAACTAAGAATGAAAAAGCCAATAGAAAGAGAAGAGGATAGAAACTAAACTGATAAGGAAGAAAGAAATGCCCATGTGAACTTACACAACCTGCAAAATACTTCAGATATTTCCGTATGGCTCAGTGTCAACTGTTTAAACACTGAAAACAAAAGCCTCTTTCAAAGTTGTGCAATGACTCCAATCATCATTTTAACATCTCTGCATGATGTCAAGATATGAGTTTCAGCATGTAACCAGGTCCGTTCTTAATGCATTGCATTTATCTAATTGATGCTTCTGCTAACAGGATTTCTTTACCTCAGCAGAGGACGTTGAGAAGCCCTTCTAAAAAAATCGAACACAGCTTTCATCTGACAAAAACTCTAAATATGAATCTCAGTGAGGAAGTCTTCTGATTTTGTTGTTGTTGCTTGTTTTTTTATTTAGTTTTTTTACTTTCTGGATATATTTCTGACTTGTTCTCTGAGGTTGTTTTTATTATACAGATTCAAATGATTGTTCTTGTAAAAAAGCTGTCAGTGGGGATAGTGATTTAATATGTATTCATATTAATTACCAATATGAATACATATTAAATCACTATCCCCACTGACAGCTTTTTTACAAGAGCAATCATTTGAATCCGTATAATAAAAAAAATATCTCCTATCACTCCTATTCATATTAATTACCAATATGTTTCTTTCTAAGAACATTCTAAGAAGATATGTACGCTTTAGGTACTAATAATAAGGTACTAACAATGATGTAATATGCTTTTGAAAGGGTACCGCCCCAGTGACAGCTTTTGTGTTTTTTTCTGAGCGTGTAGGCATTCATGTCAACAGTTTCATGAATACCTGTATTTTCATACATTGAGAATCTCTGGATTCTTCATATGCATGGAGAAATGCAGCCTTGTTCTCCGCCCTGTTTTGTGTGCTTTTTTAAGTGTGCTGCTTAAAAGATGCTGCAGTGAACGGGTCTAACTGGTTAAGGAGGTTTACTTTAGAGCCAATGTGATGACCTTTTTTTTGTCATTGGACATCTTTCACTCAGTATAAAGGCAAGATTTATAAACAGCAGATACTTTGCATTACGTTGGACCAGTCAACACAGAGGTGAGTGAAGATTTCTTTCACAGATATGCAGGATCAGAAGATTATTTTAATTATTTCTTATCTGTATGTTTAAGATTATTTTATAACCTGTTGTATTAGGACTTGAATAGGTTATACTGTGACACTTGTGAGTTCTGAATGCCATATAATGCTGTAAACACTTTAAGCAGCATGTAATCTTTTATATGAAGAAAACACCTTTAAAAACATAAATAATAAAATACATAAGTATTGAATTAATAATATAATAGTTCATATATATCATCATTTTTTATTTTAATGTATTTTATATGCTGCCAGTCAAAACTTTGGAATAATAAAAAATGTTTTATGTTTTTGAAAGAAGTCTCTTCTGCTCAACAAAGCTGTGTTGAGTGAAATATTGTGAAATATGATTACAATTTAGAATAACTTCAGAATAACAAATATTCTATTTTAATATATTTGAAATCATGTTTTTTTTGGTGATTCAAAGCTTAATTTTCAGCAGCCAGAACTCTAGTACTCCAGCCTGTAGCGTCACATGACATATCTTATTAATTTAAATGTTGACATTGTTTAATTGTTTTGTGAAAATTGTGTTACACTACCGTTTAAGCATTTGGGGTTAGAACTTTTTTATTTAAATTTTTTCGATAGTAATTGATTGTAAAGACATTTACAATGTCACAAAATATGTCTAATTCAAACCTTCTGAAAAAAGTAATCACAGTTTCAACAAACATATTAAGCAGTAGTATATATGGTAGTGTGTATATATATATATAAAAAACCATAGCAGTGTGATGCTGAAATCATATGCTCTGTTGTACGTAGGTGTAAACATGTCGAAGTCAATGGTAGTCACGCAGCCAGAGCCTGTAATGTTCTCCAGACATTCTGATCAGTGGGGGTCAGGTATCTGTGGTGTATTTGGGTTAATGTGTTTTGTAATTACTTGATTGATTGTCTGGCATCTTATTGGTTCCTGATTGTGGAAACCAGTATTTAAGTCATGTGATGTGTTGTAGTGCATGACGCATGTGTTCACCGAAGTAAAGGGTGTTGATGGCATTTGTTGGTGGTTCTGCCTCGTTAATATATAACATAAATTGGCGACGAGGAAAAGTTACGTGATTGTAAAGATTATGGCTCAAATCGGAAGACTGGATGAGTATAAACCAGAAAGCGAATCCTGGTCGGCATATATTGAGCGAGCGGAACTGTTCATGATTGCCAATGATGTGGATGAAGCGAAACAAGTAGCGACGTTGCTTAGTGTTATGGGAGCTTCTACTTATGGATTAGTACGGAATTTGGTTCAACCTCTGAAACCAAAGGATAAAACTTTTAGAGAAATTGTTAGTATCCTGCAGGCTCATTTTGAACCAAAGCCATTAATAATCGCTGAACGCTTCCGATTTCAGCGTTGTGTACAAAAGCCCCATGAAACAGTGTCCCAGTATGTTGCTGATCTCAAACAATGTGCGTCGAAATGTGATTTTGGAGCAAGTCTGGACGAATCCTTACGGGATCGATTTGTTAGCGGAATTCAAAGTGAAGCATGCCAACGGAGATTGCTTTCGGAGGAAGCACTCACTTTTGCACGAGCATTTGAAGTTGCTCTTAGCATGGAAACCGCTGATCGGGACACGCAACAGCTGAGGAAAATTGAGGATTCCGTGGCAACGGTGCACAAGGTAAACGAAAAAACTACCCATAACCAGAGATATGAATGCTATCGTTGTAAAGGCAGAAATCATAACGCTCAGGAATGTTATTTTAAGAATGCTAAATGCCATCATTGTGGAAAGACGGGTCATATAAGAAAAGCTTGCAGAGTAAAAGATAAGTCACATGTGAATACATCGCATAAGCAACTGAATAGGTACAAAAATACGGCCTATATGTATGCTGAGGAACCGGAATTGGAAATGTTCTCTCTGTCAAGTAACACTGAAAAACATGCGTTCCAGGTTAATTTTGCTGTGAATCAGCAAGATTTATTGATGGAAGTTGATACAGGAGCTGCTGTGAGTATTATTTCACATGCAAGGTATAAGCAGTTATTCGCTCATGTGCCACTGGAGGGAGCTCGAGTAAAGTTAAAAACTTACACAGGTGAAGACATTCCAGTTGTTGGCCAATTCACAGTTACTGTGCAGTATGAAGATCAAGTAAATGAGCTACCATTGATTGTAGTGAGAGGAAATGGACCAAATTTGTGTGGTAGGAATTGGCTCCAGAAAGTTAAGTTGAATTGGAAAGAAATTCGATATGTGAGTAAAACTAAACAGCCTGGGTCGATTCAAGAAGCGCTTGAGAAATATAGTGAAGTTTTTAAGAATGAATTAGGCACCCTAAAGGACATTAAAGCTACCATTTCAGTGAAACCAGATGTTGCTCCTAAATTTTATAAAAATCGTCCTCTACCTTTTGCTATGAAAGAACGTGTGGAGAAGGAAATTGATCGATTGGAGGAAGCAAATATTATATCTCCAGTAAAATTCAGTGAGTGGGCTGCTCCAGTCGTCCCAGTGATTAAAAAGGATTCTACAATTCGTTTATGTGGGGATTATAAAGTCACAGTTAACCAAGCTGCCAACACAGAAGTGTATCCTTTACCACGAATGGAAGAGATCTTATCCACTCTCAGTGGAGGGAAGGTGTTTTCCAAGATCGATTTAGCTCAAGCATATACCACAGTTTTGCTGGATGATGATTCAAAGAAATATACAACGATTAATACACACAAGGGGACTATGTTTATATAACCGTTTGGCATTTGGCATTAGCTCAGCTCCTTCTATTTTCCAGCGGATTATGGAAAATCTGATGAAAGACCTGAAAGTTGTTGTATATTTGGACGATTTGCTAATTGTGGGTAAAGATGAGCAAGAACATCTAGCAACCCTCTGCAAAGTTCTACAGTGTCTGCAGGACTCAGGATTAAAAGTAAAAGAATGCAAGTGTGATTGGGGGCAGACACGAATCGAATATCTGGGTCATGTGATAGATGGAAGAGGAGTGTATCCAACAAAGGACAAGGTGAGGGCTATTCAAGATGCACCAGCACCTTCAAATGTGAAAGAACTGCAAGCCTTTTTAGGCCTGGTAAATTATTATGGACGCTTTGTACCACACCAGAGCACCGTGCTTGCACCACTGTATAGGCTGTTGAAAGAGCAAGTGGTTTGGCAGTGGGGAAAGAAAGAACAATGTGCTTTTAATAAGTGCAAAGAACTGTTGACCAGTGACAAAGTGTTAGTACATTATGATCCTCAATTATCTTTAACTTTAGCATGTGATGCTTCAGCTTACGGAATTGGCGCAGTGCTGCAGCATACGATGCCAAATGGTGAGGAACATCCTATTGCATATGCTTCCCGTACCTTGTCTCCTGCGGAAAAGAATTATTCACAAATTGAAAAGGAAGCATTGAGTGTCATTTTTGGAGTCAAGAAATTCCATCAATATCTGTGGGGAAGATCGTTTAATTTGATGACTGATCACAGACCTTTAGTGACTTTGTTTGGGGAACACAAGCATTTCCCAATGATGGCTGCGGCTCGCATTCAACGGTGGGCTATCATCCTGTCAGCTTATGATTACCACATTTGTTATCGTAAAGCAGAGAATCATGGAAATGCTGATGGTTTGTCAAGAGTTCCCTTGCCTGAAACCACGGATGTGGGCACAGAAGCCATTTCAGAACATATCAACTTTTTTCTGACTAATCATCTGCAAGAGGCTCCTCTTAATGCATCACAGATTGCCAGAGCGACTAGAACAGACCAAAAGCTTTCTAAAGTTTACCAGTATGTAATGGAAGGCTGGCCAAGTGAAGTGTCAGAGGATTTGAAAGTGTTTCATGCTAAACATGATGAGTTATCAGCAGAACAAGGGTGTGTATTATGGGGCACACGAGTGATTGTCCCATTCAAACTTCAGAAATCAGTGTTGTGTGAAGTTCATTCAGGACACCCTGGCATTGTTAAAATGAAAGCTTTGGCTCGCAAATATGTGTGGTGGCCAAAAATTGATTTGGATGTGGAAAGAAGCTGTAAAGAGTGTGTAGTTTGTCAACAAGAACAACGGATGCCAAGTCAAGTTCCTCTTCACCCGTGGGAATTTCCGGGTGAGTGCTGGAGACGGTTGCATATAGATTTTGCTGGTCCTTTCCTGAATAATATGTTCATGATTGTAGTGGATGCTTATTCCAAGTGGTTAGAAGTTTTTCGCATGTCGCAAATTACCTCACAAGCTACAATTACCAGATTGAAGAGATTGTTTTCTGCATATGGATTACCTGAACAAATAGTGACTGATAATGCAACTACGTTTACTTCTGATGAATTTCAAAGATTTGTAAAAAGGAATGGTATTTTGCATACTACTGCTGCACCCAGACATCCAGCCACCAATGGATTGGCTGAAAGGTATGTCCAGACATTTAAAACGGGCATGAGAAAACTGAATAATGAACAAATGTGCATTGATGATAAGATATCGTTATTTCTATTGCGCTATCGTACCACCCCAAATTGTACCACAGGTCAATCACCGTCTGATCTGTTCCTGAAGAGACATGTCCGCACCAGGTTGGATTTTCTAAAACCAAACATTCATGAAACTGTTCGCAGGAAACAATATTTGCAAAAAAATCTACATGATTATCAGGCACAAGAAAGATCTTTTGCTGTGAATGAACCTGTTTTCTTACGCAATACAGTGGGAGGAGATCCAAAGTGGTTATCTGGAGTGGTTGTGCAGCAGACAGGACCTGTGTCTTACAAGGTGTGTGATCCATTATCGACCACTGTGTATAGACGGCATGGTGATCAACTGAGACCACGGCACTCTTCGTCTTCTTCAGTGATTGGTGATGAACAACTGAGATCACCTAGCTCGGGGGAGACTCAAGAGCCTGAACAAGAGAGGATTGAAACTAGCAGCTCAGATTCAGGGTTGGTTGAAACATCAACAGCGCTATGTGAGCCTGGACTACGAGTTGAACCACCTGATTCCCTGGTTGCAAGCCCAGTGGGTATGCGACGTTCTAAACGGACTATTAAATTACCACAACGTTTTAGAGATTAAGTAGAAATAAATTAATGTATGGGGTAATGTGGTGTTAAACTTTAAAGGGAAGGTAATGTGGTGTATTTGGGTTAATGTGTTTTGTAATTACTTGATTGATTGTCTGGCATCTTATTGGTTCCTGATTGTGGAAACCAGTATTTAAGTCATGTGATGTGTTGTAGTGCATGACGCATGTGTTCACCGAAGTAAAGGGTGTTGATGGCATTTGTTGGTGGTTCTGCCTCGTTAATATATAACAGTATCTGTGACTGTTGCAATGACGTTCCTGAATGTAAGTAATGTTTGGATCTACAAGTGAGGTAGAAGAAAAATATCTCATCCTTTACTCACCGTCATGTCATTTTAAATATGTATGACTTACTTTCTTCAGTGGAACACACAATATATTTTGAGTGACATCCAGACTACTGTAGAATTTAACTGTGTATATTGTGTCATAAAGCCCTGTAAAGCATTATAATAAATAGTATTATTACGTCTCTCTGTGAACAGGCTGCTTTGCTTACTGGTGTTTCTGGTGTTTCACGTGTATAAAAGCAAAGAAATACGGTGAGTGTTTATGTCTCCCCCTGCTGGATTTATGTGGTATCGTCCCACCCATAACCATGTCCACAAGGGTCTCAATGCGCCAGCGTTATGGCATTAAGGTAAGAATCATCAATCAAAATTTGAATTTACTTCACTTTTAGGGGGGACTGGGGCTAGTTTCCATTTTCTGTATCTCAGAGGCGTAACTAGAAGGTTTGAGCCAAAAGTGAAATCACACAAAAAATGTTTAAGCGTGATTTTGATAAACATATTCAAACGTGTCTTCATCTAAAATTATACAGCAAACTTCAAATTAAGATATGAGTATCATCTTATTTTTACATGGCTTTTGGGTTAATTCACATTGTTATTTTAATTGAGGCAATATGTCATACATGTTTTAAATGTGACTACAAATGAGTAGGCCAGTGTATAGTATAGCCAATGTATTTTTGTGTTGATTTGCAGGGGGACATGTGTAATGACTGCTTGATGGCCACATTCTGCAGAGCTTGTGTTTGGTGTCAGATGTCACGAGAGATGAAAGAGCGTGATCTACAAATCACTCTTATTGGTACCAGGAATTTGTAATGTGTTTTGAAGCAGCTATGGCAGTGTGTAAATCATAAGATCATAAGGAAAATCCTGACACGCTGAAAGGCAGATACATATTTATTAATTATATCTCATTAACTGAAAATATCTAATTAAAGTGAATAATTTTGATATTGCATTTATATTGTTAGATGCTTATTCAATGATGATTTTCTGTTAATCCCTGGTGTAATTTGTGATGAAACGCAGACATTTAAGTTGTTTTCTATAACATAATTTAGTGTTTGACATATAGATGTTCATGTGTTTTTTTTGTGACAGATAGTGAATGTATTCAACATAAATGGTAAAAACATACCACTTTCTTTTTTTTGTCTTATAAAGTTTATTAAAACAACTCAGAAATGAATATTCACAAAACGGAATAGAAAAAAACAACACTTTTTTGAGTTTTACTTTAAGCACGAAGCATGAAATGTGTATTGCGTCCCAGCATGTGTGCTTTTTCACGATTGCTTTTAAGACTGACAATCTTTCATATATTTTACTTGTGTTGTTACACAATAAATGATTGATCATTTTCTTTGACACTTTCCTGTTCCTGTCTCTGGAAGGGCGTGTTTGCACTATGCATATTTGCAAAATTCCTGTAGTCTATTTATGTTCCTGTTTTCTTGTGACTTTGTTGAAGCAGTAAATTGCTTCTTATGGCTCCCATTACATTATTATTAAAAAGGCCTAGTGGATATAACTTTTATTATAGATGTTTACGACAAATAATGCAGGATATTATTAGCATTTTAGAAGTTATTAGCATGATGTTTTGTTTTAATTTTACCTTTCATTATTATTGTATTTGTAATATCTTTTGAGGTTCAGGAACGAATGTTGACATTGTCACATTTAGCAACTAGCCTATAATGCAAATGTTTTGTGGGGGTTGTGTCCCCCTGCTGGACATTTTCTACAAATGCAAAACATATATTATAAAAAATCAAAAGTCAGTCAGTCGCTAGTGCGTCTCTTGAGGTGAGGGGAGTGAAGTTTACCTGCACTAACAGGGGCGATTCTAGGGTGAGTGGATATCCGGGGCTAAGCCCAAAGACATTGAAATATGTGTCAGAATACATGGGATACACTTACAAATATAGGCTATATATGTTTAAATTATACTTTAGCTAAGTGCCTTTATTTTTTTAAAGCCATATAATTAAAATGTAAAGTATAATATATAATATATAATATATATATGTATGATTAAACACTCTGGGCTCTATTATAGAGCCTCTATCTACTTATTTTTTAACTCTTGTAAATGTATTTAGACTGCATATACCCTAATTGCATAAATAATGTTATGAGATTTATGTTTTAAATATAAAAAGTGGAATATAGAAACATTGAATGATAGAAAAATACAATATTTTTTGTGTCGCGAAGCTGATAAACGGTCCGCGCTGCGCAGCTCAAACGAGTAGTGAGCATATTTTTCATTGAATTGTTGCCCTGACATGAAGAAAAGTCTGCCACAGACATGCTAACAAAACAAATAATCCCTCTAAATGCACGTGTCTCCTAAGACCGTGTATGTATATAATATAATAATATAATTAAATAGCCTATATATAGGCTATTTGTTGCTTCAAAGTGACAGGGCTCAGTAACCAACAACGTAATTTGACAGATGGCAAGATCTGCTATTACTTCTTATCGATGGTTGGCCAGTTTACATGTCAGTCAGAAGTACGAGCTTCAGTGGGCGGTTCCTGACGGGAGTAAACTGCGGTTCATGATTTTAATGCGCATGAAAACTCAGTAATGATGATGCGTACAGGGCATGGTAATAAAAACATTCGGGGCTTCAGCCCCCTTAGCCCACCCCTAGCGCCGCCCCTGCCTGCACAGCACCTACTAGCTGGTCTCCGTGACATATGTCAAAATCCAGGACAGACAACTATTAACCTCTTCTCCATAGCTGTTTGAGTTTGTTGCATGAAAGCTTGTTTCGCTTAGTATAAAGTAAGAGCATGACAGATAAGTTTCAAATAAGAAATAAAGTCGGTAACACTTTAGAATAGGGAACACTTGTTCACTATTAACTACGACTTTTCCCTCAATAAATTCCTAATTTGCTGCTTATTAATAGTTAGTAGGGTAGTTGTTAAGTTTAGGTATTAGGATTAGGGATATAGAATAAGGCATTGTGCTTAATTAGTACTAATAAATGGCCAATATTCTAGCAATATGCATGCTAATATGCAATTAAGAGACCCTAAAATAAAGTGTTACCACGCAGTCAGATTGTGAGATAATTATTAAACTGTAAAATTGCAACTGCAGGCCAAAATAAAACATAAAACACAATTTAAAACTTCGTAATTATGTTAAAATTGTCGCAGTTGTGAGACATAAAGTCGCATTTAACCAAAAAAGTACAGATGAAACGTCTATTATGATGCAATTTTTGCACTTTATATTTTTAATTAAATCATCAGTCGATGTTAAATACCGAGGCGAACCAATCGAACCTTGATCCCACGACTGTAAAGACTCTTTCATTGAAGGATAGGTTCTGTAGCTCCGCCCATCGCTGAATACGTGTTTTAATCATCGTAAGGAGTGAACTGTAGGTCTATGTGCTTTTGTGAGCGACGTGCCAGTATAAACCATGGTATAATGGAACCATTTCGACAAAAAGGTTCTTCTATGGAATCGTGAAGCACCTTTGTTTTTAAGAGTGAACACATACAACATCATTTCCAGTTCCCAGCATGCTTTTCTGTATGAAAAAATATGACTTATCCACCTTATTCTTCACATAAAATGGGTGCGGACATTTGTAAATTTTTATTTAATTTGCTTCCAGCTATTTTTAGATGTACAAAACCGCTCGTTTTGCTGCTTGATATTGCAAATTGGCGTGTCTAACCATATTATTTTAGTATATTATCTTCATTATGAACACACTGGTTTGTAATGCAAACCAGTTTACTGCACGTTGTTATTCTTCTCATTATTTCCCTATAGCGGCTAATGAACTGGAATTCTAGCCCATAGACTTACTTTGCATTTAGGAATAAGGTGGGTATTAAAAGAATAATAATCAATAAAAAAATATTTCTTTACTAAACTTAAATTCAATAGACTGTCTGTAACTCGTTATGTAACAGAACTCTTTACATTCTAAGCCAGGGGTGTCAAACTCGGTTCCTGGAGGGCCGCAGCCCCGCAGAGTTTAGCTCCAACCTAGCTCCAACACAGAAACCATGTAGTTTACAGTGCAGATTTCCAGTAAACATGTACTGAAGTTCAAATAAAAAAGAAATAATTAAAAATTTTTCTATTTCTTTGTTATCCTTCCATATTAGTATCCTTCCATACCCTTTTTACCCTGTCAAAAACAGCTCTGTTCTCAGTGACCCAGTTCGGTGCATGTCTCTTTAAATGCTAATGAGCTCTGCTCACCCCGCCCCTCTCTTCCATGGGGTGACAAGCAGTTCTCTGGACTGTTATATACCACATTTGTCACGGAACTTGACATTACTAGTACATGATTAGGAAAGGTGATTTGCAAAGATTCATAAATATATATATATGTATATATATTTATATATGTTAACTTTTTCTGTAGGTGAAACTGGATAACGAATGATTCGTGTGAACATTCCCTTCAAAAACAAAAGTAATCCACTGTGTCTTCAGTGGCTCAGATGTCAGGAGTAAAGCCCCGTTCACACCAAGAACGATAAAGATAACTATATTAGCATCCACACCGGTGGACACATCATCTGTATATTCTCAGTGCATGTTTGTCTGGAGCTTTAAATTCTCAAGCTCATTATAACAGGATGGATTCTGGGTGTCAATGTTTGTATCGTTCATCAGCTGGAAAAAATCGTTCTGAAAGTGATTCCAATGATATAATTTCTCTGTGTCTTTATCATTATAGCTGTGTTGTTGTCTCTGCTATTCGTTAATATTGAGAATGACTTTATGAACTATATCTTTATTATTATCTTTGTAGTTATCGTCCTTGTTGTGAAGAGGCTTTAAAGGACGACTGCTATGTTCATTATTACATCCAACAACAGTCACTTCAATCCCCTCAATCACTTGTCTACATCTGCTCCGGTGTCGAAACAATGGCGGACTGTTTACAGCTCACTCAAGGCCGGTCTATGCATAAAACGAAGGTGTCCGTCAAAAGGTGTCCCCGTCCTTCGGAGTCGTTAAACCGAGGTCCTGACTCTCTGTGGTCATTAAAATTCCAGGATTGCCCCGAAAGGTCAGGGGTGTTGCCCCGGCATCCTGGCCAAATTCGCCCACTGGCCTCTGACCATCATGGCCTCCTAATCATCCCCATAATGATACCTGCATCACTCTGGTCTCCTCTCCACAGTAGCTGTGTATGGTGGGCTCATGGGGGCACCAATGGTCTATACGAAGCTATCTATCATGGGGTGCCAGTATTGGGACTCCCTTTGCTATTTGACCAGCTAGATAACATTGTACGTCTTCAGGCAAGAGGGGCAGCACGGATGCTGGACACAGCGACTTGCACCACAGAAGAGTTCCTTGAAGCTTTGAGAGATATCTTAGAGAACCCAAAGTATCGTCAGAACATGCAGAAGCTGTCCAGTTTACATCGAGACCAGCCTCTACATCCTCTCGACAAAGCAGTGTACTGGATTGAGTTTGTCTTGCGCAATAAAGGGGCACGCCATCTACGTGCTGAGGCTTACAACATGTCCACGTACTCGTACTACTGTCTAGATGTGGCCGCATTGGTTCTCCTTATACTTCTGCTGACTCTGGGAGGTGTCTACACAATGTGCATACGAAGATGGAAAAGAGTCACAAACAAGACAGTGAGAGACGGCAGCAAAAAAAATGGAAAGGAAGGCAGCAAGAGGCTGAAAGAGACCATTAAAGCTCTGAAATACAGCAATAATATTCCCATTCCAAAACTAAGAGCAAGCAAAAGAACTTAGTGAATAGGCAAAGAATCCAGAGAGCTATATACTTCATTTTTTTTATATATATATATATATATCATTCATATCTTGTAAAGAGTTACGTCATGCCAGAATACTGACCAGCAGCTGTTTGTCACCGGTCTTTCTTTCTTTCTTTCTTTTCTTTCTTCTTCTTTTTCTTTTCTTTCTTTCTTTCTCCTTTCTTTTCTTTCTTTCTTTCTTTTCTTTTCTTTCTTTTCTTTCTTTTCTTTCTTTCTTTCTTTCTTTCTTTCTTTCTTTCTTTCTCTCCCCCATTTCTTGTGCTCTTGCATTTCCCTGCCATGATTAGGTGCTGATCCCTTCCTGGAATCCTTGAAGTAATCCCTCTTCTTGCACACAATGCATTTAAGGCCATTTGCAAAAAGAAAGAAAGAAAGAAAGAAAGAAAGAAAGAAGTGTCACCGGTGACAAACAGCTGCTGGTCAGTATTCTGGCATGACGTAACTCTTTGCACGATGTGAATGATTTAAGCCAGGTTGTATAGTCAGCCTGTTCAGGATGTGACATGCAGTGTCCTGTTGAAAGCTTACAGAACATCTAATCATTTGTAGCTCCAGCAATGAAAAAAAATGATTGTAACCATTGATGTTTAAAACGTGGATAATTAACAACGTAATGCATAACAAATGCTCAAAATAAAGCTCTTATGAGATTCCAAAACAGCAGGTTTCGTTTTATCACGCATTCATATGTTTGCGGCAGATCACCAGCAGATGGCGTGATATTCAAAGTATTGCTTGGAATCATTCTGCAATCCAAAATCAGATTATAGCCTATATTATTTTACATCAGCCTGATGCTTTTTATAAACCATACATCAAAATGCCATGGTTTCATTAAAGCAAAATTATCTAAAAGTTAGATGATCACAAACCTGACCAAAATGCTGCGTGGCACAGCACTTTCTCTTTACCAGCAAGAGGAGGACATCCTTTTCTCCAGATATGAGACAGGAGATGGCTGGAAGCACATGCAGGGACAGAATGATAAAAAGAAGACAGGCAAGGATGAGAGAGCTCCAGCTGATTGAGGGGACATTAGCCAGGGCTGTGTTCGCTAATGTATGCTTCTAATGACTCGTTATCTCATTATCAATCTTATTCTCGCTCATCTTTTCTTTTCCTCACTCTCTCCCCTTCCTCTATCTCTCTATCTCCTCCCAATCGACCAGCAATGATGGGAATAGCAATTAGGACGCTAGGCTGCCAAATGGCTATTTTAATTAGCCTTTCTTAGCAAGAGAGAGAGAGGGAGAGGTGGGACGAGAGAGCGAGTTAAAGAGAGGGAGAAAGAGACTAATGTTCTTCATAAGTGCTACAGATTAGAAGGTCATTAGGCTTTTGCTTGAATTAATGATTAGGAATTCCTGCAGGTCATAGAAACTTATTACACAAGCCTACTTAACATTAATAGAACCATCCTATTTGTGTTAAACACAAAGAAATTAAAACTAAAAACCAATTACAAAGAGATGACATCGTCTTTCGCCCTCCCCCTGGTCACCCATAACAGAGAAGCGGTGTAAAACTCGTTGGACAGTAGCCAGAGACTTTAGTCGCACGAGGACAAAATGATCGCGGTTTGGTCGCTCATATAGCCTAGTTTCAGTTTTTTCCCGGTTTTACTCCATGGCCATGGCCCCCACCCCCCCCCCCCCCCCCCCCCCCCCAGCTTTCAATATCTTCTGCTTTTCCACTATTGTCCCGTCATCCTCAGTAAACCGCGGTGTTACTCCGCCGCTCATTGTGGTACGTAATTTTCTTCAAACGCACAATGCAACATGCTTGTGTGTTATTTGTTCATTTGTGGCTTGTTTGGGACACGGCTGGTCTGGCGAAAATCTCTTCAGAGGCACTTTCCAACCCAAAAGAGATAGACTACTCATTTCAACCCTCTCTTAGACTTATCCCCCTGACACATAAAAACGGCAAAAACACGCACCCACAAGGCCTACTTTTATGTGCACAGATTCAGAACAAAAACATGTAGGCTACATCTCATAACAAAAATAATACATCTACAGTATACAACAGAAAATCATGATTAAAAATATGTCTTCTGAAGCCATAGACGAGATTTATGCGAGGAACAAACTGAAATGTAAGTTCCCCTAAAGTGAGCTGTTAACGATGCAATGAATCAATGAGTCAGTGAGTTGAACTTGAACCGAATGAAATCGATTCATTAACAGATCATTCAGTCTGTGTTTGTGAAAGGGATCTGAAATGACTCAATGAAAAGATCAAACTCAAAGGAATACTTTTTAGAAAAATGGTTCTAAACACTACCAGTACAAAGTCACAGGATTGCACCATTACTTTAATGTTTTTATTGTTTATACTCAAGAACTAAAAACTCTAACAATATATGGATCATGAATGCAATATTGCTGTCACTAGTCTGCTTAGTGGAGAAGAAGTGTGAAGTATCCTCAAATGAACAGAGCTGGCCACACTTACTCTCTTTCCACTGCACAAAAGTTTCTTTATTGTAATCCTAGTCCTTCAATGTATGAGTGTTTGCTTACAATTTGAAAGTTAAAATGTATAAACATTTAAAGAAGAATGTCACGTGTCTGTTGAGAGTATGTTCACAGTCTGAGTAGTTAGACGTTGATATATGAGCTGCAAAAAACAATAAAGTGGCATTGAATACATTTTTTGACAGTTACAGCTAAAAAAGAAGACAAAAGGGTGGGAATAAAAAAAACTCACTATAACACAAAGAACCATTTCATCATGCAAGGGTTCTTCAGGATAATATGGTTATACATAGTACTAAACAACCTGTAAAAAGCATATTTTTAGAATAATTGATTCATTTATGAATTTAAAAAAATATCTGAACTCTTAAGGCGGATGGAAAGATTTTTGAGTAAATAATGACCTAAATTGTGGTTTGTTTTTCAAAGAAAGGTATTGTTTGATTTCAAAAGACTTACATATAGCATGTGGGATATGGGCTACTTTTATGATATTTTTATGGTACTTTTGCACCCTTCTTGAATGCTCCAATCCTGCTCTGTATTTGCATAAATAAAAATAAAAAAGATTTCCTTCCATCCACACATTTAGGCCTTCACAATTCATATATGTACTGTATACAACCTTAACAATAATCATAATTTACAAACCCTCATATTTTAATAAATAAGCATAACAAAAATTCCTGTGGCTCTATTGTGGTTGTATTTGTATAGTGTCCCTCACTTTTCTTTCTTTCGCTCTGTCTCTTTCTTCTCTTCTTTATCATGACGTGCCCTGGGGTTATGATTGTTATGATTTATATCGGACTGTTTTGAGATCTCTCTCTTTCTCTGCCCTCATCTCTCTTTAGCTTTCTCATTCCTCCTCTCTCCTTTCTAATCAGTTCTCCTTGCATCCCCCCAGGTCGATTTGGGGAGTAATAATGAAAGAGATTTAACCCTTTAATGTTCAACCGCTTTGACCCCAAACACCTTCCCTCCATCGTGTTTCACACATACACACCCACCAACACACAAATAAATACACACACATATTTAACTGTAGACCATAGCACTGATTGCAATGGAAAACATTAGATTCTATTTAAAACTGATATTTTTTTCCATCCAAAAGGATGACGGAAAAATGGGAAAATGATTGACTTCACGAATCCATATGTTTGTGTATTTTTCTCCCACACGTCCCTTGGATACAGTCTCATTTTCACCTGTTTTTATTCTTGCTGTCTGTTTTTTCATCCGTCTACAATTCCGTCTACCTGCCCATCTGTCGGTTTCTACGCATTTAAACCCCTGATGACGTCATGCATAAACAGGATATCTTCCCACCTAATTATGTGCTGTTAATTACAAAATTGGACTAATGTGCTTAATTAGACGAACATCATTTGCTCTCAGATACAGAACATCTTTTTTTGATTTAGACAATTATCTCTTTAACAAACAATATGACTTAATTGCAGACATTTGCATAAACAAATGAGCTAATTAATTACAACCAAGCACTTCCTGATGAGTCGAAGGACAATGAGACTCCAACTGTTTTCCTCAGGGATACGGAAGGAGGGAGGGAGCGAGAGAGAGAGAGTTTAAATGAAAGTTTATGAGCTTGTGAGCATGCTAATATGACTCTCTGAGCATGAGGAATTATGTATGTGTGAGAATTTGCTATAAATGTCCAGATAAATAAGTTTAAGTAGCTTACTTATCGGCTGTGGTGGTTCGGCTCTGGCAATATATCTCCGGATGGTATCGGTGTAACACTTAAAATCCCTTATTCCCTCTCTACATTCATCTCTCTCGTTTTCCCCTCTATCTCTTTTTCTGGAGGGTTTGTAGATAGAAGGGACTCTCCCCTCCTTTTCTGTGTTGGAATTTAATATGCAACTTTTTATTGGAAAACAATCGTGCGTGCCTGCGTGAATCCTGACCGCAATATATCTGTTAGTGCAACTAATCCGATCAGGCCAGAGAGGGCTATTTATCACTGCAAATCCAGGGCATTTCAGCCCACATTTTATTATTTTAATATATTTCTCAGCTATTAAATCACCAAAATGATGAATTAGAACTGTCTGCCACGCTTTCAGCTGCATGACAGAAAATGATGCACTACCCAATTTGAGTGGTCATTTGGACTTTTTAAAGACAAAAAATGATACAGGAAAAAGTCCAATATTTTTGTGTTGTTACGTCTCTGCCGCCCCATCCCTCCGTCTCCCCCCTCTCGCTGGCTGTTTTTAATAAAACACTCTAAGTGAGCTTTATTGCTGTGTTAGAGAGGGCAGGATCACAACTATCTTTAATATACAGCCAATTACCAAACACACACAAACATACACGCTCACACATAGTTATGCGCAAGACAGGTACACCAACACACAACTTGTCTCTTAATCACAGCATGCAAACATTAACAAATATTCAATCTGTATATACGCCCACACTTCAAACGGTTGAAGATGAAAATTTCTGGCAGGTTGTCAGTTACCTGGGAGAGGTGAAAATATGAATGGAAACATACATATTAACTTTCTTTAGATCTCATGCAGAAACATTTACACTTATTCAGCTCTTAACTTACAATTTATCTTACTTTCTTTCCTTTCTTTTTAGTTTATTTTCTCTCAAATAATGGGTTAATGCAAAATCTACAACCTCATATGTCTGGACAAAAAACAAAGTCATCTTAAAATATTAAAGTGTATCTTTACTGATATTTCTTCATCATATATAAATAGTTTTTAAATAATTATCTTCTGCTCACCAAGCCTGCATTTATTTGATCCAAAATACAGCAAAAGCAGTACTATTATGAATACTCATGTGATCAAAGCTACATTTTCAAATTTACATTTGAAATTTGAAAATGTCAAAAATTTGAAATTTTCATTAATACTCCAGTCTGTCACATGGTCCTTCAGACATCATTCTAATATGCTGATTTGCTGTTCAAGAAACATTTATTATTAGTATTAACAGTATTTAAAAGTTGAGTAATTTTTTTCCAGGATTCTTTGATGAATAGAAAGATCCAAAGGTCAGTATTTATCTGAAATAAAAAACTTTGTAACATTATACACTATACCTATCAAAAGCTTGCAGTAGGGCTGTCACGGTATTAGATTTTTCATATCACGGTTATTGTGCCCAAAATAATTCATGATATCGATATATCGCGATATCTGTAGAAACCTGGGGGGGGGGGTCTCAGTCAAATAATTTTTTACTTTGTTTATTGAGTTTTCTTTTTCACCAAATGAACATAAGGATACTGATAAACGCAGGGCACAAGACTCTGGCTTTCTCTGTCTTCTTTGGAGCACATATGAAATAATGAGAGAAAATATTGTCAAGTTCAACAGTATGATAAATAAATATTAATGATAACACTTTACAATAAGATGTCATTTGTTAACATTAGTTAATGTATTAACTAACAAGAACAAACAATGAATAATGCATGTATTACACAATTTATTCTTCTTTGTTAATGTTAATAAACTGTTAGTTCACAGTGCATTAATCTTTACAAACACAACTTGTGATTTTAATAATGCATTAGTAAATGCTGAAATTAACATGAATTAAGATTAATAAATGCTTCAGAAGTATTGTTCATTCTTAGTTCATGTTAACTAATGTAATTAACTAATGTTAACTAATGAACCTTATTGTAAAGTGTTGCAATAACATCTAAACTGATACTTTAAGCTGTTAACTTGCGTACCCGTATTTTAAGCTCTTTAACCTGTAGTTACACCGGCGCCACTGAAGTCATGCAGTAAGAGCGCTGCTGATTCAGTATTAATGTGCGTCTAGAACGACCGCAGATGAGGCACAAAGTGCATGGCACTTCGATCAGCTGAACATTTTACAGAGTTTAATGTAGCAATGTAGTCGCTCAGTTTTTCAAGATTAGTTTTAATCGTGTAACTGTTAACAGATTTGAACAAAGAAATAAAGTGTTGACGTTACTACGCACAGGCCGTATTATTGCAAATACAAAAATAAGACGAGTAACGTTAAAGAAAATGTGGTACTGCCACCTGGAGGTCAACCAGGTACTGGCGCTAGAGTATTTACATGTGGTGTTATCAGAATCCTGTTCATTTTAGGTATTGCGGTTATTGCCAATACCGTGTATATCGTCACACACTAAATTAACACGATATCGATAATTGATGATTTGAATATCACGGTTATCGTCAATACCGGTATATCGCGACACCCCAAGCTTGCAGTTAGTATTAATTTTTATTTTTTTTGGATGGGGGGTTGGGGTTATAAAAATTCATACTTTTATTTAGCAAGGATGCTTTAAATTGGTCAAAAGTAATGATAAAGACATTTATGATGTTACAACATATTTCTATCTCAGATAAATGCTGTTCTTAACTTTCTATTCATCAAAGAAACCTGAAAAACTACTCTGCTTTCAACATAGTAATAATAACAACAATAATAATAATAATAAATGTTTTCAGCAGAAAATCAGAATATTAAAATTATTTCTGAAGAATCATATGACTGGAGTAATGATGCTAAAAAATTCAGCTTTGAAATTACAGGAATACATTAAATTGTAAAATCTATTCAAATAGAAAACAGTTATTTAAATAGTAAAACTATTTCAAAATGTTAGTATTTTTGCTGTACTTTGGTTAAAATAAATTCAGGATTGTGAGCACAAGAGACTTTTGACTAAATATAGATCTTCTCTATTGCTCTCCTTTGACGACAGCCTGTTTGACAAAAATAAGTAGGCTATTGCAACAACTTGCAATTTACATCACAAAAGAGTTTTGTTTAAACACTTTTGTTCAAACACAAATGTAGGCCTACTAAACGTCTTTATCCAAAATACACGTAAGATTCTGTCAGGCCCAGGCCCGGCTCCGGAATCAAATAACTGAGGGTGCGCTAACCTTAATATGAAAGTTTTAGTGCCGTCCATTGCTATAATCACTGAAGTTCTCTACCCTGCACAATGAATTTCTAACATGAGATGAGATGATGTGTGTTGAACACAACACCTGAAAAAAAAACTTCAGCGATTCTAGCAGTGAGCGGATTTTTACTTAAATGCTTCTGATTGGCTATTGGGTTCAAGAAATCAACAGATATGTCTGTGATTGGCTGCACTGCTCAACGCTGCAAAAACACATTGAAATAGAAACAGATTTTCAAAGCGCAAAAGCACTGGATAGTTTGCCAAATCTGCAATCAAATGCCATTATTACAGGGTTAACTGCTATTGATTTCATTTGAGGGCGCTTAGCACCCTAGCATCCCCTGTAGAACCGGGCCTGGTCAGGCCTCAACAGATTGCTCCCCCCCCCCAAAAAAAATCCATAAAACTTTCTTCCCCTTTGAAAGTAAATCTTTTGTAAAGTGAATAACAGACGTTTTGACTTCAGGATATGGTGCTTCACCACCGATGCTCATCAGCACATCGCAGCTTCAAGCACTTAATCTGCCAAGTACACAATAATTACTAATTACCTATTAACTAATTACTCTGCATCCAGCATCTGAAGGCAATCAAAATGACATTAAGCGTGTTGTATCTCCTGTCCACTCCCTGCCCCCGCCCATCCCCTTGAATGCGGTAGTACCCTGCCGCTCCAGTAGGGGGCGTTGGTTCCGCAGGTGGGTGGTGGGGTACACACTGCTCTGGGACAGCTGGCTTAAGCCTTCAGACCCCATGAGTCCTCACACTAATCAGCTCAGAGCAGCCAGAATCAATTAGCACCAGGAGGGGGGGTGGGCAGACCCACAGAGGACGACTGGCCCCACACCTGGCCTGTCTCTCTCTCTCTCTCTCTCTCTCTCTCTCTCATCTGACGCACTGCTCTTGTCCATTCAGTCATCCATCCATCCATGCGGATCCCTTTCTAACAGAATTGTTTTTTTTCGATCTTCCTGACTCTCTCTCTCTCTCTCTCTCTCTCTCTCTCTCTCTCTCTCTCTCTCTCTCTCTCTCTCTCTCTCTCTCTCTCTCTCTCTCTCTCTCTTTTTGCTCTACCTTTTAAAGATGTGTGTTAATAACTTTTAAATAGTCTGGCAGCATAGGGCCGCAGGGTTGGTTACACACCTTATTGCTCTCCTCTTCTCTCTCGTGCGTCCATAAAGTGGCCCTATCTCTCCCTCTTGTTCTCATTCACCTGTACACTCCTTCCCCTGCCCACATCCATGGCCATTTGCCGCTCTCTCCGTACAACAATAATAGCGAAAAGATGAAAAAATTGTTCTTGAAAAGCATTATGGGACTCGAGAATCTCCCCTCTCTATTTCTGCTAATCTATTCCTCAGTGCTGCTCAGAGAGTGTAAATGATATTTTAGCATGTTCATAAAATACCATGATATATTCACAGTAGAGCACGTATTCCACTTTATGGTTCGCACTGTCATCGTCTCTAACTCAAATAGAAACATTACATTGAAACAAATTATTGCGCTGGAATAACACACACGCGGCAATATAAATGTATTTCCCTCTCGCGCAAACTCTATACATCAAGCGAGGTACAGTATGATACAGTGTGTATTATAAAAGCACATGTATCATCTACAAGACTCCTGCACTCTTGTTTTTCACACACACATACGCGCTCGCGCGCAAGCAAGCAAAGTGCAGTCGGCCCGAAAAGTGCTTTATAAACACACATATAATGATAAATCAATAACGTCTGTGCTTCAGAGTCGACAGAGACGCTGACCAGCAGGTGTCAGTCTGCGTTCCAACTACCGACCGCATGGAGCAGATGGACGGAGAGGGCAACTGTTCAACTCCGAGCGGCACGGACCGCGCAACCTCCCCTCGAATAACGAAACGGGGAGAGTTGAAGGAGCGGAGGGATGGAGAAAGGGATGAATCGTGGAGAGGGAGTTGAAGATAGCCTTCTCCTACTCTCACACTAATTGCGTTTTCCCTGAGCAGAATTGAGTTCCAGAGAAAGAGAGAAAGGCCAGAGGCTTTTCATAATTGTATCGACAGGAAAATGAATATGATGAATGGCGTTCATTCAGCGCGGCCAGGATTTATTGTCTTATCCTCCGGGCGTTAATCGCTCTGAAAAGTGGGGAGGAGGAGAGAGAATGAGAAGGAGATGGAGGAGAGAGAGAGAGAATAACTAAATTCCAATCCCCTGTCCTGACAGTCCTCTCCCAAACTTATGTCAACTTGCAGAACCCCTTCATTAACTGTCCTGGCCACATGGAGTCCCGCCCACAGGCTTTGATTGACACCTGAGGCTCGCCGTTCACCTGTGGGACAGTTTGAATACATCGAGGGGAGAACATTTTGAATTTAATTAGCGCTCTTTTTTTCATTTGAAAATCGCAATGATTCCGAATGAAAGTTAAATTATGGATTTCAGACAAAAGAAAACAGAATCGTTTTTTTTTTTTTTAATCAATTTTTACGCATCTCGCTGTTTCTCTGTCGCTACCCAGTTTTTTCTTTCTCACATTCAGTTCACACATGCGCGTGCACACACACACACACACACACACACACACACAACACACACATTCATACACGTCCCAGATAAATCTGGTTGTGGATGCAGTGAATCCAGATGAATGCTCAGCTCATAAAGTGTGTGTTTGAAAGCCATCCATCATGGAGATGTCAGAAAGAAAAGAGCAGAAAGAACCCTCTCTGAGTGTGTGTGTGTGTGTGTGTGTGTGTGTGTGTGTGTGTGTGTGTGTGTGTGTGTGTGTGTGTGTGTGTGTGTGTGTGTGTGTGTGTGTGTGTGTGTGTGTGTGTGTGTGTGTGTGTGTGTGTGTGTGTGTGTGTGTGTGTCCATTGCTTTGGCTCATGAGTGCTGCTTGTTTGCAAGAGCATTTAATGGACTTTGCTAAAACGAACTACGAAGCATACATTTTTTAATTTGGTTGAAACATGTTTAAGCTAATGAGGAAATAATCACAGTTTTCCTTTATTTCCTGTAATACACGTGAGTTCACCATACACATTAACATACATACATGATATAATAATCAAACCTGTATGCCTGTGTGCAATAAAAAGTGTGTATTGTCAAAGTTGTTGCCCATAGTGAAAGTCAGTTGTTTTGGACCCATTGACTTGAAGAAAAAAAGAGTTCCTCAAAATATCTTATTTTGTGTTCCACAGAAGAAAGAAAGGCATACCATTTTGGAACGAGATGATGGTGAGCAAATTAATTTTCTCTTTTGGAAAAACTGTTTTACTCAGAATATGCTAGTAAATTTAACAAATAATTGAAGAAATGGCAAATAACATGAATTAAATGGAAAATGGAAAGACTGAAATAGTATTGTTGGAATACATACTCCAATAATCTTTCATTTACAACTTCAAAAATTCAACCTATTTTGAAAAGCACACAAACTGACAACCAACAATATTTTAGAGCATTTATTAATGAATATAACGGTAATGCATTTTTAACATTTGCATTATGAATTTGTATCAATTAAAAATCACAAACTTAAATAAAATGAACAATACAAACAATAATAAATTAACATTAGCCTAGATTAATAAATACTGCAAAACATGCTGCTCATTATTAGCCCATGATATGCTACCTAAAGCTAATGCTAACACTCCCTAACTGAAACTCACTGTAAAATGTTGCCATTGTTTTTTAGTGTCCGGAACTAGTACCATTATCCCTTAAATTCCACAGTAGCCTCATGTTGGATGTCAGCACACACATCCAGACAGCAAACAACATTAATAGAAAATCCCATAAACACCCTCAAACCAGTTGAAGAGTCCGTAAACTGCGCTACATGTTTATGTCACCACCTAATGTAACTTAAAACTGACAGTTAACTCCATAAACACACGAAAACAGCTTGGAGGGGAAAACAACTATTGCTACTAAAAGAAAATAAGACTAAAACGAAACCCTCAAAAAGTGACAAAACATAAAATGAACGGACTGGAAGTGAGCGGAGATGGATGAGACATAGGAGGAGACAGCGCTGCCTCGGGCTATGCTGAGAGACAGTGTGTGTGTATAAATGTGTGTAGGGCAGGTGGGACAGCAGGGAGACTGGTGGCTCAACAGCTTGCTCCACCCTGAGGGCCCAGCGTGCTGGGAGGAGCAGGGGCTGTAGCCGAGGCCTCTGCCAACGAGAGGGGCAGTAAGACTGGTGGCAGCTGGTCCGTGCTCCCTCCCCTCCCGCCGGCAGGCAGCAGGCAGGGTGAGAAGGTCAAAAGGCAGTCGTTAGGAAGACAAAGAGAAGCACAGCGACACACTACATAATCGCCTTTTATTGAGTGCCTCTGACACGATTCACAGCAAGGCTTGACACCGACGCCACACACGCGCAAAACACAAACACGCAGGAGCATGTACGCACAGATATAGGCACATATGAAGAGAAAAAAAAACACAACGTAGATGTAATAAGGTTACAGTTAAGCAAAATAAACAACCTGGAGGTGATTACGGAGTAATAATTACTATCAAGTGTCCCAACAAAAGTTATCCTCCAAGGCAAAGAAGTCAGACTTTTTCAATGGTTCCTGCAGCTGCCCCCCTCAAACATGCACCCCTTACTCGTCTGCCCCGTCTCATCTGCCATTAAAGCGAAACAGAGCCACGCACTCAACCATCAGAACAGCGGTTCTGCTCTCCACATGCTACAGATCTGCCATCCCCTCCGGCACACACAGTGTCAGTCTACTTTCCATGTACGGCCATCACATCTGCCTGTTTTGATGTTGGCTTCACCTGCAAACCTGTTAGCAATGGATTGTGTATGGGGTCTGATTTGGTTATGTTTTCTATAACATCCTGTAATCATCCAAAAACTGCCATTAATGTTTTTTTTATTGATCCAGATGAGAATATCATGTTATTTAAATGTAAAATAAATGGACAGATAGATAACAAAATACTTTTAAGTAAAGAAAATATAAACAAATGTAAATATTAAAATTATATTAAATCATAAAATACATTAATTTTAAATACGCAAATAATGTTATATAATAATTATTGTAAAATATATACATTTCCTTTCAATATTAAAATGATGCTAAATCAAGCACATTTAATATTATTAAATATCTTAATATTAAAGCATATATCATATTGTTATAAATGTAATAATAAATATAACAACTTACAAATTCTATGTACATAATATAATATATACAAAACTTGCATGCCTTTATTAAAATGTACGTTATTATCAAATGTATATATTTTCTTATTATATAAAAATGTCTATTATAAAAAAGAGTTTGCTGTTCATTCAAGTCAGTGGGGTCTGGTGTTATGTTGGACCCCACCAACTTACTTTGTATAGATAAGAATATCCTGTTATTTAAATCTATAATAAATGCAAAAATAGATGTTAATATTAAAATTGTATCTAAATATTAGATACTATAAAATATGTTAAAGTTACTTACATAATAATGGTAATAACTAAAAAACAACAACAATACAAATATGAATATCATTTTGAAACAAATGCAAAAAAATTTTTTATTCTTTAGGATAAACAACTTGAGATTAAAATAATATTAAATCAATTACATTAAATATTTTATATAAATATCAAAGCATAAAATCTTTGTTATAAAATGTAAGTACATATAATTAAATTAATGTATAATAATAAAATATTTAGCCATATAATATAAAACAAAACTTGTTTAGTTTGTGGATTATTTTGGGTTAGATAGGGGAACCTAGGCAGTACTGTTTTGTGTTACTGATAAAGCTCATCAAGACAGACAGAATGTGGAAATAGTAAATGGCCATGGTGAAGCATTTACAAGACCACAATCTTTGCATCACATCAAACAGGGTCCAGTCAAACACACACATCGAGAGCACTTCCGATTGCGGCTCATTTCTCCACAGCGTGGTGTGTTAAACTCTCTCCATCTCTTCAATCAATGGAGCGTAGCTCATCTGAACACTGAGCAATAATGAGGCACAGAGATGCACTTGTGTGTCTGTGTGAACCAAAGCGAGTGAGCGAGAGAGCTCTGCAAGAGAAGGGGGAGAGAGAGGCTATCCATTTCCTCCCTGGGGCAACTCCTCTTTGGCTCTTTGTTGCTGAAATGCTCCCAGTGAGCAGGTTACACTAAAGCCTGCTATATTGTCTTAAACAGCTGTGCGTTGCACACTCTCTCTCTCTCTTGCTCATCTTTTTTTCAGTTTCCTCAATCAGGGGCAGTTTTGAGATCTCTAAAAGCAAAAGCCTGTGGCAGTGCTCCCCCTTGCCCAAACACACACACAGAGATCTGCTTCTGTTTACAGTGTCCCACGGTAGGGGGTCTTTCCTGATTCAGCTGCTTTCTGATACTCCATAATGCAGATAAATAGACTCATATTACCATACATAGCAGATTACTAATAATAAACAACAAGAAAAATTACAACAATAAGAAGCAGAGAAAGATGAAGAATAATAATTATAGCTGATTGTATGCTGAATAAGAACAATAAGAAAAAAAGGGTCTGTTCTCTGGCATCTAAAAACAAATGTCTGACTGCATTAATCTGTCTTGTATATTTCAACATACAGACTGCTAAGATTATTCAGAAAATGCATGTGTATTACAGTACAGTGGTCTTTTGTAAATTGATCTCAGAGTGGCAGACTGCTCATTTTGAAGGCTTATTTAATCATGTTGTGAAACTGTAAATCTATCAGTTGGATATTTGTGGTGACAAATACTATGTGTGTATCTGCATTCAGGAGAAATACCTGAATAGCAAGTAATCTGATAATAATGATAACACTGGTATGAATCAATTAGGAGAGACAGGAAAGGGAAGTGTTAGTATCAAAGTTACTTGTAATTGTGTGTGTGTGTGTGTGTGTGTGTGTGTGTGTGTGTGTGTGTGTGTGTGTGTGTGTGTGTGTGTGTGTGTGTGTGTGTGTGTGTGTGTGTGTGTGTGTGTGTGTGTGTGTGTGTGTGTGTGTGTGTGTGTGTGTGTGTGTGTGTGTGTGTGTGTGTGTGTGTGTGTGTGTGTGTGTGTTGTGTGTGTGTGTGTGTGTGTGTGATTGCATTCATGTGTAAATGTACAATTGTTGTGTGTGTGTGTGTGTGTGTGTTGTGTGTGTTGTGTGTGTGTGTGTGTGTGATAATAATCACTATGCCATCACAACCCATCGCTTTTATTTCTAGGTTTAATTCAAATGTTAAACAAATGAAAATGTGTGTGTGTGTGTGTTGTGTGTGTGTGTGTGTGCAAACAAATAGCCTAAAAGACAGTATCACGCTGGGTTGGTGTGTGTGCTATATGTCTCATATGTTTTATAATATTCAATATTTATCTTGGGCAAATTAATTAGAAAGCTGCAATGTATTCTAAACTGTGTAAATTAACTGCACAAAATAGGTCAGCGCAAAAATCCATTATGACTACAATATTTTTACTTTCTTACCACTTTTTGCATTATGTATACGCAGAAATGTACAATTTTTGTGAATTATTCTATAACTTTGTTGTAAGACGGTATTCACATGTATAGTAAAGAAAGAAAGAAAGAAAGAAAGAAAGAAAAAAGAAGAAAGAAAGAAAGAAAGAAAGAAAGAAAGAAAGAAAGAAAGAAAGAAAGAAAGAAAGAAAGAAAGAAAGAAAGAAAGAAAAAAGCAAGCAAAAGGCGCAGATGACGCACCATGTAAACTAAATTAAAAGGAGTTCTATTACAGCCCAAGAATAATAAGCAAGAACAACAAGCAGAAAAACAAAGAAAAGCCATAAAGGACATTAGGCGCTGAGCTTTATATAACATTTGAGTGAATATTTCATGGGCAGAGAGATAGAGAGAGACTCTAAACTTTCATTAAGCAGGGTATTTCGCTGGGAGGGAATTTCGGCGCCTTTCACTTTTTCTTGGCTTTTATTGCAATAATACAGATATCTCTCTGGCTCCCAGCCCCTCCTCATTCAGCCCATTTCCTTCCCGCCGTCTCTCTCACTCTGTGCTTTTTAAAATATAGTAATAAAAACATACTAGATCCTTTTTAAATGCACTATTACTTATCATGGTCTTTTCATATCGTAGCATCACAGGTGTTTTAAAGCCGCTATAAAAGTGCGTCATTTATTATTCAAAAGCAGCGTCGTCTCTTTGCATATTATCTGAGCGCTTTTATACTGCGGGCTGCCAGACTCCCATTTAAAATGTTCGGCAGAATTGATAACGGCAGACACGCGCAATAAAAACAGCGCCGGGGGCAGGGTGGCACGCGCGCCCGCTCATATGCAGATCCCGGTAATTACTCCAATGGTTCGCCAACCATTCCTTTATTTGCTCTTTTAGCGAGGGATTTCACGCTTTTAATTCAGTTTTCATCAATCTATTGATTCTCGGCTGCTAAATTGTTTGCACGGGTCAAAGATAAGAAGTGGGTCCGAGTTCTCCTCCAGCGCTCTGCCAGGTGAAACCCTTTGTGTCCCTCACAGAATCGGGATGTTTATGGGTGCATTTCATACCCACCTCCCAAAAAAAAGAGATTAAAACCATGGTTAAATTCAGACCATAACTTTCATTGATGTACAAAAATGTAAAATTTCACATTTAAAGCGCTTTTGGAACAACTTTTGGAGCAAAACTTAGCCTAGCTAAGCCTAATATTTGTATTGCACATAATAAAAGGCTATAATAAGACAAAAAGTAAAGGATCTATACTTCTTACGACAGACTGTATTTTTTAGGGTTTATTTTTTACAGCGCAATAGCGCTTGGATGCATTCATCCATCTATCTATCTATCTATCTATCTATCTATCTATCTATCTATCTATCTATCTATCTATCTATCTATCTATCTATCTATCTATCTATCTATCTATCTATCTATCTATCTATCTATCTATCTATCTATCTATCTATCTATCTTCAAATAGGAGGAAAACATGTGGCATGATAAAAGCAAATCAGAGCGAGTGACCATGGGTCAACGAAGGGAATGATGTAAGCGTCTTCAGCCACTGGACCCGGGGGAACGAGGCTTTTTAGCGTCAGCACTCACTAATGGTCTATTAAAATATCAACTACTTCAAAGTAAACGGATTTGCTCCACACCAGCTCCCACCCCCTGAAGCTAATCAAACGCGGCGGCCAGGCCAAAAGAGCATAATCATTTTTACGTGGCAGATTACAAGGAACCACTTAGATCCGCTGTCAGAAGATCGGGTGTCCCTGTCCCAACACTCTCGATTAAATAAGCGCAAGGGAGTGCAGCTCTCCGAGCGCCAACAGTGCAGGCTCCTTTAGGCGCACAGCTGTGAAACTGACGGTTTCCGGATGCAACAAATACAGAGCATCTAAAAGGCATTGAAATGATGCTGCTGAGCCTATAAAGCACTCAATCCAGTAACGTTTTAGAAAATATTTCACAGAAACTAAATTATTTATGTTGGTTTAAGAACACTTTAAAATGTAAGCTAATATCTAGTCTACGCTAACAAAATTAATAACTTGTGATGATCAATGTTTAATATTACCATTATTGTCGAATGATAGCCTACTCTATATCGGACATAAATACACCGTCACTAAATCTATTTAGAAACTTCGGTGAATATTTTTCAGTATATTTTCCGTTTATTTTTAGTCGGAATACCCTTCAGACTTGTTTAATATTCGTAACATTCAGAAGTTAAAAAGCGCTTCTATAAAGAATAAATCAGAATTGTAATGCTTCTATAATAAATAGGAATCCTAATCTAAATCTAAATTATTATTATTATTATTAGGCCTACGTGCCCTTTATGTTGTATTTTGGCTTGATGTGATGAATAGCCTAATTCCACAATACTTTCCAACTGCCCCATGGACAAATTAAATAAAAAGGATATTTAATTTGTTTTTGTTTTTTCTAATAAAGCCGCGAACGAGTCTAAAGTTGATTGACATTTTAGAAAAAAAGGGTTAAGAGCAGCTTTGAGGTCAAAAGCACTCGTCTAGTCGCTTTAGGCGATATACAAATTAGATTTTTTTTTCTTAAAGCGTGAATTAATCATAAGTGTTTCTAATTTTAATATACGCCGATTAGAGTTTCTAATCCAGAAAGATTATTAAAATATTAAAGTCATTAAATTATAAAATACATTCCTCATCTCATCTCATGAAACTATATGCTAACTACAAACTAATGTTTCTACACAAAAGGTCCGTTTGGTAAATAATTGATGAGCACTTTATTTTTTTCCACATGAAGCCACGGTAGAATCTCTATTAAATACTGAAGTATTTAAAAAGCCATGCAGCGATGACGTGCTGATGTCAGCATGTCCATAATAAAGAGATACTTGACCAATACAGAAATTGGGGACTAAACGATCTGCATTTTAAAGAATGATGTCACAAAACGCGTTATGTTTTGTGACTTGAAACAAAATGAAAACCAATAAGGAGAGGGAGATTGAGCACAGTCCAATCAGAGAAGAGAAGAGCCCAACGAGTTCCGCGCAGGGATCCAGTGGAGAGAGAGAGTGACAGAAATCTGCCAAGTCCTCGTGCCAAAAACTTTTCACCCACAGACGAATGCGTCCAAGTCCTAAGTCCAGAATTGAATCTCGAGGAGTAATACATCACAAAGTAGCTATTACTAGGGATTCCCTCACTCATAGAGCTAGAGTTTTCCGTAATACAATTCCAGGGCAGTCCGAAATTGTCTGTGGAATAAACTCACTGGAAAGCTTCGGGAGGTGAGGATGGACCGAGCCCCAAGCTCCAGCCCAAGTGGCACCAGTCAAACATCACAACCTACCCAACATGAACCCATCAGCTTCGGCATTGACCAGATTCTCAGCGGCACCGATCAAGAGCCACAGCAGAACTCTACCAGGAATAACTCCGAGAGCAGCGGCAGAGCGAGCGGAGGCAGTTACCATCTCGGCAGCCCAATAGGAGCGAGCGCAACGCCGTACACGACACTAACCGGTACTTTTCACGGTATAGCGGCTCCATATGAGGAGTCCAGTCCTTACGGAGTGAACTTGACCCTTGCGCACGGAGGAGTGATTAGGGTCCCGGCTCACAGGCCCCTGGCCGCGGCCGTGCCTCCACCCATGGCCAGCGCGGTACCCGGTCTTGGGAGCCTCAGTTTTCCCTGGATAGAGAACAGCCAGCGCTTCGCAAAAGACAGATTTGCAGGTAAACCAACAGTCTTATTCTTTCGATCTGTTCCTTTCGTTTTTAATACTCAAATCCTCCTGGTTGAAGTGATCAGAATCAGGAAATTATGAATTGTCTGAGAAAACAAACGTCACTCAAGTTCACATTTGCGTCTTATAATAATTATAATTATGTTTTAAAATATTTGTAGTTTAAAATGTCGGTGGTCTGTGGGGTTTTTGATAGTAAAGCAGATTTACAACTTATGAAATGTAAAAACATTCTAATTTCTAACAGACTAAAGGCTACTGGTGCCCCCCCCCCCCCGTTTTACATTTACATTAACATTTAGTCATTTAGCAGACGCTTTTATCCAAAGCGAATTACAAAATATATTTAAATTGTTTTAAATATATTTATCTTTAATTCTGTATTATTTATAAAAAAAATACAGGACGGTATAAAACAAGCTATTGCTGGTGACACGCTATAATAACATAACTTTAGGCCTAGATGTTATGTGGTGCTTTAGTTATCATTAAAGTAGCCTATACAAATAAATAACCTAATTAGACAATAGCCTACATTTTATTATAGCCGATATTCACATGAACGCACCACGGATTACTTATTTAAAAATGTATTTGCGAGTTATCGAAATAGAAATGTAGGCTATTCCCCATTAATGCACTTTTTTATTTTCCATTTTAGTTGTGCTAATTGTGATGCGTTTGCATTTGTGCTCGTGGTAGAATCACAAGGATGAATTGGTGGAGGACTCAATACAATAATATTAGACAGTATGTCTGGGAAACGTGATCCTGCTATTTCCATAAGGATCCGGCAGATGAATGGATGCTGCTGAGGAGCTCGTTTTAGTTTGATTTGACCTTGAAGAGCGTGAAACACCTGTGCCGGTTATGGGCGAAATTAAATGGAAAGGCCGATAGAAAGTCAACACCTCAAAATGTTCCGCTTAAGTGAACGTGTCTGTTGACAGCACGAGCAAAAAAAAAAAAATATATATATTTGTATGATTATTTATTTGTGATTATCAATCACAAACCTTTAAAATATATATATATATTTTTGCTTGCATGTTTTATATTTAAGCTTCTTGGACATGTGCAATTTTCAATACATATCTGAATAATTGTGTAACAAAATCATCGCTTTTTTAGATTAACCAGATTTAATTAGATATACAGGTCTATTTATTTATTTTCTTTGTTTTTCAAATATGCATTGAACATCTACATAAACACAGAAATAAATGAGAATTGTTATATTTAGTTTAACCGCTCTTTTGCATATGAATGTAAACTCTTACAATTCAGAGCTGTCACATAGATCAGCAGCTTTCTTTATTCTGGGGTGAATGCGAACGCTGTGCTATTAGAAAGACATATCAATATTTCACCAGCTTTAATTATTGCCACCTATAGCTGCGGCAGGCGCTCTCTACTGCTCTGTGTGTTTTGGGTAATAAATAAATGAACAATATAGATAATTACTGTCATTAGGAGAACAGCTGCTGTTTGTATTTGATGCAACATTAATAGGATATGTTTTGTGTGATTTTATTGTACAGCTTATATGTAACCTGAGTAACAGGCCTCTCAACAAATCCTAAGAGCATCAGCAATCCATCCATTTATGAGGGTTTTTAGTATTATCAATCAATAATTTAAAGTCTAGCTTGACATCTAAAAGGTATAGTGCATGAAGGGATGGAGTAATTTATAATGATGAGGAACAGAGTTTTCCTTTGACTCAGCAAGAGTCAGAAACTTGGGCTGATTAATGTAGCACAGAATTACACAAACCTTTAAGTGAAAGCTGGCTTAATGTGCAAAAAGCAACTTGCTTCTTAACTGTCATTAAGTAACTTCATTAAACAAAATAAAATGTAAATAATTCTTTATCAATTACTATATGGCATTTTTTTCCCTTTGATTCTAAAAATGTGCAATGCATCCAATTTGTGGTGGGCTTTTTATTAACAAAAAAGATTTAAAATCTTGAAAAGGCAGATTCCAATTTAGCCTTTTTCTATTAATAAAAAATATTTAGTGTGACAGAAGGTTCAATAAGCTGTGTGTCAGACTCTTCATGACTTATCTCATCTCTCACTGGTTTTTCCTTCATTATTCATACTATAGCAGCCCTGACACCTTTCACCGTGGCTCGGCGTATTGGTCACCCGTACCAGAACCGCACACCACCGAAGAGAAAGAAACCCCGGACGTCTTTCTCCCGAGTGCAGATCTGTGAGCTGGAGAAGCGCTTCCACAGACAAAAATACCTGGCCAGCGCTGAACGAGCATCTTTGGCTAAAACTCTGAAAATGACAGACGCCCAGGTCAAAACCTGGTTTCAAAACCGCAGGACCAAGTGGAGGTGAGACAGAGAAAGAAAGGGAGATATATTCTAACGGACAATATTGAGGAAAATGGTGATAAGTGTGATCACATATGAGGAACAAAGGCACAAGAATGCCACATTTCCCCTAGACTATATTTCCATTGCATACCTTTTTTTTATTTTCTCTACACGTTTGTCTGGAAATTGATCATGTCTAATAGCACACTGTGAAACAGGTGCCCTCATTGTTTTAATACCGTAACATGGTTTTGGCCAGAGTTGCAAACAGGCAACAGAAATTATTGGAATGATAGAAAGATTCACTTGATAACATTTCAAGTCTGGACATAAAATCATAACAGACTGAAATGCATAATTTAACTGCTATATTTAAAACCTTTTAAACATGTGTGTGGTTATGTATGTATGTATGTATATATATATATATATATATATATATATATATATAGAGAGACTAACCACATAGTGTCTGTAATTACACAAAATCATTTTTCAGATTTGACCTACTAACGGCCATAATACCTGTAAGAATTAATGGGAAAATAATGGTGTTGTCAAGACGAAACATGAAATATTAAATAAGGCAAACACACTAATGACATACCACACTTTGAAGAAGAGGAGGGGCTGCTTGAACATTACACAAATGTAATGTTTAAATAAACTGGATATTTACCTCGATTAATCAATTACATCTCCACAAAAAATTCACTAAATTTCACACACTTAAATGAGTTATATCCAAATCCATATGTTGGTAAAACATTCACACAATTAGTGATTTGTTGCTCAAAGATCACCCTATCTTCTTATAGCCTTGCTGTATGTAGTTCATTTCACCCTGCAATTCATTGTTTGCACTGGAAACTGAATATCTGCAGTAAATGTGCACATGAGCAAGTTTGTGGCAAATGTAAAACGTCCACTCCTCTAATTTTCTCTACATCTTTTCCCTTCATCTCATGTCAGACGGCAGACGGCGGAAGAGAGGGAGGCAGAGCGTCAGCAGGCCAACCGGCTGATGATTCAACTCCAGCACGATGTCTTTCAGAAGTCTTTGACTGATTCAGTTTCAACAGACCCGCTCTGCATCCACAACTCATCACTGTACGCCCTGCAGAACCTACAGCCTTGGGTGAACGAGGAGGGCGGCAAGCTCGGGGGAGTGACGGCGCTCGTATGAGACCCAGAACTCAAGAAGCAAATGACATTCTCGCTCTTTTTTGATGGACTGGGATGTTGGTAGACCTTATCTCCATCCTGAAAGACTATTCCATTCCACAAAAAAGTGAGGAACTAAAATTGGCCATCCAACAGTGAGCAAACCCATACAAATAAAACAGTTCTTCGTCGTACGAGCCTCTGCAGAATAAACAAAGTCCGTTTTCTGTGGTGTGTCTGTGCGTACAGAGACTTTATCCCCACAAGGGTCAGTTTCATTGACAAAATGACTTGTAGAATGGAACAGGCCATTTCAGCTGACCCTTTTACAGATCCTCTGATCTTCTCCTCCATCCTTTCATTTGTCCTTCTGCCCCCCTGTGTAATTTCTCCTCCATTTAGAGCTGTAGAATACAGGATTAATGCAGAAGAGGGAAGTAGCGATGAATTAATTATTTATAATGTGCTTTGCACGACCTAAAATGCCCCCAATCGGGCCATTTGTGAAAGTGAAAGGACACAAAGACGCACAAATAGACACACACTTTTCCCTTTTTGTCAGGCTGGGTATGCATATTGCATCTTTTTGGGGTTCAAAGGATAACCAGCTACTTTCTTATTTTATGAAACTACATCCCGGTTATTTTAGAAATCGCATGAAGCGTTCAAAAGAGAGGCATATGATGTTGTACGGGGTGGTTGCAATTTATTTTATCGGTTAGATTTATTCAGCAGTGACTCCAAACGCCGCTCAGAAACTCCTCAGAATCATGCTTCGATGGTTGAATGTTGTGTGTCTGAGGGAAAGAACAATTTCAGACGAAATAAGGGTTTGTTAGATGATGTAGGTGTGCTGTTGCATCCCAAACTCTGTATTATACTTTCTATTTGATAAATATGTAAATAGCAAACAAAAAGTAATAAACATTCAGTTTTGGCATTAACACAAAAGGTGTGCTTTGCTTAAATTTGTTATTCCCCAAATGTTTTTTTGTTTGTTTAGAAGAGGCATTTTCCAAATCCCTAAGCAGCACTCTTCTCTAGAGTAGCCTAATGTGTTGCTTTCAGAGGTCCTACCACAGTTCTATACAACTTGATCGACAAATAAACACTGAGTCCTGGTAGTTGCTTGCAGTCGATTATGCCTGCCACAGCAAAGAAGCACTTATGTCCTCAAGCAGATAAATGTGGGATCCTGTGGGACCATAAAAATGCCTTTATGCCCACTGCAACCAACTCCCTCCTTCCAAAGTGCTGACTCTCAGGAACTGACCTGTTTTAAAGGCCTGGATGGGGGGTAAATGGAGGGGTGTCCATTATAAAGTAATTTAACAGACTCCTTACGTTATTGATGCCGTCGAAGCCTCCGCAGGGTGAACCTGTGGAGTTCCGCCACAGCTCTTTGTGGACAGATGGTTAGTAGTGACCTGTGCCAGGCCCTCTTTGACTGGAGAGGGTGAGGTGATGTGTACGGTTGAGTCGTGGTCATCTGAGAAAGCCTTCGGTAATATAGACTCAATGCTCAAGGTAATTTACACAGGAAGTATGCCTGGCTCCCTTCCACATCCACAGCAATGACATCACTTCTGCAGTTGCTTAACTACGAGTGATTTGTAAAGCGTGGTGTTTTACCTCCCTCTGCTGGCTATTGAGTACAAGTGGTACTCTGTCAGTATACCCACGAACTCTCAACGAAAAATGGAATATAGGGTATTAAAGGTCTGATACAATATAGATATAACATATCAATACATAAAAATAATCCAACTTGTTTAAAATGCTAAAACGGTGTATAATAGTTTTCGAAAATATAGTCTGTGAATATTGGCAAACCTGTGGCACCACATAAACCTGAATATAGAGCACTATTAACTATTTATAACACTTTGTGAATGGCAAAAATTGTATTTATTTGATAGAAGCGAACAGAGCTGGGTATATTACTTAGGCCTAAAAATTGTAATGTAGACTGTTACTGATTCCAAATTACATTACGAAAATCGTAGCCTACTTTTGACCTAACTTGTTTATCGCATTAATTAAAATAGGGTAATATTATAACATATCAATATAAAAATACAAAGAGTAATAATATATATTTATATTCGTTGCAATAACACGAATGCATTAAACATTACCTCAAAGGCACAGCAGAGGGTTTTTAAGTTTAATGAAAGGCTAATAATTAATTAAATTATGTAAAATTAAAACAAATCATTTTAAATTAGTAACAAAAATCAAAATAAAACTTAGGCCTACTAAAAAAATCTAATAATTTGTGTACCTGCATGTCATGCATTAACCAACTTAAGAGAACCGTGAACACAATGCGATACTTATTATATTTATTTTTAAAATCTCAGGGGTACGTCAAATAAATAAATGGTCAAAGATGTATGGTGAAATGTTCAGATGACAAAGTTTGGGAATACCTGCAATACATGTAAAGAAGAAATAACATGAATTTGTGCCTTTTTAATGTGTTTGGAAGACAAAAGCCTCCCAAAATGACTTAGTAACACATGGTTAAATAACCCACTGAGTGATAGTTAAAATAAAAAGTAATGTGTTCATCAGAAGTTGAAACACTTCTTAAACGGAAATCCAGTGGTCAAACGCGGTTTGTCCACCTGACTAGTTACTGGTCTTTGTGTGAATGTCCACAAAACAGCACTTTCTGATTGTCGCTACTGAAAGTGGTATGGTAGGCTATTTTAGAAAGGAACATTTAAAAGATGAAAAGGAGGAATTAAGGAGAATCAATATATTTTTTTTGCTACTGTGTGAATTAAGTAATCAATAAAAAAGTAACTGCAGTCTGATTACGAGTATTTTAAAATGTAATCTAATTACAAGTACTTCATTTTTGGAATCTGATCACGTAATTCAGATTACATGTTATCAGCTCAGTTCTGGAATCTTGAAATCAGCCCAAACGTTTCTGAATGCAAGAAAACATACTTTTTTTGTGCATGAAAACAACAAAGCAACGCAGGCAGGTTTTTTCCAACTGGTTCTGAAGTAACGTTAAAATTCACAAATCTCTATACAAACAAACCGAGGGTAAGATAACGTTTAAATGGGGTTAACAGTCAAGATTAAAGAAAACAGTTGTGACTTCTTCAAGAGGAATTTTATGAGCCATATTGAATGGGTTAACACTTGTTAAGTATAAACTTTATTTGCATTTAAACAGATTCAACCAAGTCGAAAAAAGTGAACCACCTCTGATTTGTAGTCCACAGATTACGAGTTCTGAGATTTAGCTGCACAGACTGTGACATTAACAGTATACATTCTTGACATTTGGATTTCTTAGTTAATTAATCAATCCCAAACATACAGTACATCCCACCTTCTATCAGGTTACCAGATATTAACAATTACAAGAACTGCTGAAATTCATCACTGATACCATTCTGAAACCCATTAATCATGCATTGCAAATCAGGTCAAGCTGTTCAAGATTTCAGTAAATTGACTTCTCAGCTGCATCTCTAATCAGAATGCCATACACACATTTCCATGTCATTTTAAAGAAACCATGGACGGGTAGTCAACAAATCTCCATATAAATTAGAGGGTTGAATTCTTCTGCTCAGACTCTCATTTAAGCAACTAGGCTGCCAAAAGAAGGCCACACTCCATGGATATGACAACACCACAGGGGTGAGGAGAGGCCAAGTTGCAAAGGATGAAAAAGCTCATGTTCCGAGTAAAGTCTTTTCAGGGAATGGCACGGATTTGACATAAAAACTGAAGAAGTATGGGGACGAACTTAAAACTGAAGGTAACAAAAAAAGTAAAATCATGGTAAAAAAAAAGGGGGAGCGCCTAATAATTCAAGCAAGACAAAAGATGGGTGTGCTCTTATTTTACACTCTGTCTCCACTTCCAGAGCTCCTCGATTACCTTTGGGGAAAAAACAAAACAGAAGTACAGGTAAGACCTTCATTCATGATGTCCCTAATATGTTCCTTAAGCTATCTATTCATTTATTATAAATACTTCAAGCATACAATGACTTGAATACACCTCATTGACAATTAAAGGGTTAGTCCACCCAAAAATGGAAATTATCCCATGTTTTACTCACCCTCGAGCCATCCTAGGTGTATGACTTTTTTTTCTTTCAGACGAATCCAGTCCGAGTTATATAAAAAATTGCCCTGGCTATTCCAAGCGTTATTGCAGTGGATGGGTGTTTCTCTTTAACCGTCCAAAACACGTGCATACATAATAAAAGCGTGCTTCATACGGCTTGAATAAAGGCTTCCTGTAGCCATTCCATGCGTTTGTAAGAAAAATATCCACATTTCAAACAAACACTTTTCTCTCACTTCTGCTGATTGTCATATGCGGAAGCAGGTCCGGCGGATGACGTATGCATCACACGCACGCCTCTGAGATATGCTAGTCTTACGAGTTTGTTTACAGGAGTAACAGGCTAATTTCCATTTTTGGGTGAACTGACCCTTTAACATGTTTTTACTTTCATTTATTATAAACATCTGGCGGCCAAAAAACCTGGGTGGCCCAATATCATAATGAATACCATTAAAACATTTGATTTAGACAAAAAGCAGTGAAGCAGTTATATTTATTTCATAAATATTTGAAAAACTACTGTATGCTAAATCTAAATGTGCAGGGTTTGATAAAAACAATGTCTAAGATGCTCTTTTTTCTCACTGGCAAATATCAATATCAAAACACAACGTGACAAGAAAAATGCATATACCTTTGTGTCGGTGACTTTTAAGCCATGCTTTATGAAGTTCTCAAACTTTGGCTGTAATTTTGGCAATGCTACACCCTGAAAAAACAAACAAAAAAGAATGAGTACTATTGTCGGTTATGATTTTTTTTCCCTTTTCAATAATATCATGCACAAATAAAACTTCCCATTGTATCCCAAAGCATAGAAGGATGATAGTTTCTTACGACACAATTTCATTTCATTTTCAAAAGAAAACATACCTTTTCTACACTCGCCATAATCTTGGCTTTGATCTCTGGGACAGTGAAAACCCGTGGTGTCTGTGGTGTTTTGGGTGACGGTGTTGATTTCTTGTCATCTTTTTTCTTCTTTTCAGGAGTCTTGTTCTGTTGTTTAGCAGGCGTATTGGGCTTGGGTCCTTTTCCGTTCTGTGCAGGAGTCTGTGGTTTGGATGGTGTCTTCTTTTGCTGTCAGAACAATTGGGAAAATAAGCATTTCTGAGCACATAATTAAACATACCACAAGATGTAGGGCCTGATTAACTTATTTCACCTTTACAGGAGACTCTTCTTCACTTTCCTCCTCCTCCTCCTCATCATCGTCATCGTCCTCCTCCTCCTCATCTCTGGAAGGTAAAATTATTATATTTAATTTACTAAATTTCGAAGTACCATTTCTTAAATACTAAATGCCTAACTTTACATATAGCAAAGACAACACGTACTCATCTTCATCATCCTCCTCCTCTTCATCCAACTTCATTTTTTTCTATGAGAGAAAGTTGGTTAAAGAGTGAGCCACAAAATTACACATCAATGAAAGGACCGCAATTCATTCCAGAACTTACTGAAGGCTTCTGAGTCACCGATGCTGGCCTCTTCTTAGCTGCGGTCAATGTCTCCTCTTCTTCTTCCTCCTCCTCCTCTTCATCACAGGACTGGTCTCCTCCCATGACTGAAAGATAAGCACCAATAAGAAACTTCCTGAACATTTCCAAAGCAGTTTTCCACACAGTTATCAATCACACGCATCCTCAAGTATTATGAAGTACTCACTAACGAGATGCTGTCCACTAATGTGAACTGGACCGGAACCAGAGCGTAGGCGGAACACAACAGGTGGAGTGATCTCAAACCCACCCAAACACACCTGCGATACAAACACATCTTTAATTAAAATCATCAACAAGAGCAATTCAAGGAGATCAACTCAAGTGTACCCAAAAGATGTGTGAAATGACATTGCTCAATGGATGGACATTCTACTTACACTGGGGAGAGTGGAGGGCTTGAGTGTGGCCAGAACTGCTTTGACCTTCTGACCCTCTGAATCTTGCCCTTCGATCTCCACAACGTTCAGTTCGTCTTTTGTTGTGGGATCAACACAGGCCTGCAACAATTGACAAATAAGCAAATGCCTTCTATATGAAATGTAAATGTTAATAAAAATTGGAGGACCATTTAAAAAGGCCACGTACCATTCTGACTGATAACTGATGATCATAATCATCATCATCATCCTCTGGATTAAAAGCGACCTCCTTGCCTGCCTTGAGCTCACAACCTATAAAAAAAACAAAAAAAGTTTATTTAAAAAAGCATTAAGATCCCTCCAGTAATGGAAAGTGTAACTAAATTCTGCAATCCGGTGTTCTCGAGCAATTCTTGCTTCAAACCAATTAAGTGATTCATTTACTTTGAAGCACGTGGTCCCTGATACGGATCGTGGTTTAAAAGGGAGTCGGTGAACCGCTTGGTCTGATTCAATCCGACCGGCTTTGTGATCCAATCCATTGAAATGATCGGATCTGGCTCCAAAGAACGATTCGTGCGTGCCCGTACATTTTTATAGCCTCCACTTAAATCTGCATCGTTTTTAGAGAATCAGGTTTAAAACCCCGTGTTACAGCAACTAAACTAACAAAATGCAGCCAGTGGTTTCACGTGGAAGCAGTCTACACGTGGCAAGTACATTCATGTTGATATTTGAATTTACTGCTAAAGACCTGACAATAAGACGACAAAATGTTTAAACCAGAATTGCGTTTCCATTGTAACGTTAATAAGTTTCAAACACCGTTAACATTGGTATAATTTGAGCAAAATACCTGGTGTGTCTGTTAGGAAAATGAAACTAAGAAAAAAACAGTATTTATGTAACGGAGGCCTCCATTAAACGTAATTAGCATCTATTTGAATTATCAGCTATAACAAAGAATATACATTGAAGTCGCATGCTAATCAAACACGTGTAGCACAGCGACGCCATTTTGGAGCGCCAAGACCGGTGCACGTGTTAAGATAGCGCGTGCAGGGAGACACGCGCTGTGGAGGTTTCGTTTCGTTAATGTGTTTTTGTATAAATAGTTTATTTTGAATTTGTCTATAAAGGCTAGAGCAAACATAAATAGGTCTCAGGTTAATTGCTGACTACCACAATGTAATGTAGTGCTAACCGATTAGCTAGTGCGAATTCGTGCTCTACACGTGGTGTTTTGTCACTCCACATCGAGCCATTTAATGACGATATTACGATGTATTTACACCAGTTAACACATGAACATGTGCTGCTAAGCAATTTTAAGTCTGACAATTTAAATTGTGGTAGTTGGCTAACTTTACACTACGCCATGCTCAGTTTGCGTAACTATAGTGCCACGTTTACGTACTATACGTGTGATTTAATAGACTATATGACAAGAACGGATCAATAATAAGTATTTAATGCATTAAGTTACATACCGTACAGGAAGGTTTGGGGACCCATTTGTTCGAGATCCATCTCCGTAGGCTATGTGAGTGTGTGTAGACTGAACTGTGCCGTGCGCTCGAGACACACTAACCCACATTGAGTATATCACGCCCATTACTGGGACGGTCTTCCTGCCCAGCCAATGAATCCGCTGCACAGACACAGAATCACGGATATGTACTGTAGAACATCACATTTATCCGGGTAAGCGTGTCTTGGAAATATTTTAATTAAATGTATTACTTTAGCAAATTGGGTGCATTGGTAAAATAAATACACAGTAAAAATGATTTTTCGAAGTAAAACAAAAGATTCTTGAAGTAGGCCTACGTTTTGCGAGAACCTATTTCAGGCTCTCCTTCCAAATTTTACGTCTAATTCAAAGTGCTAATTTCAGTTTCCTGGTAGTTAGTTAGGAATTTTACTGGCAATTTGTGAGTGAAAATTGTTTCAAACTAAACCCTACACTTATATAATATAATTGTTTTTCTTCCTATGGCTAATTTTACACAATGATTACAAAATTGGTCTAATTTTTAGAAAGGTTTCTATTTAATGAAAAATTAGCCTTATTAAATGAACTATTATTTATGAGTTTTTTTTCCCTACTGGGGCCTGAAATGGTGGAATTTTGGTCAATATTGATAAGTAAACAATATTTTGCTGAATGTGTTTTTGTGCTGGCACCTTGGCTGGTTTATGTCTGTCATGGATAAATAAACTTTACATTTAGTCATTTAGCAAACGCTTTTATCCAAAGTGACTTACAATTGGTGAATACATAAATCGATTCATCTTGAAGAAGCAAACAGACAGAGTAACACCAAGTCTCAGGCATTGTTCAAATAAGTACAAGCTATCAAGGGAAGGAGATAAAGAGAAAGATTTTTTTTTTTTTTTTTTATTATAACGTTTAGGATGAAGTCAAGTAGTGTCGAAAGAGATGAGTTTTCAGTTGTTGCTTGAAGATTGACAGGGATCCAGCATTCCGGATGGGGGTGGGAAGATCATTCCACCAGCCAGGAACAGTGAACGAGAATGTTCTGGAGAGTGATTTTGAGCCTCTCTGTGATGGTACCACGAGGCGTCGCTCACTAGCAGATCTCAGACTTCTTGAGGGGATAAAGATTGATATAAGTGGGTGGAAGTAGGCGGGTGCTGAGCCTGTGGCTGTTCTATGTGCAATCATCAGTGTCTTGAACTTGATGCGAGCTGCAAATGGTAGCCAGTGCAAGGAGATAAAGAGAGGTGTAACATGGGCTCTTTTTGGCTCATTGAAGACCAGTCGTGCCGCTGCATTCTGAATCATTTGTAGATGTTTGATTGTGTTTGGAAGTCCAGCCAGAAGAGCATTGCAGTAGTCCAGCATAGAAATAACAAGGGACTGGACAAGAAGTTGTCAAATATGACAATAAAACCGCCAGTAGGTGACAGCAAGTCCCTGTTTTAATAAATTACTTACTGAATCATTCATATCAAATGATTCGTTCAAAGTGGCTGAATCAATAGAAATGAAACAAGTGAGACCATCTGAATGGACCGTTGAATCACTGGCTCACTCGATTCATTCAAAAACTGAATATAAAACCTAAAAACTCATACATGGCTATTTTTTGTTCCAATGCTGGAATTATAAGGGCATTCTAACTGTTTTCAAATGGGCTTCATCGCGCAGTGAATGCGTTTAGACTCTCTCAAGACGTGTTTTTTTTTCTTTTTTTTTTTTTCAAAGTTGGATAATGTCAGCTCTCCTATCATCTCTCAGTCCCTCACAGTCACACATACATTATGTCAGGAGAATGTCTTTAAATTCTAATCAAGGAAAAATCATACCTTCTGTTGTCTTCTTTTTAAAGAACTTCAAAATTTCTGCTTGAACTATTTTGCGTGAAAAATGACGACATTGCTTCTGCTTGTGCACAGCTTGTTACAGTACCCAGTTCTGATTTGCCAATCGTCGTTATTTAGTTTGTAAATGATCATAAGTAAAGAATTTTAACATTTAATGTGCATGATCAATTTTACGTAACAAACAAAATTAATAATCCAAAGGGGATGTAAGGGGGGATGCTGGTTTTACAGAGGGGATGCTTTTTGTAATTTTTTTCGACCAGGGGGATGCTATCACCCCTCAATTTGAGCCCATATATATATATATATATATGGGGGGGGGGGTGGCTTTGGGGGCTTGAGCCCCTGATGTTTTGCCAAAAGCCCCTGATCTTTTTGAAGATGGACCATTCACTTCACAATTTTTTTTTCATTAATTTAAATTTGTTCTCCAAGTACTAGAAATCCATCATGTTTTGTGAGTGGGAGTGTTTGTAGGGTGTCATTTCCCATTAGTGATTGAGGGAAAAAGCTGTCCCTCAGTCGGCTAGCAGTCTGCGCTGAGGCAGCAGAGAGAGCAGCTAGTTGGGGTATCCCCGCTTTCCTTGACCGCCTGGTTACTGAGGGAAGCTCCAACAATTCCTTCGCACGATGTGTTCAGCGGTGCTGTTTCCAAACCAGGCAGTGATGCACCGCTCTCCAACAGGTGTAGAAGGACAGCTGGGGCTTTAAACTTCCTCACCCTCAGGAAGAAGAGACGCAGGTTAGGTTGAGCAGACCATTGGATCCTCATATTTAAATAGGTGTCTTGCCGATGGTGATGGGTGTTGTTCTCTGCTCTGTCTCCTGATCGTAAATTACAGGAGATATATGAACTGTAAAAAATAGATTCAATAACCCACGCAATATTGTTCCTAAATGACAACGATTGAGCTACGTTTACTAAATCCTTAAATCACACTGTAACATTTACATGTTTAAATCTGCGTTCGCTCTATCGCTGACCCAGGGAGGTCTTTTGTATCATTATTTTTGCATTACAAACATTCAAATAATCACAGAAGTACTGGAATAAAAGTTTATGGTTCGGACATAAACATTGTTGTCTACAGTAGCGATCAAAATAGAGAAAACCTTTTTTGAAAGCGACTTCACGCTTCAAATAAAGATTGTATCAATTACATCGTAACGCCTGCAGGCGACGACAAGTGACTTAAAAAAGAGATTAGTTCAAAAAATCTTGATTCATTCAGGAATGAAACAAGTGAAGTCTTTATGAGCGAGTCACTGAATCATTCCTTCATCTTGATTTTTTAACAATACGTTGAATATAGAATACTTTTTTTAAACAGATTGTAGCAATTTGCATCGTGTCAGAACCTCTAGTAAATTGCATGCTATTTTGTTTAGTTGTCTATTTTTTCCAGAATTATGGTGGGAGAATCATGTCTATTTAAAACAAAAAGAAGAAGAAAATAAAAATTGTGATTCTATATTTATCCAGAATCGTGCCACTATAGTTGGTCATTTATCCACACATAATGCAAACAAATAAATTAATTTAATGTCAGATAAAGCATCAAAGATGTGGTTAGTGAGGCTCAGTCTCCAACATATGGGGGCGGCCCTAATGGAAAAAAAACATACTAAAATGTATTTAAAATACATTTATTTTGTGCTAAGTAGAAATACCCTTCAAATGTACTTTTGGTATACTAAACTGGTATAATTAAAGTCTACTAAATTTGTAACAATTAATTTAGTACTTAAGGCACTTTAATTGTGCGGAAGTAGTGCTGACGTCCAACTAAAGATATACTGAAGTGCAATAAAAGCATACTTCAGGTACACTTTAAATATCTTGCATTTAAAGACTGATATTATATTACAGAGATCATACAATCCTTATTAATAGTGATAGTAAAACACATTTTAGGCATAATATTAAGAAATGTGCATTGTGCAATAAAGACATACTCAAAATAAAGATTACTTATAATTGTATAAGAGTAATTGATTTGTCAATAAATATGTTAATGTTTTTGAAGTATGAAATAAATGTATAAATAAATATTTTTTTTGTGTGTGGGGGGGGGGTAATATATATATATATATATACAAAGCATTTTTATTAAAATGCATTAATAAGTAAATAAATAAAGAGCTGATTTATGTTGCTTCACTTACTGTAAATTATTACACACTAGTGAGTCAAGTCGTTTGCTGTCGTGGCGCAGAGAAGCACTGATCTATTCTATTGTTTATATAGCAAACCAAGCAGTGAAACATTTTAATATAATGGCTACATAAATGATTAACATTAAACATAATGAATTTGAGACATCCTTATTCAGTTTTTAGATAATAATAATAATAATAAACAATAAAATGATGCCATTCATACTCTACTGGCACCTAGCTAAAAATAATAGTAACCCAACAGTCTATAAACAGTGAAATAAGAAAACACAGCTGAATGCTTTTCCACAAATGTTTTTAATCAGTTTCGACTGATTTGAATTGCACATAATACTTAATTTTCACAGTGTGTATCTGTCTCATTGGACATTTCTTCATGTGGCACTGTACTTGCAAGTATATACATAGCTTATATGTCCTATGACTGCCATGAATAATTATTATTTCTCGTAATGTCATGTGATTTATCTGGATTTCCCCCCCCCCCCCCCTCTTACAAATACTGTCTTGTCCTTCTTGAAACTATGCAGAGGTATCTGGGGATAGAAGGGTATCCAGGGACTAGATTGTCATTTGTCAGGTTTGAATACAGTTGTGATTTTGTAGTTTCATTAATACTCCTTACTTACTTTCATACTTGGACACACACATAACTTCTGTCCCACCTTATTCACTATGATCTGGTGGGCAAAAATGGCTTGGTAAGTACTGACACAGATAGACATACATTAAGTGGGCGGACTGGAAACAGCAATTATTACAAACAACGTTGACAACACAAGACAGAACATCAAATTAAGTATCCTTTAAACCCTATGTCATAGATAAATAAATCATAAAATGAGATATTTTGAAGGCCAGCATTATTTTCAAGCAACTCATAGGGAATACATCTGCTGTTTTTTTTCTCATGCAAGCTTTTTTGGCAAAGAAAGCAAGCAAAGGAGGCTGTAGTTCCTCCTGGATGCAGTTCCAGTACACCAAATGTAGAGTCCTGAGCTCTAGGGTCAAGCAAATGAAAAACGTTTGAGAATGGCTTTTTTTTCGTAGGAAGAAGGATGTTGATCATCACCACCTGTCATAAAATGCACAAGGCATTTCAAACATATGTAGTCTTCCGTGGCTGGATCAAAGTGGATTCTGGGCTGGCAATTTCTCAAAACACCAGCAAGAAACAACACTGAATATATTACAAGGTTTGAATAGAGAGAGGAAAACAAAGCCCACAGACTCCCATTCCTCTCAGGCCATCATATCCCCCCAGAATTCAGTGAAATATAGCAAATATATATTTAAATGTAAAATCCCTTTTGCATTCCGTTTCCCACTCTCTGTTTTGTTCCTTTCTTCTTCTGGTGGAGCTTCTCTAAATCACATTTTCAAAGAGCTGCATGGATCTCATCATGTTTTCATCCTGGTGAAAAAAAGAGAAACTTTTAGATGTAATTCATCAGTTTGACCACAAAGAGACAGTATAATCTTTTTGGTCAAACTTGATCTTGACTCTTTTTTCATTTTATTGAATACACCAATATGTGTTTTTTTCCACAAAAAGAAAAACAGAATTGCATTTGGAATGTAAATATCACATACAAAATGACCCTTCTACCTGACAGATGTCACTGAAACAAACAAGCAGGCTCTGTAAACAGTAAAACGTCTCTGAGAGTAACAGGTTTTGAGCTATTAATTACTTTGCATGTTTAAGAAATGCTGTCATATCTTTAGGAGGTGGGGTTTGGAGAAAGGGGCGTGGCAAATTTACCAAAAGGCTAAGGCAGATGTAAATAAAACCTCTAAAACGACATAAACATACCTCCTGACAGGCAAGCACAAACTCCTCCAATGTTACAACTCCATCTTTGTTTTTGTCCATTTTCTGTAGGAGAGAGAACATTGATTTGGATTGCTCTGGCATTTTTTGCTGTAAAATGGGAATTGCTATGGATAACTATTCAAACCCTTTTTATACCAAAATCAAAAGAAATGGATAAATCAACAAGAAAATGAAGTCTATTTTGAGCCACATAATTTGATGAGAATCACCATTGAATATATGTGTGCATATATTAGTGCTGTCAAACGATTAATCGTGATTAATCGCATCCAAAATAAAAGTTTTTGTTTACATAATAGATGAGTGTGTACAATGTATATTTATTATGTATATATAAATGCAAACACATGCATGTATATACAGTATGTAAGACAAATATGCAATTTTTATATCAAATATATATTTTTTATATAATATAAAATATAATTATATAAATGTATATACATCAAATATTTTCAAAATATATACTGTATGTGTGTGTGTATATATACATAATAAATAAATAAATAAATACAGTACACATACATATGTTAAAAACAAACTTTTATTTTTCGTTTGACAGCGCTAGTGTATATATATATATATATATATTTTTGTTTATTTTGTTTTTTGATGCAAAATATCACCTAAATGAATTTCTTATTACTGACCTCAAAGAAGTTATCCACATGCTGCTTTGGTACATCCCCTTTTAAAGCCGGATACGTGTACTTCCCCATCATGTCATAGATGGCCCTCACTATCTCTGTCATTTCCTGTGAGGTACATGAAGACTGAGTGAGTTATTGAATTAACTTATTTTAATTATGACTGCCTCTTTAAATATGATATACCTCCTTATTGATAAATCCATCTTTATTAATGTCATAGAGATGAAATGTCCATTCCAGTTTCTCTCTGACCGTCCCCCGCAGTAGAGTAGATAGTCCCATCACAAAGTCCTGAGAGAAAGACCAAAAAATATATCATTTATGTGATGACTCTAAAATCTGTATTTTTTTAATGCTGTGCCAGGAGTCCACATTTTCTTCATACCTCAAACTTTATGGATCCATTATTTCTGGTGTCAAATGCATTGAAGAGATAATGTGCATATGTGCTTGCATCTGGTACAGAAGACACCAGATGAAAACATTAGACACATTGATTATCTAAAATGTATCATAAGAAGCATGTAATATTTAAGGATTTCTCTTTTGTTTAGTACCTCCATGTGGAAAAAACTGTGCATAAATGTGTTTAAATGTCTCCTCATTCACTACTCCACTTGGACACTCCTGAGGAAAAAAAACAAATGAATGATGCATTTATATAGCGCTTTATTGTGTATTGTTGTGCACCCAAAGCGCTTTTACAATCATGTGTGGGGGTGGGGGGTGTCTCTCCTGAACCATCACCAGTGTGCAGCATCCACTTGGATGATTAATATAATATTGTAAACATATTATTTGCTTGAGGCCCCTAGCAGTAATTGGATTAGTTAAATAATTAATGAATATAATATAATAATTGTATTAAAATATATTTGCAATATTATAATGCTTTAAAAAATACTTAAATAAAAAAAATTATTCCACAAATCAAATGCTGTTATGTAACACAACACATTCATGAGAATGGTGAAAAATAAGATAGGCTTCAATGCTTAAACACTGCCATGTAATACACAGTGGTTTTGGTAAAGCTTTTTTAACTCAACAAGTATGAGCTGCTGTGTGGGTTGCGGAGCCTGACTGTTTATGTGTGTCTAATAGAGCGTGTGAATGCTGGTATTGTGAAATATGACTGGCTGACTGTGGCTTGAGGCTAGCACACAGTGATTAGTGACACGCTGGATAATGCAAAGAGGAACAATAAGAGTTAACAGAGTTTTAAAGACAGATGAGACATGGGAAACAGAACCACGGGGACAGTATATGCAGATGAGATGCGATGATTCATAAGAGAAGATATTGAGGCATAAGGCTATATTACATAAACACTATAAGCTTCTTATCAGATTCCAAAATGTGTCAAAAGACATTTGTGTAAAGTAAATGTGCTGATGTGGGAGTGATGAGAAGGATGAGATGAGAAATACCAGGCAACGTACATTTTTGAAGCCTCTGTAAAGGACTTGTAGCTCTTGCTTGGTGAAGTTTGTCTGCGACTCGAGCTGCCCGAGACCCTCCGGCCGATGGCAGACCATTGTCATCTCTAATTCATCATCTATATTATCTAGAGAAAGAAAGCAAGTCAGTTTCAGGCTGATAAATAACCACTGCTTGCTCAAGGGTTGCTCCTTCATAGCACAGTAAATATCAACTTTCTCTCCGATGCTCCTCCTTAAATTTCTTAAGAGAAATAAGTGAGACAAATAAGACAGCTGTTGACCGGATAAAAGATAAGAATTGGATGAGAAATGATTGCGGTCACATGGAAATCTCAGGCTTCATCTTTGCAAATCTGAGCACAGTGTGTGGAAATATTGAAATGTCTTTTGAATCTAAGATACTTTTAGAGTCCCTTCACTCAAAAATTTAAATTCTGTCATTAATTTTTCACACTCATTTCATTCCAAACCAAACCCGTAAGACCCTTGTTCATCTTCAGAACACAAATAAGGCTATTTTTTAAGACATACAAGAGCTTTCAGTCTTTGCATAGACGGCAATGAAACAGAAAAGTTCCCAGGCCTAGAACCGTAGTATTAAAACGGTCCATGTGACATCAGTGTTTAAACCATAATTTTATGAAACTACGAGAATAATTTTTGTATGCAAAAAGGTCTTACAAGTTTGGAACGACATGAAGGTGTGTAATTAATTACATAACGTTAATTTTTGGGTGAACTAACCCTTTAAACCCTTCTATTTTTACCTTTTCTATCGACATGTTACCCTTGGGTCAAATTATGTGACATTGCTTTCCACTGCTCCGTAAACGTGTCTCATGGCATAAACATACCTGGGGGCACTTTTTAGCGAGACGCGAAATACGTACCAATAATTCAATTCAATATCATATTATGACATCGAAACAATATTAATATGCTGGAAGATTTGAAAACTGATGCTTTTGAACAGTAGCATCACACATATCCAGCTTCATATCTATGGGTTTTCATACACTGTAGGTTTGTTCGGTAGCTCACAGAGTACTGAGACGTACTTGAGAAGCGTCCGCTTCGAATTTCGTGCTATGGTTCGACAAAACAGTTCAAATCTGCATGTAAGGAAGTTCAAATAGCATGGTTGCATCAATAAATGCGTTTTTATATCAGTTTTGCATTTGCCAACACTATCGGGTAGGTTTAGGGTTGGGTTTGGTGTATGCCATATTTCCAACACGATAGAACATACATTTTTAGCGACGGTCCCCGAATATTTGAATTCTGAACCTCCGCAATACGTACCTGAAGCAACGTAATAAAAACACAGCAATACGTACCTATAAAAAACATGCCAGGTTTTACGTATTGAACCCGTGATTTAGCGTCACTCAGTGGAAATTTCCCTTTGAAACTGCAGCGAACCCGTGATTTAGCGTCACTCAGTGGAAATTTCCCTTTGAAACTGCAGCGAAACGTAAAAACGGTCTCGCTAAAAAGTGCTCCCAGGTACGTTTATGTGATGAGATCAGGTTTGAAAATACACAATTGCATGTCCCGATAAAGCCTGGTGGCACAGATACATCCTTTATCAGCACTAAAAGTATTAAGTAATCTCTCTCCAGCCTGGTTGTCTTATCTAATGTTTAAAAAGAGGCTCCAGGTGCCATTTTTTACTTTCAACACCTCCAATGAACAATATATGATGACAACACCTCACTTTATCTCATGAATACATCCTCACCAAAGTCATGGCAAAGAAAGCGGTACCGACTGAGAAGCCATTCTGTGCTCTCACTAAACAGATCAGTGTGCTCTTTGAAAGCGCGTTCTCTGCCCAACTGTCCTTTAGATTTTAACACTAATTGTGCAAATGTTTAGCTTGAAATATGAAATCATTGAGTATTTGCAATTAAAGGACACCGGACACATGCAGCGGGACTTTCTTTTTGTAGTATCACCATTCTACCACTAGATTATCTGTGTAAGCATGCTCAGAGTTGTGCTTATATTTTACATACATTCCTATGTATAAGAACAAATTTGTAGATCCCACACTTTGCGTGAAACTGTTTTTTACACTCATTAAGCAGACATCTGTGCATACGCACTGTTGGTAAATGAGGGTGCAGGTGAAAGTGGTGCAGTCTTGCTTTACACAACTGATGCAACTAACAAAGATGAAGTAAGTTCTTTCTTTTCCTAATTTAGAAAAGGGCATTCATGCTTTTATCTCCTCCAGATTTGACTATACTGTAAAGCACTTTATTCTGGGATCAGCAGGCGAAACATCCAAAGACTTCAGCTGATTCAAAACACTGCTGCCAGGCTTTTAACACTCACTAAGAGAAGTGACTACTGATCCTTGCTGCCCTTCACTGGTTAACTGAATTGATTTTAAAGCCTTGAAGGATCAAGCTCCTGTCTATATTTGTGATTTGTTATCTCCCTATGAGCCTGATCGCTGCTTGAGATCCTCCGATAGGGCTCTTATGGTTTTGAAATATCAACTTGTCACTAATAGGGAATCTCTTCTTAAGACTTTTATCATATGGCTTTTTCTTAATCTGATGGTGTTTGTTGTAATTATTTAAATTATAATTTTATGTATACAGTTTATATATATCTTAAGTTTAGTATTTTGAATGAATGAATGAATGATATATTTTATTGTATTGTTGTTACACCCAAAGCGCTTGTACAAATAGCGCTACACCATGCAGCATCCACTTGGATGATGCGACGGCTGCCAACAGCATCCACCACTTGGATGATGCGACGGCTAGACCAATCCATGGACATTATTAGCTACAGGTGGAGAAAGAGTGATGGAATTTCCAGTGATTGACAAGGCCAATGGGAATTTGACCAGGACACCGGGTTACACCCCTACTCTTTACGAGAAGTGCCATGGGATTTTTAATGACCACAGAGAGTCAGGACCTCGGTTTAACGTCTCATCCGAAAGACGTGCTTTTTGACAGCAGTGTCCCGTCACTAGTGTGGGGCGTCACTATACTGGGGGACCCACACAGACCACACAGTGAGCACCCCCTGTGGTCTCACTAACACCTCTTCCGGCAGCAACCTTTTTTCAGGAGGTCTCCCATCCAGGTGCTGCTGAACCAGGCTCAACCCTGCTTAGCTTCATTGAGCAACCGGTCTTGGGCTGCAGGGTGATATGGCTGCCGGCCTCTGTAAGTACGCCATTAGCTGTTGTTTGAAAATTAAACAATGAAACACTTAGTATTGTACTTTACCACTGGAGACAATGGGAGAATCAGTAGTTTCTAAGAAGCAGAAAAGATCAGAAGCCGAAGAAATAAAAAGACAAAAAAAACAGCGTAAATATTGAGCAATGGTAAACGCAAATTGGAAAGTTGCAACGCTATCTCACGGCCAATTCATTTATATTTTACAAGGTGGCTAATTTGTACGACCACATTCATGCAATTTTTTACAATTTCTGTGAGGGGTAGGGTTAGGGACGGTCATTCGTATGAATTCTATGAATTTGCCACCTTGTAAAATACATACGATTTTTCACAAATTGTATGAAAGTGAGGTCATACAAATTAGCCATCTCGTAAAATATGTAGGAATTGCTGTGATATCAAATTGGAAATTCCTGAGTATTAATGCTCTGTAATACTTTCTAAAACTGACTATTATAATTGATATTATAATATAGTGTAATTTGCATCAAACTTAACAGACCATCATCCTGCTCCACATCAGTAGAGCGTCTAAAGGTGTGGTAAACAATTTGCAGGCGAAAAAAGGTCCATTGTCTGTTTCAGTAGGGTTTTAATGTATGAAGCATAGCTCACACAAAAGTCACTTTCAAACAAAGCCGTTTTCTGTTGGTCAGTGTGGCAAATTTGTGTGACCACCCTAAACCTGAAGCAAAATCTGGAAGGGGAAATAATTTACTCTCAGAAAAAAAATCCTGATTGTGTGGAGTACTATTGAAATTACTGGATTTCACCCAAATGCATCCGTTGAACAACCATAAACGTCACCACACCATCACTCTGTTGTGGTATCGGCACTTGAAGAACAGCACTGCTAACACTAGCTAGCTCCCTTTAATAAGTAGTAATCTTTAGTTTGAATTTTAGTTTGGTTAACATTTTCTTCTTAGTGCAGAGAGATTACAGAAGCATCATGGGATTGTCGGTGGTGATTAGAAACACACTGTTTCCCTTTGCAAAAAACAGAAACTGGGCTTGTGGCAAACCCACAATGTACACCTCCACTTCAAAGACTTTCACTTTGGTAGGAAAGAAACTTGGATGACTCATATGTTTCGACACACACACACACACACACACACACACACACACAGGCTCACACACACTTGCGCACTCGCCCCCTGCAGGCCATGCTTCTGCTGCTGTGTCAGCTCTGGCAAAATGATTGGTTGTGGGTAGAGAGGCAGATGGGGTGATGGGGAAATCAGTAGAACGAATGAAAATGGCCATGGGTGGCTTGAGGGAAGACCTTCATCTTTCACAGAACACCGGAGAGCCATTGCATCTCCTTATAAATGCCCCAGCCCTTTATAAATCCTCTCTCTGGTTTTCAAACACACACACTTTAACCTTCCATATATCTTCAAGTACACATAGATGTGCATATAGAAAGTGATGGAAGGTTATTTAAGATGTGAAAATACTTTCGCAGTTTGTTACATTGATTGTTAAGAGTGCAGAGGGAACTATAAGATAACCATTAGTGGGCTGATTTCCCTGAAGAGTTTTAGACATCGTGCTGCTTGTGCTGATCCAATGTGTCGCGTTTGGCTCGACCCATAGTGTGTTTTTTGGGGGCATGGTCTTGGCTGCTAATATCAGCGGTATGTGTTTGAGTTCATACAGGATTGTACCATATTGTGATTAAACCACATGTTGGTGAAAAATGAAGTTCTCTGTTTGAGAGGGTTCAAAACTATTTTGAATTAAACCATCAATGACAATCTATTTCAACATATGGCCACATCAGCTTTATGATTTATTGCACAGCCAGTAACACAACTCTGTCACTAATGAGTTTTATTCATTATTTATTTCCTATGTAGTGCCCAGCATGCCGCTATTTCCAAAACGCATAAACTCACCAACACATTCACACAAGAAGATAAAGAATGATCTCATTAGCCATTTCAGATTAGTTTGGACAATTTATGGAAAACAAATGAACTGATTTAACTGATAATGTCATCATTTAGCATATTTCCCCAGCTAAAGACCTCCTTAGAGCAGTATGAATGGTTGTCTTATGCTGGTTAGTAATTTGAGGCTGAGAAACCAATATGCTTTTCATCAGTGAAATTTCACCAGCAGTGAAGACTCTGGTTTTGTGACACTATCAAAACAAGAATTTTGTATGAGCATCCCAACCAGCCTGACAACAGCAGCACTGGCTCAACCAGTGGTGTGAATTTGGAGGCGGGTTGATCTATATGACCGACCAGTAGCAGGAAATGTTTATGAAACCTGTTTGGAAAACATTCCTTATTTAAGTGCCAAAGAAATGAGACATTTCACTTCTCTGACTGAAGAGGATCATCTCTTCATACCTGCTGGACAAAATCTGATGTGGTCTCTTTTTCAAAGCACCCAACACGAAATTCAGCTTGCTTCACAGGAATAAATTACATTTAAAAATCTTTTAAAATACAAAGCTATTTTAATTTGTATACGGTTTTCATTGTATTTTTTTAAATCAAATAAATGGAGCCTTGATGAATATAAGGGAAAACATGAACAAAATCTTAACAGCCCCAGACTTTTGCACAGTATGCTATGCTCACGTTTGTGCTTACATGATGCTGGTTATTTGCAAGTTAAATTCATCATAGCTAATGCTGAACTTTATTTTTTTGTGGTAATTTTAGCAGCTTAATAGCCACTGGTGACTATTTATTACTTTCATTGTATTCAAAAGAGCAGCAAGAGCATTCTGATAAACATCTTTTGTGTTCCACAGATAAAGGAAAGTCATACAAGTTTGGAACTGCATGAAGGGGAGTAAATGATAACTGAATTTTTATTTTAGCGGGACTAGCACTAGCCTTTCAAAACATCATTGTAATAGCATCATAAAACACAAAACACTCTCCATAGTCAAATGGCAATGTTTTCTCAGCACCAGCAATTTTCAGATCCTTCAGCATCCTCTTAATTCCTTTGCCAGTCTTAATCTCTGAAAGATCTCTGACATTTTCAAACAAATGCTGTCTCTTTGGAAGACTGCAAACCATTAAAACCAGCTTGACAAGATAAGTTTGTAATGGAGAGTATAAACTTGAAGCTGAACTGAATTATAACAACAGAGCAAACGGCATCCATTAGCTATGTTTCTTGAACAACTCCCAGATATTGTCAGATCTGACTGATAACTGTGATGAGAATGTAATGCATACATCTCACGAGGCTGACTAGATGAGGAACTTCTGCTTGTGCAAGAACTCAACAGGGCAACCCCTCACACTTAATTATCACCTCTCTTCCTTTTAACATAAGAAAACTGATGTGAGGGTGAGCACGAAAGGGGAAGGTGCGAGGAAACTAAAGGGAACACACCTATGAAAGATGTAGAGTTATTATCAGAGAAAGAAGAGAGAGAGAAATAGACCAATCACTGATCCCCATATTCACTGCTTCTATTATTGTTTGCTTAATATCTATCAATAACTTGTTGAAAGCATTTTTAAATTCTATTTTCCATATGTTCATATTCCATACCTCATTTATTGTCTCCACACTGAATCAATAGCCTGATAAAAAAAAAAATATATATATATATTCAATTTCTCTACTTCACTTATTTCATAAAGAATATCAACCAATAACATGTTGAAAGCATTTTATTTACTTCATTTTATTTTCCATATCTCCATATTCATTACTTTATTTATTGTCTGTAAAGTGAATTTCTAACCAATACGACCAAAGACATTAATTTTATTAATTCATTCTACCTTTACCCTTGTATCTTTTCTTGTTTTATGTGCAAAATAATCATGCACAACAATAAATTACTTGGAAATCTAAATTGAAAAATGGGAAAGACATACTGTAAAAAAAAGATAGAGCGGCCTGTGTTTTTAGTATATGGGAAAATCAGTAGAGAATGGAGAAGAAGACGTCAGAACATGAAAAAAAAGCCGGTAGAGTGGAAGAACAACAGAACACAGCATGGGACTGAAACTCTCTCTCTCCTTACATCTATTTCTCTCTCTCTCTTCCTCTTTAAAGCTTAAAATAGCGACAATGCCTTTGAAAACAGCGGCAGTAGGAACACACTAAAATAAACTTTAAAGACACATTCTCCATTCAAGCAGCAATTAGTGCCATTAAAGTGCTTCCTCTAGCACAGTGATGGCAGAAAGTTAAAAACAACAACAGCACAAGCCTTCTTGTCAATCTTTTCTTTATTGATTTTAAAACTGATATTATCTCTGAGATTGATTATGTGTCTTTTGAACTCATTAGGGAAATCACTGTAGATTCAATTTATTAGCTACAACCAAATTGCTGTGCACATTTTTACTCCGTAATTGCGACTGGAAAGTGTTGCATTTTATTTCATTTTCTAGTTATGTGTCAATTATAAGAATTTTTAATGAGCCAATTATAAACAAGTCATGTTAAATCAAGTTTACTGCCATTAATTCTCAATACAAGCCAAGTGTATGAAAGTAATAAACTGCAGTTCATGGCGCAACATATAAGAAGACCGTGTCAATAGAAGCCTGCCTTTGACGTCAAGCTCAACAATACATATCCTTCTAACAGGTAATTAACTAAAGCAAGCCGCCCACATTCAACTGCGGGGAGCACAAGCTCACAGGGATTTGATGGATCTATAGGGAAGATGTCAGAGAAAAGCGGCAAGTAAATAGTTAAACAGCAGGATGAATATTCATGAGCAGCTGCTGTAAGGCAGTACAAATGACTTGTTACTGCAGCTCTAAACTCCCCTCTCATTAGGACTGGGGTTGGGACTGGAGTCACACCCCTCACATAGAGCTGAGTATCCAGGCAAAGGCCTTCAGACCAGTCTTGGATCACTGATCTTTGAATGGAGAAATTGTTTGTTGGGTGCCTAAAGTCCCAAAGCAGTTGTCATATACGGTAAACTGTTTGGCTGGAGAAAAGGAAACAGAAGACCATCTGCCAGATGGAAGCAGTTTATTATGCCATTTCATTTTAAGAGATTGTAGAGGAATAATTCACCCCCCAAAATCGCAATTCTGTTCATTCAAATGAGTTGCTCCTCTTTATGCTGTTCTACACCTCCAGTGATTCTAATCACAAGGGGTTGTGCATTATTTAAATTCACGAGTATGAATTTGATCTGAATTGATTACAGGAAGTTGAATAGGAATAACAGTAATTATAATTTACTCAATTATTCAAAGAAAATCAACACAGGTAATGCATTTCAGAGAAAATCTGTTTAAATAAAAAATATATTTATTGTTCAAGTGTTCTCTCTGTCTGTAAGGCCTTTAAGGCTTTAAAACACTTTGCTTTTCTAGTAAAAATTATATTATTTTTGTACTTCAATATATTATTTATGTATTTGGTTGCTTTCATATTTTAATTTGTTAAATGCATTCAGATTAATCGTATGGGCACTACTTATTTGTGGAGCAGCTTTTTATTTTTGGAACAGCACTGTATAGAAAAGAGCAGATTGGACATTTTACAAAATATCTTTTTTTGTGTGTTTCACAAAAGAAAATCACAATGACATAAAGGTAAAATATATAATTAAAAATGGGGTATTTTATATCTAATAATCATTATAATAATAATTTGCCATAGAGTTGACCTCTAATTTAGTGACTGATTGAATGAATAAATGACTGATGCATATTATTACTCAAGTTTAATTATGATTAAACTTGTGATCCATGTAAATGGACCAAGGACAGTAGCAGTTCTGTACAGAATTAATGTGTATAATGCTTCCCTTGCTATCATGTCGATCATAACATCCCATCATCTGCTGTACAAAGCTTTAGAAAGCTGTCTCCATGACAACTACACAATGGCGCATGTGAACTGGAAGGAGGTTGATATGTGAGCAGAGTGTTAAAACACCTGCTCACGTACAAAGATGCCACACACACACACACACCACACACACACACACACACACACGCATGCCGTCCATGATGTTTATCTGTGAGGGATGAGGTTAAACCATCATTTGTAAACAGCAGACCGTGATGTGTTGCCTGTCAACTGAATATCTTCTCAACCTCACATCCTTTCTGTCCTCTCTCAGCTCTTTAGTTTAACATTGTCTGTACATAAATCTTGTCTTTTTAAAGTGTAATTTGTCTTTGAACACAAACAGGACACTCTTTCTTTTCCTTAAGCACTCTTTCAGCGACAAAGTTAGCCATTGTTTCATTGATTTAGTGCTGTTGTTTTCTACTTCAAAACTCCTTTAGTCTTTCTCCATTACAGAATGCATCATTGAGTCAGATAATCTGTCATTAACATACCTCTAGATGGTTGTCTTTGTCTTGTCTGCATAGTCAATGTGCCCACTACTGCTCCCATGTTGTCACCGCAAAGACATGCACGTTTAAACTAATAAGCGTTGAGTCCGCCAGTCTGTCTTTCTTTGCTGAAGCCCCTGCTCTTGTTTCCCTCTCCACTCTCCTCTCACTTGTCAGTGAATGAAGACAAGCTGGATTTTTCTTGCTAAAAGCATATGGTTCCTTCCTTGATGCCCCTCCCACAAATGTCCCTCCCTCTCTCCCTTCATTTATCTTCCTTTGCTCTCGATCTTGCTGTTTCTGTTTGGTCCCGTTTGCTATTCGGTGTCAGGAACTGTTGCTGTGCAGGCGGATCAGCCTGATGGGAAACAGTAGGAAGAGCGTGAGGATGAAATGCTCCTCTCTGTGGCGCGCACACACACACACACACACACTCACACATACATAGAGCAAGCAGATCTGTTCATTATGGAATTGCTAATTTTCACACAAGCTGAATGTGGCAAGATAGATGATGACTTTCGTTCACACTCTACTGCTCTTATATGCACAAGCATTTGTTGTTCTACCATGGTGGGATGTTTCATTGACTTCTGTTGCTCTTATATGATGCAAACAATGTTTTCTATCCTCTAACCCAGGGCTGTCCAAACTCGGTCCTGGAGGGCCGGTGTCCTGCAGAGTTTAGCTCCAGCCCTAATTAAACCCACCTGAAGCAGCTAATCAAGCTCTTACTGGGTATGCTAGAAGCTTCCATGCAGGTGTGTTGAGGCAAGTTGGAGCTAAACTCTGCAGGACACCGGCCCTCCAGGACCAAGTTTGGACAGCCCTGCTAACCTGACGTCTAAACTTCACAGAAACCATTTTAAATGGATAGTTCAGTAAAGAATGACAATTTTGTCATTTACTCACCCTCATGTTGATTCAAATCTGATTAATTGTATTATTTTTTTGTTCATGTTTATGTACGGAAAAAGACCCATGGAAAAAGAAAGAAAGATAATTATTGAATACATTTTGGATGAGCTATCCCAAAAATGGTTCCTGTCCCTTTATTTTTATTCTTATTCTTTATTATTTTCCTCATTGGTACACTGTAAAATAGCTGGTTCCATTTACAATAAAATGGCAGCTGTGGTTGCCAGGAATTGTTACCAGGAATTATGAAATGTAGTTACATTGTTTCATTACAGGATGGCATATTGGTGCAGGTATATTTTATAACTTTTAACCATATACTGTATTATATGATGTAATGTCAATAATGCAAGGTATACAAATCTGTTTTACTTTAGGAAAAATTATAATTAAGAGAAAATGTAACTCAAAACGATGTATATTGCAGATAACAAAAATAATAAATTGCCAAAAAAAAATAATTACAGAAAAATATTTATGTAAAATGTAATCATATGTGATTTTTCTTGTGGGGACTTCTGATAATGTTTTTACTGTTTTTCATCCATGAATTATACAGTAATTTATACATTTTACTTTCAAAACCCACACATTTCTCAGTTTTGTACAGAAAATTCTGTATAAGATATTTAAACATTTACACGATTAACAGTTTTTTATGTAGCATTTTTAGCCTTTCTCTGTAAAAATAACAACCATTTTACAGTGTACCACATACTGGTCACCCAGTGCTGGCGATTTTACTGCATTTGTGGAGACATTTAGAGCCTAATCCACACATACATCAAATGAGCTGTGGTACAACTACGAGTATTTGGTTTCATCATCCACTGTTCATTTCCAGTTATGAGCCTTTGTGCGTATGTGTGCGTTTGCAATTTAGTGACTTGGATAAGAATGTTTCACGGATCAAGTACTCTTACTTTCGGTGTGTACGATGCACAAATGTGTGTTTTTGATGTACTGTACATATAATGCTCTGTAAAATGACCCAAATACTTTTGTTTGTTTCATTATTCTCTCTCATTAGTGGGGAACCAACCCCACAACATTTTCAGATTAAAGAGATGGAAATAGAGATAAAGAAAAACAGAAAGAGGAAGCAGAAAGACAAACTACAGAGGAAAAATTAATTGCCGTTGGGGGATGTCTGAGTTTCAAAACAGCAGGTCTGTAACCTTATTAATAATCCCAAAAAGATGAGATTTCAGACAGACGAGCTTTGGGCTGGGAGTGTGAAGAGAAGTTGAAGGTAATGAGTAATTACATAATATCAACCCGCACCGCTCCATATTACGCAAATCCAGCAGGACTGACCTGAAAGTCAGGTCAAGATATCCAGAGATATCCTCATTCTAGCACATAGGCATCTGCCCTCCTTCAATACAATCCGGTCTGCACAAAACACAACACCCTGAGATTGTACCCCCTGCCACACTCAGGATAAAGATGCTGGTCGCAGCATTCAAAATTCATCAGAATACATTTTTTGTTGTTGTTGATGTAAGACGTGTGTAATGGTTTTCTCGCTTTGGCACTCATCCTTAGAAGAGAAACAATGATATCCAGCAAACGATTGGCATATGGGAAATCCAGGCAGGCAGGTGTAAGCCTCTTTTCTCACTCTGAAGTGTCTATCTTAGACTTTCCTTTGCAGACACCTCATTGAATCTGCTAATGCACTTGGGAGATGGTTACAGATGATCGGCTTACCCTTGGAAACGTATTCAATGGTGCGAATAACAGCCTGAAACCTTGTATCACTGAGAACCTGCAATCATAGTAATATTGTTAATAGGGTTTTGCAACAGCAGTACAGTAAGAAATGGCATAAGATAATTTTACCAGTATTGCGGTAAAAAAACAACAGCAATATGTTTGGATTATGTATGTTTGAAGTAATTCATAATTAATATCTCCTATTCTTGTGTGTGCAGAAAGCCATTGTTTTTGCTCAGTGTTTCCTAACAAAAATAAATCATAATTTGTGGTGTTGAATTTGTATGTTTGCTACTGATCTTTAGATTACATACAAAATATCAAAACGTTCTACACTGTTCAAGTGTGAGATGGAAAATTAACATATATTAATATTAAAATTATTATGCTGTAATTTGTTATAATAATACCAAATAGTGTTTTTCATTGTAGCTTGAAAAAGAATAAAATACAACCAATGTAAGCTATGTATATAAACTCATTCATGCATGTGAAATTAAGTATTACTTGGGTTTGTTTCATATATTAATTGTTATATTATTGATTATAAGTATTGATCACAAAAGTGCACTATTTATTTATTTATTCCTCAAGGTGTCCACTCTGGTGTTCCCAAGATGCACCAGGGCATGAATAATTAATAATAAGGGCCTCAGGTTTTGACTTGTTTAGTAACTTGTTTTGTGACATATGGAACGAAAGCAAGATTACCTGCTAATTGTTGCAATTATCATGTCTTCTGTGTCAAGTATTGGGCTCTTTGTGTTTTTTCAACTAAAATGTGACCTTGGACCACAAAACCAGTCATAAGGGTCAGATTCATGCATAATCTTAAAGCTGAATAAATAAGCTTGTCATTGATGTATGGTTTGTTATGATAGGATGATATTTGGCTGAGATACAACTATTTGAAAATCTGGAATCTGAGGGTGCAAAAAAATCTAAATATTGAGAAATTCGCCTTTAAAGTTGTCCAAATTGAAGTACTTAGCAATGCATATTACTAATAAACAAATACGTTTTGATATAATTATGGTAGGAAATTTACAAACTATTTCCATGGAACATGATCTTTATTTAATATTCTAATGATTTTGGCATTAAAAAAAGTTGAATATTGCTATAAATATACCCGTACTACTTATGACTGGTTTTGTGGTCCAGGGTCACAAATCGTTTTTAATCATGGATCAGACATAAGTCTTTACATCACTAGGCTGTTTGAAAGGTATTTTAAAGAGATCTTATGATGCAATTTTTTTGCGTTTTTGTCAAAGACTTTGTCTTTGGAGTGTTACAAGCTGATCGTGCATATATCTATAAAGTTGCAAAGTCTCAAACCCAAAGAGATATTCTTTATAAAAGTTAAGACTCGTCCATGGCTTCCTAAAACGCCTCATTTAAACACTCCCCCACATATCTACGTCACTGTGTTGGAAGATTTGCATAAAACCACCCAAATGTTTACGCAAAGAAAGAAGGCGTAACTTTTATTCGTGCTGTAGTATTGTTTCCGCTGCCATGTCGTGGAGATGCTGTGTGTTTCCAAATATGGTAAGGGGCATAACATTTACGTCACACTAAATTAAACCGGCAAGTTCAACGCATACAAAAACACAAACATAGTATTGAAACACGGTACAGCTGCAATGCTTTAGATAGGCCATTCCTACAAACTACAAAAACTAGAGTGACACTATTTAAAGTCGAAACTGAAATCTCCTAGTTATGATCCTCCGAGTTTTTGTCCCCAACACATGAACCTAAAGCAAAAGCAATGCCCTTCAGAAATCCAGCAGAAGTTCTAGTCCGTCAGGGCTGAGTGCCAAAGCCGACATACAGTTTTCATCTCTACTTATAAACTCACAGGCAGCTCCCTGTAACTCCTGGGGATTTTAGCGAAGACTTCAAACAAGCTTTCTGTCTTCCTGCCCAGAACTTGCAATCCTCTTGGCTCCATAATCATTCTTCAGGTTTCTGGTGTGTATATGAAATGTGGCTCTCTCTATTGCTCTTATGAGTGAGTAAAAACACATGCTCCCGCATGTGAGTGCAGTGGTGTTGATGTGGTGGTTTGTTGCAGTATTGTTTTTGGCATATTCTGTTGTGCATTAAAGCTGTGGAGAATCATAAATTGTAAATTTGCATGGAGTGTAGGTTAATTAACCTTCAAGGCATAAATAATCACTAACAAACCGCCTTCTCTTTTTTCTCTTTTTATGCATTTTCTTATCGCATACTTGCAGCCTGATCGCTCCGCTTTTCAAAACCTTCAAATCGCATCCTCCATGCTTTTAGCTCTGAGCGTTACAGGAGGTAATCATTTTGGAATAAATGGCCATGTAATACTTTCGTAACCCATAATGCCTTGTATGGAGTCCTTGCCAGCATATGCCAACACATTCACTTCATCCTTCGCACATGCATATGCACACACACACACACACACACACACACACACACACACACACACACTGCACATTCACTTCATCTTTCGCACATGCACATGCACACGCTGCACGTTTACCTTATCCAAACTAAATAATACAAATTGCTGTTTGCTTGCCCTTTGAGATATAAATTCTGGCATTTGTGGAAGTGAATAAAAATATTCTCTCAATGAACTATTTTTCCTTTATAACTCAACCCCATGAGGAGTTTTTCTAATTTAGCTAACTTCAAGTGGCATTCTGTTGCAATTTTGTTGTCCAAAAATAATTTAGGTTAGAAAACACATGCAGACATTCGAGTTGCACATTAAGTAGAACAAGAGTGAGACATGTATAAAAAAGTTATATATTCTAATTCTCTCGATTTTATCATATGCTCGTCTATCACTCCTTGGTTCTCACAAATAGCTTATTAATGGAAGTATTTCTAGCTGGTTAAAGTGTAAATCGGTTCCTACCTCTCCTGAAGTTGATCTGTTTGGTGTGCATAGAGAAGGTCCCCAACACTACACCCATCTTCAACAGAGTTCTTCACTTTTTCACTTTCCTCACTTTAGATCTTGGTTTGAAAAAAAACACTAGTCCCTATTTTTGTTCTTCTCTTCTGATCTTTCAACCTTCTTTTACTCTCAGGGTTGTTGGTTACTTGCTCTCGCTCTCTCTGACTTTCCTCCGCGTTCTTTCTGTCTATCATGTGGACTCTGAAGGCTGCTCATCATTTCTTGAGCTTTTATTGGGGGCTGAGAGAGACACGGAAAGAGAGAGGGAGAGAGAGAGGTGGTGAGTGGTTCATTTTGGAATACTAATGGAGAATGAGAGAGTGAAAAAACTGAGTAGTTATAGGTCTATCCAGCAGACTTTTTCCAGCAGGTATGAAAGATGATCCTTTTCAGTCAGAGATTTTAAAAGTGAAGTGTATAATTTCTGTGGCACTAAGATTATCAAAGTGTTTTGAAAATAAGGAATGTACGGCTGTACTGCTTAATATTTTTGTTAAAACAGTGATACTTTTTAAAGGATTCTATGATTTAATAGAAAATAACAGCATTTATTTGATTTATTTAATGTGGGATTGCTAAATAAGCATATATTAATTACAAGTATTAATACAAGTTTAAAACATGTATTACTGATGCAAAACAGTAGTTGAATTAATTATAAATGATTTAATATTGCATTTATTGATCTGCATTGTCTACACATGTTGACTTTAATGTGTTAATGTTATAAGGTTTAATTTTTGAAAAGTGATTCTGAAGATATACATTTGACTGAACCATTGGTTTTCTCGCTCAGATACATGGTTTTATGGGCTCTATCAGTGGTCAGATTATTGCAGTGTGAGGATTAAGATAATCATTTTAACCAAAGCGCTCTCGCTCGCTTTCTAGAACATGCTGGACTCTTATCTATCTGGGCCACTTAAACATTGACATCTTTTAGCGCAGCACGCATATTGACTCGTTCACACGCAGAGGGAAAAGACTAGAGATTCAATTACACTCTGCAATTAAAATACAAGCATTAGTGCTATTAAAAAGAGAGCTTTAAGAGTATCAAATCCTTGAGCTGGAAAAACCACTGGATAAACACAAAGCAGGGCTGAAGCATGTGTTCAAAGAAGGGGGACGAAACACAGAAAAAAGGCTTAGAGGAGGATAGAAAAAACAGGGATGATGTGAGGACGACAAGGAATTGTGAAGATGAGGCTTTGCACCCTTGATCTTTTCACAAATCTCTCTTCTGTCATTCCTCTCTGAGTGCGGAGGAAAATCTGTGAGAGCCAGATAGAAGTGAATGAAAGTGAAGCAGAAGAAAAGACAGGAAAGAAAGATTGAGCTGCTTCTTTTGAGTAAACCCTTGTTTAGTCAAGAACTGATCACAGAAACACGTCTCTGCAATGTGCTTGCACATCATTCCATGTTCTTTCATCTGCCCTTCCCTTTCTTCTTCTTCTCCTCCTTAATCTTCTACCCAAGCGCCCCTAATTCCATCCGCCCTGCTGCTGTCAGAGGAAACTGCTGGTGCAGTGTGTATCCTCAGTTCAATATAAGATTTGGTTTGCTAGGAAATAGAAATCACAAAAGAGATCTCTTATATCTCAACTGTTTCTCCAAGAATAAAGTGAGATTAATTGCAAACATATTGAGACTTTGTACAAAACTGTTAAAAACCCATTTTATATCGGTAATGACAGCAGCAAAGTAAAGTTGTTTCAGAGTTGTTACGTTTATATTAAATATTGTGATTTTTTTTTAAATCTATGGCACTTTTAAATAATTCACAACGAGAATAGACACACATGATAAAATTGTATGACACTTTCTTTTAAAGAGATACATACAAATACAAAAATACAAATTCTGTCATTAATTACTCACCCTCATGTTTTTCCAAATCCGTAAGACCTTCGTTCATTTCTTAATGAACTGCGTAGACCGCAGAGCAAATGAAACGTTCTCAGGGATACTTTTTGTGCACAAAGAAAACAAAAATAACTAAATGTATTTCCGTAGCTTCAGAAAATTACGGTTGAACCATTGATTAGAGGTCGACCGATATGGGTTTTTCTCTGGCCGATATTTAGAAATAAGGGCAGCTGATGGCCGATATATGATGCCGAATTTTTTGGCCGATTTTCTTTCTTTCTTTCTTTTTTTTTCTTAATCTCATACAATCTAAGTCAAATAATAAGAAGTAAAGTGATACATAAAATTGCTTAAATTAAACCTTTATTAAACAAAACAAGCCTCTCCAATCAGTTTACTTGTATAATTTAAATAAAAAATTGTGTATACATTAAATAATAAAAACACAACAGGTAATCAAAAATCTAGGAAAAAATAGATTTTTTTTAGCACAAAAACTTACATAAATATAATAAACAAGAGTAGTGTTACACAACTGCCTGAAACAAACACTTTTTACATGCAATGTATTTTAGGTGTTATAATAATTATATGATTGAAGAAAATGACAATTATAAAGTTATGTTTTATTGTTATTTGTTTTTAAAATAGCCTCATGAAATATTTTCTTTTTCCTCAGAAATTCTGTGTTGTGTATCTGGTTATCAAACGAAGGCATAAAACATCAATTTCATTTATTTTTAATTATTGACAATTAAAAAAAAATTGGCAAACAAAGGGAATTTACTATTAAAATGTAAACATGTTAGAAATGTTGTGTGATCATTCCTTTAAAAATAAAGTTTTCATAATTTTAGTAGTAGTAGTATGTACATTCTGCTGAACAAATATTTCTGCTGCAATGTCCGGAACAGGGTTTCATAAGCCACTACATAACCAACTTCACTCACCAAGGCACATGTGCTGTGGTGATGTGACAGTAAAAGTGATTTGATTTGATACAAAAAACCCAGAATTTTATTTTGACGGGTTGCCGTGAATACATTTACATTTCTGTGTGTATATGATATGAGGATTTTACTCAAATGAAACCGTGAAACACTCATGAAGTGACTCTCAGAGCAGTTCTGGAGATGTTGTTCGTGTGTTTATGTCCTCATTGTACTCAGTGTGTGTGTGTGTGCTAAAGGAAAAAGCGCGTCTCATAAGCTGTATAGACGGTTTCACCGGCAACAACATAAACAAACGATACTGGGCATGCGCGTGTTTGTGGCCCTAACTTAACTTCCGGTAGACATCCAAATAGAATCAATAACAACAGTCCCTCTGGAGCAGATTTTTTTTATAACAAGCAAAATATGTTTGCTTCGTAAATCAGACGGACTGAGATGCAGCGATAACTACTTGGACGGACTTATTAAAAATGCAAATTCACTCTCTGCCAGCAGGAGACGCTTAAAAGTGGGAGAAATAACGTTAAAGTTAGAGCTTTGCGCCCAGTAACGGCTGTAAAGTGTGTTTAAAAACACTGCTTTATCAGACATAACTGAGCCCAACTTCATTACTAATCACTTTAACTGTGTTTGTAGCCGGCGCCACTAACCAGCCCGATGTACACACACAGACCGGAAGTTAACTTCGGTCCGGGCGAGTGCGCCCGATGAAACCGTCTATTATCAGCGCATGTGAGCAGAGCAAAGCGGGGAGCAGATCAATGAAGGAGATCAGCTGTACCACAGCATGTCACAGCACAGCAGCGCTACTGCAAACAGAAATAAGTACAAGTATACTAACGTTACATAGACATTTCTAGTCGGCGCGTTATTTGAGCGGACTCTGATTTTCCGGTGAGCATGAGCGGTAACTGAGCTGAATGATAGAACGGAATATTGAACAGAGCGTCACGCAGCGCAGTGATGACAGCTGAGGGAGAGGGGAAGCATGAACACTGCTGGGCGGTGCCAACTTGGACATTTTCACTCAGGGGCGTACTCACTTTTGTGGCCAGCAGTTTAGACATTAATGGCTGTGTGTTGAGTTATTTTGAGGGGACAGCAAATTTACACTGTTATACAAGATGTACACTCACTACTTTACGTTGAAGCAAAGTGTTATTTCTTCAGTGTTGTCACATGAAAAGATATAGCCACTTAGTAGCAGTCAAATTTGAGCTCTAGGGATCTACACACGTGGTCAGAATTGTTGGTACCCTTGGTAAATATGAAATAAGGCTGTGAAAATAAATTATGAATCCTTTTAATGTATTTTATTTACTTTTTTATCACAAAAACCTATCCTTTCATTGAATTAAAACAATTGAAAATCGGGGAAAATCTCATTATGAAATGTTTTTTCTCAAATACACGTTGGACAAACTTATTGGTACCCCTAGAAATTCTTATGAGTAAAATATCTGTTAAGTATATTCACATTCATATTTACAATTTTTAGCACACCAGGGTGATTATGAACATGCAATTATCCAGCCATGGCTTCCTGTTTCATAGGAATATAAATAGGAGAGAAAAAAGCCAGAAATTCCCTTATTCATCCATCACAATGAGAAAACCCAAAGAATATATTTCTGATGTGCAGCAAAAGATAATTGCGCTTCAAAAATTAGAAAGTGACTTTAGGAAAAAAACCAGAGCAGTGAAAATTCTCATTTCCACCATCAGGACAATAATTAAGAATTTCCAATCAACAGAAAATGTTACGAAACTGCCTGGAAGAGGACGTGCTATATCGTCCTAAAGCACGGTGAGAAGGAGAGTTTGAGTGCCTAAAGACTCTCCAAGGATCACAGCTGGAGAATTGCAGAAAATAGTTGAGTCTCAGAGTCAGAAAACCTTAAAAAAAATAATAAAATCAAACAGCACCTACACCACATGTTGTTTGGGAGGGTTTCAAGAAAAAAAAAAACTAAGAAAAGAAAATGCTTTCATCCAAGCACAATCTTCAGCATATTCAGTTGTCAGACACGACTGGAACTTCAAATGGGACTGGCTTCTATGGTCAGATGTAACTAAAAAATTAGCTTTTCAGCAAAACCAAGCTTCTGCTATATGGCCATTACAGTCCTCTGACCTGAACCCTTTTATAGAAAATGTGTGGGGTGAGTTGAAGAGGAGAAGCACCAAATCTAAAGGGTCTGTTGTGATTCTGGATGAAGGAATGGTCTCTGATCTCTTGTCAGGTTTTCTCTAACCTCATCAGGTATTATAGGAGAAAACTCAGAGCTATGATTTTAGCAAATGGAGGTTTCAAAAAGTATTTAATAAAAGGGTACCGTTAATTGTGTCCAATGTGTATTAGAGAAAAACATTTATTTCATAATGATATTTTCCCCCATTTTAAATTCTTATTCTCCAATGAAAGGTTAGATTTTTGTTATTAAAAAAAGATAAAACGGATTGACAATGCTGATTTATTTTCACAGCCTTCTATGATAATTTTTATCATGGGTACCAACAGTTATGACCACGTGTGTATGTCCTACAATCCACACTGTAACACTAACAAGAAGTAAGTACATTTTATTTATAGAGCACATTTAAATTCAGCTTACACTGACCAAAGTGCTGTACAAACCAATCATAAAATACAGTAAAGTATTAAAATAAAATACAATACAAATTAAAATTCAAGATAACAATACTAATCCATAAATTATAATTCAGGAAAGGCCATAGAATAAAGATGCGTTTTTTAAGTCTATACTTAATAACCGAAATAGACAGAGCACTCTTAATGTCAGGTGGCAACTGATTCCATAGCCGTGGAGCAGCTACTGCAAAGTCTCTGTCACCTTTAAACTTAAGTCGTGACCATGGGACATATAAGAGAGCTTAATTAGCAGATCTGAGGGACTTAGGAGCAGAATTAAATGAGATAAGATCAGAAATGTAAGATGGGGCTTGTCCATTAAGTGCCTTAAAAACAATCAACACAATTTTGAATTTAATTCTAAAAGAGACAGGAAGCCAGTGGAGCGACGCTAAAATTGGAGTGATATGATCACATTCTTTTGCACCAGTTAACAATCTGGCCGCTACATTCTGGACCATCTGCAAATGAGCCAGTGAAGATTGGGGAAGACCTAGGTATAAGGAATTACAGTTGTATAATCGTGATGCGATAAATGCATGAATAACTTGTAAGAAAGAAAATAATAAGAAAGAAACGAGTTAAAGGTTTAGTTCACTTTCAAATTAAAATGTCCTTATAATTTACTCACCCCCAGGTCATCCAAGATGTTTATGTATTTCTTTCTTCAGTCGAAAATAAATTAAGGTTTTTGATGAAAACATTCCACAAATTATCTCCATATAGTGTACTTCAATGGACTCCAAACGGTTGAAGGTCAAAATTACAGTTTCAGTGCAGCTATAAATGATACCAGACGATGAATAATGGTCTTATCTTATCTTATATAAGGACATTTTAATTTGAAAGTGAACTAATCCTTTAAAGCACTGTACCAGCTTGATATTGTTAAGCTGAGGTTATTTAGCTCATTATATGATGTTTTCAAGGCTAATGTATCAGTTGCTCGACAGCGGCAGCTGCAGCTCACAGTATGTGAGTTACTGCCTGGGGTAGATCATCAGCCCGTGCCCCCTCATATACCCACAGTTCACAGTCAGCTCCTGCTCCAGGCCTGCTGTCGACTGTATGTAAACACAGTCCCTCGTGACCACGTAAGAACTGCAGTATGATCTGCTAGTGTGATACGGTTACAAATGCTACAAACACATGGCATATTGTTAATGCCATGAAAAAAATAAACTGGTAGATTTGTGCAGTGTTTTCCAGGTTTCTTACTTGTAGTCAGTTTCTTTATGAATAGCGTTTAGGCCTACACATGTTTTTGCCTAGTAGGCAATTTGTTGAGCCTGTTGGCTGCAGATATATTTTCCTTTTGTCATATCTAATGTTTCCAGCCACCTTCAGAATGCTTACAGAGGCATTAAATAATTTTAATACAGCCCTGCGATTTTGCTCAAGTGCATTTATTTTAAATATTATACTGCCATCCTGTGGTTACTTATGGAATCCCCCCCCACCACCATTTTAAAGAAAAGCTGTCAGACATTAATTGTTAAAAGCTACAGTATGTGACAGCCCTCTAGTGGTTGATACTAAAACTACAAGTTAGTGATTTCTGCACATATTCTTGGCGTGTGAATCTGATGGTTTAATGCATAAACACTATTTTGTTACCCATATTAATGAACAGAAAATGTGTTTATATACAACTAAACATGAAAAGCCAAGCCTTTGATTGGGGTTTTGTTACGTGTACTCCCCCTTTTCCTTTTTTTGGCTGGTTTCAGTCCAGATCAGCTCGGACAGTTTTACTACTCTTACTGCTTACGCACGTTTTCTAAACTTTTCCCCTTTTTTTCTCCCAAAACTTTGCCTCTTTTTCCACCCAAACCTTTCCACGCAAAATACCTCACATCTCTTCCAAAAATGAAGCACTGCTTTCAAAATATCCCAAACACATCTCAAAAGCAAACACCTTTGCCATAATATTAATCCCTGTTAGATTTTTCTGTGTTACATAAAGAATTGTGCATCGTGTTTTGAAAAAAGTCAAAGGCTGAGAATTAGTTTATTTGCTGTGTGGTTCTGGTGTGTCGGGTTTCAGAAATTGTCTGACAAGAAAAGATTTGTGTTTTAGCAGTTTAAAAATGTTTCGGCTAAATTAGCAAACGTGGTGATTTGAGGTAAGACAAAAACATTGGAATATGTATTTATGATGACTCATTTTTTTTCATTTTTTTTTTTATTTCAGAAAACTTGAAGATGTGTCTTTTCTTGTCAGTCATTTGATTCGAAATTTAGAGGTTGAGGTTTTGGAGAAGAACTTTGAGAGGGAGATGAGTGGGAACGATAACAGACATTTTGACAAATTAATCTAATTTAAATGTGCATTAAGTAATGTTAGGCTGGCTGACAATGACTTAATCTTGAATGTTTAATTTCAACAAATAATTTGAATGCAGTATCATTCAAAAGCAAGTTAAAATTGTATAAATGCTCTAATATGATAACAAGATGCTCTTATAACATAAAGTGAGCATTATTTTAACAGGCGTGCAGTACATTTATGAAACAGAGGGGCGCAGCATTCTACACATAATCTACTACAGAGCCTCTGTGTTGTCAGGCAGTCTGCTGTGTAGTGTACTGTGCAGCTCTAAGTGTACATATTGATATAAACTATAAACCTGCTAATGAGCTGTCATAGTTTTCTAATGTAATCTAAGAGCTTCTTTACATTCACTGCATGATCATAGACCTGACTTAATGGTAGACCTGACTGACATTTATATGGTCTACAGTTTTGATCTATAAGAAGTTCATTGTAAATTATAATTTTTTTTTTACCCATACTGTTAGTTTCAGCAGATAAGTTCATAAAATAAACGTATACAATTAAACAAATTAAAATTAAATCACATTCATACGTAGGAAGAACATCACTATCTCCATAAATACCATATGCCACATTTATCTCCATGGAAACCATCTGCACAACCTTAACACAGAAGATTTATATATTTAAACTCTTAAATAACCTTTGCTGAAAATAAATATGTGCCTATAATCAAACTGATGCACAGAATTGTTTTGATGCTGTATCGCAGGACACATATTCATTTAACTTCTTGTACGTGCCAGTTTTGTTTGGTCCAGCATGTTCGGTCTCCATGTACTTCCTTTAAAAAACCTTTAAAGTTCATCAGACTAAGCATTATTCATCCCTCCAGCCAGTGGCAGACCCAGTTAGAGGTCACATATCCGCCTTGAGCTGTAAAGAGTCGCCTGATCTTCCCTCACGTGTATTTCAGTGCTATAACAAAACAAAAATGCCACTTCCAAAGGGCATTTACATTGACAATGATTTAAAGGAACAACGCTGTAGAAGTCATTAAGGAAACTTGGCAATATTGGTAATAACAATGCCAGTCTATTGGTTTGAAGTTACTAAATTTGATTATAAGCTACTCATTGCAAAGAAACTGCAAATTGGGGACCCACTTTTAGCAACAACACATTAAACAGGCCCTGCCCCGCCTGTATTTCCAAGTATTGCTAGAAAGCCTACTAGCAACAGTACAGTGACTAGCAGAGACAAAATCGCTGTCAGCATGATTGGTACTTATCCTGCCATAATTGGTCTTATAACTAAATGATTCGTAATGTTTATTTCAGGGGCTCGTAAACTCCTCAGCGAGCAAATCTGAGTCGACAACGATCGTCTCGGTATGAGCTGTGCAACATCGACCCGACGCAAGGCCTTGTGCTCTGGGTCAGCGCCAGCGCGCATATGACAAGAGAGAAGGAAATGATAGATGGATGGAGAAACAAAGGGAAAGTGAGAGTGAATGGCGGAAGTGTCATGAAAATGGAAGAAAGCTGGGTAAAGGAGGAGAGAGATGGAGGGGAAGAGTGTGAGAAATTGATAGGGATGCTGGGGATAAAAATAAACTGCAGGAGGAAGTAGATTACGTAAAACAGGACGAGTGATTTAAAAATTAATGATGGAGACGTGCACTGTCAGCTTCGATCTGCTGTTAAAAGGGAGAGAGTGAGGAAGACAGAGAGGCAGAAGGAAAGAGATAACGTAAGATACCCCAAGTTAGAGTATCGTAGTAGATGTTTATGTTCACTCTGCAGGGAAGAGAAAGAACTGCCGCCAACCAGACAGTCTGTGTCTTCACTCCAGTGAGTTTAACATCTGGCCTCTGCAGCAGTACATCTGGACAGGCAGCATTTTAACAGCTGTTTCTTAGTCTTTAGTCTCAGTGGATACTCTGTGAGAGTCTCATATGAACCGATTCTTACTTTAGTACAAATTTGCTGAAAAATGTCCCTGAAAGGGAGCCAGATTGTCATTTTGAAGATGTCCTCATGGAAAAGTGTTCGTAAATTATGAAAATGCTAATTAAATAGTAATTTTGTAAAAAAAAAATTGAAATGAGTCTCTTATGCTGCATTTATTTGATCATAAATACAGCAGTTTTGTGAGATATTATTATGAAATAAAATAGTTAATTTATATTTTCCTATATTTTAAAAAGTAATTTATTCATGTGATGGAAAAGCTTAATTTTCAGTGTCTCATGATCCCTCAGAAACCATTCAAATATGCTGATTTGGTGATCAACAAACATTTATCAATATGGAAAATAGTTGTGCTGCTTCATATTTCATATATGAAGAATAGAAAGTTTAAAAGAACAAAATGTACTTGAAACAGGAATATTTTGTTACTTATTAAAATGTTTTTATTGTCACTTTTGATCAGTTTAATGCATCCTTGCTGAATTATCTAATAATCTCTGACTCCAAACATTTTCATGTCTTGCATGAAAAAAATTAATAAATAAAAAAGATCAATAAATAAATATATATTTATATATGACTTGTGTGTGTGTGTGTGTGTGTGTATATATATATATATATATATATATATATATATTAGTGCTGACAAAAGATTAATCGCTTCCGAAATAAAAGTTTTTGTTTATATAATATATGTATCTGTACTGTGTATATTTATTATGTATTTATAAATACACCCACATGCATGTATATATTTCAGTAAAATATGTTGTCTATATATTAAACATATTTATTAATAATATAAATTAAATGATTATAAATATATACATGTAAATATTTTCAAAATATATACTGTATGTGTGTGTATTTATATATACATAATACATATACACTGAACACACACATTTATTACACAGAAAAACTTTTATTTTGTATGCGATTCGTTGCAATTAATAATTTGACAGCACTAAATATATATATATGCCAAATATAAAAATGTATTTATTTATTTTTTATATTTTCTGGGGCAGGAAAATGTATATTTAAACTAACCAGCCATCAGCAAGTTCTTAATGTTTTGCCCAAGAGAGAAGGAGGAAGAAAGGGAACAGCGAGGTGTGTGTGCATAGCTAAATGTTTCTATATATATTTGTATTTGTGTGTGCGTGTGCGTGCATGCATGTCTTTGTATTTAAAGAAAAGGACAGAAAGGACGGCAAAAGAGTAGAGAGAAAAAGGTTGTACGTCAGGAAAAAAGCTGTTTGCTATCTTTGGAGAGAGTTCAGTCCAGGTGTTTCTGAAACAAGTGCGTCCAAGTGTGTGCCAATGTGCGTGTGTGACCCTTGCAGAGTGCTGAATGCCTCTGCGTCTATGGGTCTGAGCGGCTGCCTCTCCCTTCTCAAACTCTCCCAGACTCAAACACACCTCCGGGATGCTCTCTGCTCTCATACACATGCAGTGCTGTTCCGTTCTCATATCTTCTGGCTCCAGCTTATCTTTCCATTAAAAGTCAATTAAAGGGCTTCTGTTAAAATCAGCCAAGGTAACCATGGTTGCACATGCATGAAAACCTCAGTTTGCTTGTGCAAAGCCTGTACTTTGCACAAAGATGGTCACCATGTTTTGTTAAGTTAAGAAGAAACGTGCTGCATTGAACATTAAATTAATGTTGTTTGAACAAACTACATAATGTGTATTATGCACTGCAAATATAGTCAATTATGATAAGATCATTTATATTTTTGGTTGGAATATTGGGGGTTTAGCCAATATGTTTATATAATAACATGCAATTTGATATAATTATACAGTATATTAAGATATAATCTGAAAAGTATTATCATCATTTGCTTAAGTGTGGACATTTCTAACTACGCCATTTATAGGTTAATTTCCCTTAACGTTTAAATACTGTGACTATTTGTCTTTGGTATGTTTGGTGGCACTAGTGGTGCATAAATTATTCACTACAAATGTTAATATCTTTTGACGCTGGTATGGTAATACTACCATATCATTTAATACTGTTATAGTAATAAAAAAATAATAATAAAAAAAAAATCTGCAGTAGTCAATAATACTTTAATAATCTATTTAATTTAGGTCTATATATTTGTATTAAATTATTTAGATTATTATACATATTTGGGTGTTTCTGCAACTACGGGCACTTTTGAAACTCCAAAATTAAACCCCTGTGGATTTTAATTTTAATCATCAGAGTCTGTCATACATATAAAAAGGTCAACAAAATTGCATGGAGTCATTAAGATTTTAATTTGGAACATGTTTATTTTTTATGCTTTTCAACTCTTCTTCTTAAAAAATGTCCTTACAATAACGTTACAATAACGTTCATTATATTCTTTGTTTTATTTCTATAAACATTTAATATATTTCAATATCTTTTTCAATTGCTTGCAGTTTTGTAAATACTGATATTAAAAATAATATACAAAATAGGGGATTTCATAGTTTTCTCTATGCCTTGTAAAATGTAGACAGTAATAGATGTCAATTGTTTCCATACACACTAAAGATAACATATTTAGGTTTTTATGACAGATGCTGCCATTTCAATGTGTAAATAATCTCAACTTAAGTGTTAAAATATTTTTTTGCAAATAAAAATATAAAATAAAATAAATCAGAGCTGCGGTAATGACATCTTGTGTCGGTAAGGACACAATGTTAAAGTGCCATGAAATCAAAAACAGGCTACTGTAGAGAACAACAGTAAAATAAACAGAAAACATATAGACTGAACATTTGTAATTTAATATACAGTAAACCTTGAACTTGTCCCTATACTACAACACACGGTATTTACCGCAACACCTACATTTGTTGCGGTAAAGACATGTTGTGGAAATGACTACTAAATTAGTTTTGAATCTTAGCATATTAATATACATGAATAAAACAGTAATATGCATTTATTCTTAAATGATATTTGCCTTATATTTTTGGGATCTGGTGAGTGAGGTAATGAGGTGGCCCAATCTGTCAGCAATGTACTCCTGTGCTAATTTCTGTTTCCATAGAAGATAGACTTGTTTGTCTTTTTTCATTGTTGCGGTAAGGACTCAAAAGTGTGGGACAGGCACATTTAGTTGAAAAAAAATCATTAAAATGATCAGTACATAATATAAAGGATGCTATAAATTAATATGTATATTAAACAATTCCAATTGAAATAATGTCAAACTTAATTAAATTGGCTTATTTTACGTATCTCAACATGGTGACCAGAGTTGTGGGACATGAACAAAAATAGTGTTTGGACCTATAAATGCTTCAGAATTTTATATTAAATCACATTAATAATTAATTCTATTTTTTTGTCAAGGTGTGTAATGACACTGTGAATATATTTATAAAGCATCATATGAAAAATTTGAACATAAATCAAAAATTTCACTGCTGGGATTTAAAAGTGCCCGTAGTTGCAGAAAAACCCATCTACACTTCCAAAAGGCCATCCCAGAAAACAAATACTTATTTCATTATTTACTCAATTTGATGTGGTTTTAAACATTGAACACTTTCTTTTTTTTTTCATGTAGAACAGCAAGTTTTTTTTAAAGAATGCTCAAGAAAGAGCACAATAAATATGAATCCACATTGTGATATTTCATATTTTACAGGGTGAGTTTGAATGTGTCAAAGTGTGTGCAAGTGCCGGCTGTGGGGATGATTATCAGTAAATATCGACTTAATTCACTTCAAACAAAACTTCATATCATGATAAAAACTGAAGAAAAATAGTCACATTATTTTGAGGATTTAAAGTAATATAAAAAAATGTCATCATAATATTATTTACAGTGAAGATTTGGAAAATAGCGCACAATTCGTGTGCACTATTGTTTTCTTTCTTGTAGCTTGACTGTTTCTGGTCACTATCTTATACTGTGTGGGGAAAAAAACCCAGCTTGGGCATTTTTCAAAATCTCATTTAAAAGTCCTTAGTAGAAAGTAAAAAACAAACAGGTTTCAAAAACACAATATGGTTGGTCATTCTGGTATATTAAAATAGCATATGTCCACTACTGTGTACAAAGCATGAATCGCTGGTTGTCAAGTGGATATATATACAAAACTGGTTCAGACTGCAGTGTATTTTCAAATTCTACTAATGGACTGAAGTGCATCTCACTCTTGTGCACATATGAATACACATGCAAGCACACAGGACCTGAGTTCAATCTCCCACACACATACAAACACATACTAATTCAGGAGAATTTTTTAAAGGTCTTGAAAAGACCACAAGGATGTCATGTTTCAGTCTTTTTTCTCTCGCTCAGCCTCTTTTTCTCTCTTTTTAATTACTTTTTGCCTTCTTTAGATAAAAGGAAATATGTTAGAGGTTGGGTCCTGCTGGTATTGCCTGTGTTCTTGCCGCAAGTTATTATGAACCTCAGACACACACACACACACACACACACACACACACACACTCGAATTATCAACAGCTCAGCAGGAACAGGAGGCCGAGGAGGAGGAGGAGGAGGACGTGAACAGGCCTGAATACATTTGGGATGTTGTGAATGTTTCACATCTAATGTTACATTTACATAAGATGATGCTGAGAGAAACATTTGGCACCTCCACAGCAGCTGGAGCCAAACCGAAACAGAATCACTGAGAAGATGCCCGAGTCTGAAAAGAGACTGAAATTCAGCGAGTGACAGAGAAGGAGGTAAAATAGAAGCAGAAAATGTGCGAAGGAGGGAAAGAGTGTGGGAGAGTTAAATTGCATTGGCATTGTAGCTGTCAGACAGATGGTAGCGAACTTGTCAACTAAAGAGTTTGTCTGAAACCAGATGGAAAATGAAAAACTTTTCTGGAAACAAGTAAATAAAACATATCACATTAGATCACTGCATAATAAAGCACCCTGATTAATATTAGTTCCCATTACAATTTATTTGTCCAATTTGTGAAAAAGCTGTCAAGTAAATGTCTAAACCTCTCAAACATTTTTAGTTTCACTATAAAAATGATTCATTCCGAAATGTGTAAGTTTGTATATTTCTAGATGCGTGTAGCACCTTCCACTCTGCATATCAGAGGAGATGATTATCATTCAATAACATGTATTTTGCTCAGTTTTTCACACAGAATTATTGTATCTTTTCAGAAGACTTGGATATAGCATGCAAATTCTATTATGATGCATTTATGGTGTTTTGTTTTAATTTTGAGCTTGACAAATCCAGTCCCTTTCATTTTCATTCATAATGAAAAGAGCTGTGCTGGATAGCCTTCAAATATTCACCTTTTGTGTTTCACAGAAGAATGAAAGTCATACAGGTTAAGAAACAACACGAGGGAGTCGATAATTGCAGAATGTTCTTATTTTGGGTGAACTATCCCTTTACTGTAATGAGACACTGAATAACTCAGAGTCACAGAGTCACTCTCCGAAATCTCTTTCCCGTTTTCTCTTTTGTTGTGTGTGAGTGTGTGTGTGTGTGTGTGTGTGTGTGTATGTAGTACATCTTGGTCTGCACTGTTCTGAAATGTTCTTGTTTAGAGTCCATCAGGCAATTGGACTGTGAACATTGCATCAGCCCTCAGATGTGATATAATTAATACAAATCTATTAAAGGAGCAAGAAATAGGAGAGGTCAAGCTATAGATGCAGACAGATGAAATCTCTCCTCAATTTAAAGGGATATTCACCCAAAAAATTACTCACTCACCACCAATTTAGTTCCAAACCCTCTGTAAATCTTCAGAAACACAAATTAAGATATTTTTTTTTATGAAATATGAGAGCTCTCTGACCCTCCATAGACCGCACATGCGTTGTTGTACTCTCCAGAATGGCACCCGGAAAGGATGTGTTGAATAAAGTTGTTATTTTAGTTTTCTTTGTACAGAGGTATTCTCGAAGCTTCATAAAATTACAGTTGAACCACTGATGTCACATGGACCATTTTAACAAAGTCCTTATTATGTTTATGTGCCTTGATCATGCTAGTACTCTTCCTAGCTGTGAGAGTCAGAGATCTCTCATATTTCATTAAAAATATCTTATTGTGTGTTCCGAAGATGAACGGGGGTCTTACGGAGTTGGAACAATATGAGAGTGAGTAATTAATTATATAATTATCATTTTTGGGTGAACTATCCCTTTAACTTTTGCTGTGTCAGACAGTATTCAAGCCTCTATCATAATCTCCAATCTACATTTGGAGACCTATAAATCACATATAAGTCAATCCCAAACAGTGAAAACATGCCCTGTAATAAGAGGTCTAAAGAGATCACTCAAAAATGTGTCATTATTATTTCACCCTCATGTTGTTCAAAAACTGTGTGACTTTTTGGCCATGTACACACTCGCTCTAAAGTTTCAGGAGTGACAACCATATTTAAATATGGTATTGAATCCCTTTATTTTATTTTGTTGTGTGTGTGTGTGTGTGTGTGTGTGTGTGTGTGTGTGTGTGTGTGTGTGTGTTGTAGTTTTGTGTGTGGTGTGTGTGTGTGTGTGTCTATGTGTAACAGAAGCCAGCTGGTAAGTGCTGGTATTTTGTGCATTTGGTTTTTAACCAAAGTAATATTGCAGCGACCAAAAATGTGTTTTTACTAAACCCCCGTCAAAAGAGCCATCATGTTTTGTTCATGTTTGGAAGGCTACTTCTCAGACCGCAGTCTTGATGGGTTGCCATGTCCACTTATTATAAGCGATGCTTATTAAGCATCTCTGGGATTGGTGTTTGGAGTCTGAGTTATAAAGCGATTCATTTTATGGAGTTAATAAAGTAGGCAGGTGCAGTTTACTATATTTTTAGTGTCTTAAAATATTTCCAAGATAACATGTTAGGATTTGAGTTTATTATTGGCATTTTTGTATTTATTTCTTTACGTATTTATTTAAATTTCTAGCTAGATCTGGCAACACTAATGAACCCTGTGATTTCATGCACCATACATACAGAAAAGACAACTCTGATTCGTGTCATTACATTATAAACAACTGGTTGTTCACTTTGGTTCCATACACACTGCATCAATTTATTGTAAATGCGGTTATCACTACCTGCATTTAAAGAAAGTAAATTCTGTTGTAGAATGGAGTTGTCATTCCCATAAGTTACTGAACTGTGTGTTTACATAACATAATTAAGCAATAAAATGTGAACTGACAACCATATTTTGCCACTATGGCCTTTAACATGGAAGAAAAAAAGATATTTTAAAGATTTTTCCCTACGGAAGACAAGTTTAGAACATGAGAGTGAGTAAATGTTGACAATGTTCCATTTAAAATGTTAAGAAATTAAAACATACAGTAGATATGGTATATTGTATGCATATGTACAGTGCTGTGAAAAGGTTTTTGCCCCCTTCCTGTTTTTTTATTGAATTATTTTGCATATTTGTCCCATTTAAAAGATTCAGATCATCAAACTAGTTTTAATGTCACACAAAGATAACCAGAGTACATACAAAATGCAGTTTTGAAATTATGATTTCATTTATTAAGGGAGAAAGCGGTCCAAACCTGGCTGGCACTACGTGAAAAAGTAATTGCCCCCTAAATCTTGGACTGTTGGTCCTAATGGACTGTTTAAGGTCATGCCACAGCATCTCAATCGGATTTAAGTCTGGACTTTGACTTGGCCACTCCAAAACCTTAATTTTGTTTTTCTTGAGCCATTCAGAGGTTGACTTGCTGGTGTGTTTGAGATCATTGTCCTGCTGCATAACCCAAGTGCGCTTGAGCTTGAGGTCACAAACTGACGGCCAGACATTTTCCTTCAGGATTTTCTGATAGAGTGCAGAATTCATGGTTCCATCAATTATGGCAAGTCGTCCAGGTCCCATACCATCACACTACCACCACCACCATGTTTGACTGTTGGTATGTTATTTATATGAAATGCTGTGTTGGTTTTATGCCAGATGTAAAGGGACACACACCTTCCAAAAAGTTAAACTTTTGTCTCATCAGTCCACAGAATGTTTTCCCAAAAGTCTTGGGGATAATCAAGATATCTTTAGGCAAATGTGAGACGAGCCTTTGTGTTGTTTTTGGTCAGCAATGTTTTTTTTCTTTGGAACTCTCCCATGGATGCCGTTTTTGCTCAGTCTCTTTCTTATTGTTGAATCATGAACACTGACCTTAATTGAGGAAAGTGAAGCCTGCAGTTCTTTAGATGTTGTTCTGGGTTCTTGCATGACCTCCTGGATGAGTCGTCATTGTGCTCTTGGAGTAATTTTGGTAGACCAGCCGCACCTGGGAAGGTTTACCACTGTTCCAAGTTTTCTCCATTTGTGGATAATGGCTCTGACCGTGGTTTGCTGGAGTACCAAAGCCTTAAAAATGGCTTAATAACCATTTCCAGACTGATGCATGTCAACTATTTTGTTTCTCATCTGCTTTTGAATTTCTTTAGATCGCGGCATGATGTGTTTGTTCTTTAAGCATGCTTCACTTTGTCAGACTTGGTTCCATTTAAGTGATTTCTTGATTCAACAGGTCTGGCAGTAATCAGGCTTGGGTTTGGCTAGTGAAATTTAACTCGGCATTCTAAAATATTGTGGTTGATCACAGTTATTTCATAATTTAACAAGAGGGGCAATTCATTATTCACGTAGGGCCAGGTAGGTTTGGACAGCTTTTTTCCCCTTAATAAATGAAATAATCATTTAAAAACTGCATTTTGTATTTACTTGCATTATCTTTGTGTAATATACTTTTTTTGATAATCTGAATCTTTTAAGTGTGACAAATATGCCAAAAACAGGAAAGGGGCAAAAACCTTTTCATGGCACTATGTCATCCCTCTTTTTTAATGCTCTTTGCCAGATAAACGCTCAACCTGGTACAAAACTCCAAGTGTGTCTGCATCAATATAGATTCTTCCAATCACAAGGGTTTACATCAGCTGTTGTATGGATGTACTGTGCACTCTCATGTGTGCTACAGTTCTTCTACAGAGAACAGGGAAAATTTGCCACATGTCAAGGGAAGTTGGTAGGATTGATCGACCCTGTACTCTTTTAAAATGTCAAATGCTCTTTCTCTTTTCCCCAGAGGCTCATTCTATTGGAGCTGTACACACACACACGCACGCACACACAGCACGCACGCACGCACACACACACACACACACACACACACACACACACACACACACACACACCCTTTATTTTTTCCTCCAGTCATAGGAAGAATTTGTGATAGAAGATGTGGATGCAGAATGTGCCAAATATGCAGCATGAATTGATGAATGTGTAAAATAATATATTTTTTTAGTGCAGAACAGCAGGGAAGGCTTAGTATGCCTGTTCAAATTCATGAAATTCAACATCAGATTATCTGCTCCTGCATGGGATGAAGGGTCATCATTAACCCTTTAATGGTTTGACTGAGGTAAATTGCAGTCAGCTAGAATAACCATGATGGATGTACACAGACTCGCTCACACTCTATTCACTGAGCTTTCATTACATATGAAACTAGTTAATTCTAAAACAAGGTTGTTTAGCCAGAGGGCTTTGAGCACCAGCCTTCTAAAATGACAGAACCTGACTTTAAACTGTGGGATTATTTGGGGATAAAAAGTTCTGTTTTGTATAAAGGTGTATGGTTTGTAAAGGTAATTGCTACTTTTTATCTCACATTAGATTTCCACACAGAGGGGGAAAAAAGTCAGAATTAAGTGATATAAACACATAATTGTAAGATACAAACTCAGAATTAAGGGGAACAAGTCAAAAGACAGAGTTTACATATCACAATTCTGATTTTACATTTCACCATTTGTTTTCCGCCACAGAAAAAAAGGTAAAAAAAGGTAATTGCATCTTTTTAATGTGCAATTCTGACTTTTTCTCCGAAATGTTAGATTATATTTCACAATTCTGAACAAAAGTCTGAATTGTGAGATAAAAAAATTGCAATTACCATTTTTCCCTTTTTATTGTGTATTCAATAGTTTTGTACTTTTCTATTTAAAATTAAATAAATATCCTACACTGCTATTCCATTCTGATCCTTTCTACTAAAGATTCTCTTCAAAATTCTATTCTATTTTGTTTGCATTCTTTTTCTGCTCTGTTCTGCTAATATTATTCTGTTTAAGATTCTGTTCTATTTTAAGTTTCCATTTTCTACTCTCTTCTGCTAAAGATTCTATTCTATTGAAGATTCCATTCCGTTCTTCTGTATACAGAAGAACAGAATAGTATGATTCTATACTGTTCTATAGAAACATTACTCTACTCTGACTTCTCCGACCATCGCTATGCTGATGACACACAGCTTATCTCTCTTTTCAACCTGATGATCCAACGGTAGCTGCTCGGACTCAGGCTGCTTGCGGACATTCGGCATGTGAAAGAACATCACCTACAGCTCAACCTGGCAAAATAGCTTCTTTTCTTCCCTGCCACTCAACTCTACAGCATGATTTCACATTCAGCTAGTTCTTCTACAATTAACGCCATCAACTTCGGTCAGAAACTTGTGTAATATTTGATGACCAGCTACCTCCAAAGAGCACATTGCAAAATGCTCGATCCTGCAGGTTTGCACTTCACAAATCAGAAAGATCAGGCCCTTTCTGACAGACATGCTGCACAACTTCTTGTCCAGGCCCTTGTATTCTAGGCTGGATACTCAATGATCTTCTGGCTGGAATTTCAACAAGCACAATCAAACTTCTACAAAGGATTCAGAATGCAGCGGCACGACTGGTCTTCAATGAGCCCAAAAGAGCCCATGTTACACCTCTTTTTATCTCCTTGCACTGGCTACCAGTTGCAGCTCGCATAAAGTTCAAAACATTGATGCTTGCATATAGAACCGCCACAGGTTCAGCACCTGCCTACTTCCACTCATTATTACGAATCCACATCACTTCCAGAAGCCTGAGATCCGCTAGTGCGCGACGCCTCGTGGTACCATCACAGAAGCCTCGTTCAGACTCTCAGCCCAAATCTGATTTTTTTGCAAATCCAATTGAAATCCGATCATATTTAAATAGTCTGAACAGCAACGAAATTCATGAAATCAGATTTGTTCGAGCTACATTCGTATGTGGTTTGGAATCCTATTCAAATCACATTTCTGGGAATCCGTTTCAGTCTGACCGGGCAGATCGGATTTAGCGTAGCTTTTTCCGTCCTCACGCCACATAAAACGTAAATCGTCAGATGTTTTAGCAAAAAACACGCTGAACATCTTTGCAGAAACAAGCTTGCATCGTGCAAAATGCAAGTCAAGTGGGAAAAAACAATATATTGCTAGTACACGTAGCTCTTTGTATTTTGAATGTACAGAGACGAAAAAAAAAGGAAAATAGCGGAAACAGCAGCACGAAAAAAGCCGCACAGCTTCCTGATTTCTGCTGCTCAGGGCGATTCTATTTTTTAATGGGTGGCACGGGGGGGGGGGGGGGGTCAATATTAGTCCAGAGGGGTCCTGGAAGAGTCATTGCCCCAGCACAAGTGGATGAATAAAAAGGGCACTGCACCAGTGGGCAGGACAATTCATTTCTTTTTATAAATAAAACCAATGAACAGAAAATACTCGATTCACTTCTTTCAATGTCCAAACACACAATGTGTGTGTGTGTGTGTGTGTGTGTGTGTGTGTGTGTGAAGTGTTGTAACTTTTGTAAAAATTGCTCATGTTCTGTTGCTGCAGATAGATGGCTGCTGGTGTGGTCCTCACTGGCCCTCTCTGGACGGCTCTGATCTGTGCTGCCAGGTTTGGGGATAATTTGCTGGCCTACTTGCCCCTGCCGGGTGGATTGACTCTGACCTGCACTGCACTGTATTGCATCTACCTGTCTTTGACATGGTTTCTTCTTGAAGAAACCTTGAATGTATTGCTGCTGTGACTTACTTTGTTCTCTTTTCATTTTTTTAACACAAAATTCTGTCAAAAAAAACCAAACTCAAACTTCATCAATATAACACAAATGGCATATTTAATAAACACATTATCATCTGACTAAAGACAAAACAATTTAATGTGAAGATGTTCTTGGACATTGCAAACGAAAATAAAAAAATATAAGACTACACGCAAAAATGTTTGTTTATTCAATACAAACAGGTGTTTACTATTCTACATCTTTAAATTCCAAGTGTAAATTTTGAGGGGGTTGGTGCCACCCCGTGCCCCCACTAGACACGTCCCTGCTGCCGCTGCCTCACAAGACGAAATATAACACTACAGCTCAACCGCGATGGTAAGACATCTGTATTGCAAACTGTATTGCTGTTACTGTTGTCTTTAGCGTGAGGCATAACAAGACAACGGCATTACCATAGAAACCAATGCACATTCAGTAAAAGCAAAACCACTTATGGACACACAAATCGGATATGAACAGTTGCAATATGCTGTGTGGGCATTCAGTTATTCAAATCAGAATCCATTTGGATATGCACAAAATTTGGGCTGACAGTCTGAACGAGGTTAGAGAGGCTCAAAATCACTCTCCAGAACATTCTCGTTCACCATTCCTGGCTGGTGGAATGATCTTGCCACCCCCATCCGGAACGCTGGATCCCTGTCAATCTTCAAGCAACAACTGAAAACTCATCTCTTTCGACACTGCTTGACTTTATCCTAAAAAACATTAAAAAACAACAAAAAACCCTGTCTTTCTCTTTACATACTCCTCCCCTTGCTAGCTTGCACTTATTTAAACTTATTTGAACAATGCCTGAGACTTGATATTACGAGCACTTCCTCTGTCTGTTTGCCTCTTTAAGATGAATCGCTTTATGTATTCCCCAATTGTCGCTGGATAAAAGCATCTGCAAAGTGACTAAATGTAATGTATACATCAAATCTATTATTCTCTGTAGTGAAGAATAGAGTCCATGCTATAGATTTCAATTTTATTAATTATTTGTTCAACTGTTGTCCTATGTTACTTAAGTATTCTGCAAAATATTGTACTGTATTGTATTGCATTGTATTCTGTTCTACTCTAACCGAATCTTTAGCAGTTCCTTCAGGGTGGAAAGGTTATCTACTATTCATCTCCTTCTTTATTTATTTGTATTCACACAGCCTAAGATAACACTGAGATAAGATCAGAGCACATACAAAGTATTTAAGTCACTGCTTCCTTTCCCAGCTTTAGTGCACTGTCTGCTAGTGGTCTAGAGAGACTGGTTTAAATTCTATACTGTGGCTACAAATCCTCAATATCCTCTTTAAATGAACTTCCTACTCCCCTGTGTATAGGAAGAGTATCTATCTGTGAGGAAGATATAATGAAAGAGTGTAGAGATAGTGGGGTTCATCATGCAGTGCGCAGTGAGGTTCCGGCTCTCCGCACTCAGTGACAGCAGATAAACCGCCACTGCTTGGTTCCAGCATCTCCACAGGCCCCGTCGGCATGGAGACGAACCGTGCAGTGCTTTTTCTGCTGACACAGTGCTATGGTACTCGAAAAACAGAGGAGATAAGAGGGTTGTAAGAGAGAAATGAAGATCATTGCCAAAATAAGAATCCAGACTGCTCTTCAAAGAAAAAAAATGACAAAAATAGTTTTTTTCCTTAGGAGTCGAGTTGAGGTGTAAATGTGTGCTGATGAAAGATTCCAGGTGAAGCATGAAAGAGTGAGGTGTTGTAATTCCATACTAATATTGGCGCATCTTACTATTTGACACTATGATAAACAGCTTGTAATATCAAAAGAGAAACAACAGACACAATAAAAGCGATACAATCAATGTGAATACAGGTAAATTGGGACACTATACACAATTTTGCATTGTTTTAAAAAATGATGTCAAATGGCTAATTGTCCCAAGAAATAATACCATTGAAATAGCTTAATTTCTCCTCTACACTATACAAAGGAAAAATGAAGGATATTAAAAACAATTGCATTACAATATATTAAAATAAAATATTTTAATGACGTCATATTAGAAAAATCATTATTAAAAATATTATTAAAACAAATATTTTATTTTAAATATAATATAGAATAACAACATTTGTATTATAGAAAAACAACATGTATTAAATATAAGGATATTAAAACGTTTTTTCACAGTTAATATAATGTAAAAAAACCTGAATATAATATTTATATAAAATACCTTATAAATTATATTAAAAGCTTGATATGGAATAAAATAAAATTAACAAAATCTTTATATGAAATTGTAAATGCATGCTATCAAATTTTTTTTATTAAGTATAAAATAAAATAGAATATGAGCCTTATATTGAATATATTATGGTATTTTTTTACAGTAAATATAATATTTAAAATAAAACTTCAATTAACTTCATATGTTGCAAATACTTAACCAAAAATCTAATATTTTTTTTAAATATATTTCAAATGATTTTAAAATAAAATCTTCATATTAAATATCATTCTAAAATAAAGACATTAAGAAATATTAAAAACATGTACTTTATCGTAAATACAACATAAAAAAACTTTATACTGAATGTATAATTAAAACACAATTTTCATAGTAAATATTAAAAAACTAAAATGTTATTAAATAATAACAAATACTGAATATAATATATATAAAAAACTAATATTGAATATAATGTTACAGTAAAATACATTAATATGATATTTAAAACAAAACTTAATTAAACATGTTGGGGAAAAAAGATACATTTTTATTTTGATAAATGTAGTATTTTGTAAATGTTTAAAATATATTGAATATAATATTAAAAACCATCTTTGAAATTAGTTTTTTATAATTTGTCCCACTTTACCTGTACTTACCATTTTAAAACAAGCTTGTTTCGTTAGTTTTTTTTTTTTTTTAGTTTGATATTAATGCAGGTGTCTTACCTTTGCTGAGGGTTCCTGAGACAAGCCTATGAAGGGACTGAATGAGCTTTAGCACCCCCTGTCTGCAGCGGCTGGCACAGCCAGCCATGATGAGAGAGGATCCAAGGGTGCACAGACAGCCCCTACAACAGCCTAAACGCTGCTTTCACCAGCGGTGCTCACAGACGAGATGTACGTCCCATACAAGTCTCTCCGTGGCCTCCAGAGTGCTTCTCACACCGCCTCTTGCTCGTCCAGTCTCACAAGAGCTGCTCTTTTAACAATGGGTCCCAAGTCCAAGAATGAGATGAGCAGGATGCCCAGACAACACACACACACACCTTCACCCACTGTCCTCACACACACATTTCACCACACACACACACACTCACTCACACGCGCACAAACACACACAAGATGCTCACAAAGTGCCTGAACCTGTTTTCCTCTGCTTCTGTGCCAACCGTTTGAAGTATAAAAGAAGAGTTGCTGAAACAGCCGACTGCTGCTGTGAGTTAAGTTAGAGGGGGGAAAGTTGGTGAGTGCTGCAGGCTTCAGAGCTCAGAGACCGACCTGATGAATTATTAAGCGGATGGCAAGAGCCCGCTGCTGCGCTACACGGACTAAGAACTGCTCAGATGAAGTTGAGTGTCCATGGAGACTAAAGAGTGGCTTTCCTTTTCCTTGACGATGCTTCTCCTGGTTACGCCTCTCCCTCTCTCTTCCTCTATTTGTATTTTTGTGTGTGTGCTTGTGTGAGTGTGTGTTGTGTGGTGTTGTGGCGAGAAGTCTGTGGTCCGCTGCAGTGTTTCCGACTGCTCTGTGCTGCTGGACAGATCCCTGCAGCATAAAACTGAAGACTACTGCTCTCTCTCTCTCTCTCTCTCTCTCTCTCTCTCTCTCTCTCTCTCTCTCTCTCTCTCTCTCTCTCTCTCTCTCTCTCTCTCTCTCTCTCTCTCTCTCTCTCTCTCTCTCTCTCTCTCTCTCTCTCTCTCTCTCTCTCTCTCTCTCTCTCACACACACACAGGAAGCATCTCTTGCACACCTCTCTCACACTTGCCTTATATTAACTGAGCTAAATGTATTAGAATCTATTCTAGAGTACTCTTTTCTGTTTTGCTCTGCTCTATTTTTCTCAAGTGTTTGCATTAGATTCTCTTCTATGCAAAGTTTAATATTTATTGTACAACACTCTGTTGCAATCTACTCCATTATGTAAAGAATATAATCTATTATACTATATCATATTATAGTAATATTATATTCTCTTTTATTCTATTGGATCTCTTTTCTTATGTTACGTTCTGCTAGATTCAATTATTTTATGTTCCCTAAAGATAAAATATATAAACTTAAATATTACATTATATTTACTCTTTATTAAATTTATTCTATTCTATATGATATTCTATTTTTATTTAAGATTTAATTCCATTCAAAACCTGCTTATTCTGCTATATTTCTATTCTATTTTATTTCCTTTTGTATGTCATATTATTATGTTAAAGATCATATTCCATTCTCTATTTTGCTAGATCATATTCTATTAAGGTTTATATTCTATTCTTTTCTTATATTCTGCTACTTTCCATTATATTATATACTCTACTTTGTTCTATTATTATATACATTTATCATTTAGAGACGTTTTTCCAAAGCGACTTCAGTGCATTCAGGTTATACATTTATTATATTTGTGTTCCCTGGGAATCGAACCCAAACCTTTGCGCTGTAACGCAATGCTCTACCACTGAGCCACAGGAACACTTTAAAAAATTTAGCTCTATTTATATTAATTGACTTCTATTCTATTCCATTCTTTTCTATAGTATTCTGTCAAAGGTTTTATTCTATTAAAACTCTATTCTTCCACTCTATTCTATTTAAGTTTATATTCCACTCTATTCTATTTTATTATATTGTATATGCTATTCTATTTTTTTAAGATTTCATTCTATTCAAAACCTGCTTCTTCTGCCATACTTCTATTTTATTCTATTCCATTCTAAGCTATTTTCTGTGAATGTGCAAGACTTACGATTACTCAGAATTTTGTCAACAAGGAATGACAGAAAACAATAAAACTGTTTGTGCTACAAAACACCGTGATTGCAGTAATAAATTATGTAGTATGAAGAAAAAATACCAGTTTGGAGTATCGAGCAGCAAAACAGACTCTTTTATTTGTATTATTATAATTTTTTACCTTAACAAGAATGTATTTAATCTAAAATGTTGAATATTTTGGCTTCTTAGAGACTTGTCATAGTGGTCAATGAGTGGTCAATATATATGTGTTACCAAATGTAACTAAACATATAGATTCTTGATTTGAGAATATAATTAATGTATTGGGTACAATATTGCTTGTTTAAAATAGCATTGGTCCAACCCTTCAATTCCCACGCACAACCCATTCCAACATCTCGCCCTCATTTATCATTCTTGCCCTGGCTGAGGGGAACCCAAAATAGGCAGACAGAAGGAAAGTGAGAGAGAAAGAGGGAAGAGGTAATGAGAAGTGACAGCTGTGATAGATGGCAGGATGAGGCTGGAGGAATGAGACATATAAAGTTAAAAGCAAATATGAAGGAAAGATGCAACGCAAAGAGATATGCAAAGATGTGGATGAGCCACTGTCTCTCTCTCTCCTGACAAAAATACCCCCATAATCTCACATGTGTCTCCAATAGGGTATCAGAAGAGATTTCAATAATGTCTCAGACTGTACTCAGATGTGCCAAGATACCAAAGTATGCAGTCAAAGGAAGAGTTCTCAATATCAAGTTTTCTTCAGTCAACAAACTGTGCATTGACTTCCACATATATGATATACTTTTTCAACAACTATATACATTTTCTCCAAAGGAATTTTAAAAGGCACATCTGGTGATGCCACAATGAAATAGCTGAGAGCTTCGTGGAAACAACAACCTCAGAGATATAAAAAAATACCATTAGGCATGAAGCAACATTTTTTATGTCATTTTAAATACAGTAGCAACATGATAATTGAATATTTGTTACTTTTTTTGAATTAATTCTGCCAGTGGGAGGTTTGTAAAGGTTAGGTTTTGCACGTCCCCAGAGCAGATGCTTCTTATTCTATTAGACATGCTCAGAAAAGCCCTTTCATGTCCTGCATTGCATATTGCAATATTTTTGGACTGTGTGGGTGGAAGTGCAAAATGGATAAGCAAGCAAGACAGAGTGAGAGTTTTGGTTTTTTATTGATTAGGAGATTTACATAACCGAAGTAATAGAATCTCAACAGTGTCTTCAGTGTCTAGATTCCCTTTTATATTTCAGTTCTGCTTCTGCAAGATTCTGAATCTTTTATAAGCATAGGTGAAAATAAAACCATACAATCTTGTGCCTAAAACAATAAAAATGGTTTCTCACATAATTAGGCAGAAACATGCATATATACTGCAAAAATTAAGCGCTCACAATATGCGACAGACATCTGTAAAGCACTTCAGGTTGCTTGTGTTTGTGCGGCTTATGTTGTAAGAGAGCAGGAGGATTCACTCAAAGCAGGAGAATCATCTCAGAACAGCTGAAGTGAGGTTCAGTCCTACAGAGATGTGCTTCAGTTCTGCAGGTCTGACAGCACCAATTCTGTTTGCTGATCACTTTGAAAACTGCTGGATGCTTTTGTTTGGGGTGCATTTAGTCGAACTGCATTTCAAGAGTCGCAAATGCTATATGCAGAAAAAAGCATATTGCGTATATGCAAATGAGTGTGTATGTGTTCTTGCATGCTTGCATTAAGTGTTTAATGCATGCTTATTTGATGCATATGGTGTGCTTTCCTCTTTATTTGAATACATATTGAATAGCAATACTGATATCTCAACCAGGAAAAATTATTATAATTTTTTTAAATACTTTATAAAAAATGTTTGATTTATAACTTTATACAGCAGAGCCCGATATCTGCCCATATATATATAAAAAAAATAAAAAATAAAAAACCCCGGGGGGTTACAATACAATATGACAAAACTATATTCCATGAGGTCTGATAAAGTGTCAATAAGGTCCAACCAAATTTGTATTGTCTTTCTGGTGGCAAATTGATCATAATTTAATGAAATTGCATATTAGAATAATATAGAGTAAAATAATTTATAATGAAAAATATCCATCAGTTTAATAATAAAATAAAAATATTTTTTGATTTTATATCATTTTTTGGTATAAACTGCTTAGTGTCATGTGTTTGCATTAAATAATAATAGTAAAATATAAAAAAATATATATATATATATATATAGAGAGAGAGAGAGAGAGAGAGAGGGTTTATATATATTTTTTTCTGTAAACTGCTCAATCTCATATGTTTGCATGGCATAATCAATTAACTAAATAAAATAATAATCACAAAATATTAATACATTAATATGCTCATGAATGATATAATATCAATCTATATCTATATATCTAATGATCTATCTATATATATAGATATAGTAGATACTATAATATATATATATATATATATATATATATATATATATATATATATATATAAAGATTATGAATATATGCACAGTAGAAACTGGCTTAAAAAAGGAGAAAAATTTCCACTTCAGTTCACGCTCTGTTCCTTCAAGGACACAGAGTTCCTTCAAGGACTGATGGTTTGCATCCAGCTAATGATCCTCCAGTGTGCCCATTAAAAATGCCATCCCATCCCAATCTATTCCACAAAGTCTGAGCACCTCCCACAAAATATTATTTGCCACACACCGACTCACACCAGAGACTCTGTCGCCATTACATCACACTGTCTGAGTGCACCCATCTCAGGCTGTTTTTACTGCTAACCATTTAATGAAGCTGCCACGGCTCACACTTACACACAAACACACAGTGATACACGCACACTCGCTTAGGGCAAGGAACTGCACTTAGCACTGTTGAATTAACCTTTAGACTCCTCTTTAGCGCCCCTGCACCTGTTCAATCCCACTGCTCTTAACAGCACTGCTTACTTTTTGAAATTCTAATTAAAAAACTAAATCTATCTGAATAAAAACTCTTTAAAATACTTAGCAAGGTCATGCAAAAACCTACACAAGTCATGATTTTGATTGACACAGGCTACCTGCCAGACATGTATGAACTGTGTGTGAGATCTGCAGTGAATTTGCTGTGCTCCAATTTAGATGCAAGCAGTAGATACAGCAAAACCCATGAGATTACAGATACAAAAGTCAACTATTTTATAGTTATCTACTTTAATAAGTTTATTTTCAGAAACAAAAAGAGAAAATGAGGCATCATTACAGCTCAAGACACATTTTTAATGGTCATTAGCAATACTGCTTTTGGTAACTGGACTTTGCAGCTTCTCAGAATTCCCTAGCAACTGGCAGTTTGTCTTTCTGTCTATTGGTGACTGTAAATCCTACAAATCTCAAGCTTTTAAAATTATTCAAAAACTTTCTGACAAGGCTTTTTCAAGTCAACAAAAATGTCAAATCGACTTTGAGTTTTAAGCATCAATATATTGTGCAAGACAAAGTTTGAGAAAAGACTGATATGCAAATATAATTATAACTAAAATAAAATATATTCTCTGTAAGTCTTCATATACATTATTTGCTTTTTGAGTAAACATATCTTTAAAAAAATTTTAAATTTTTAGATATTTTTACTTGAAAAAAGTATAAACAAATCTGACTACAAAAGTACTTTTTGCAGTGTTAACATCTGAATAGCAATGGCTTCTAATTTACTTCAGTTAGTTTATGGGAGAGCGAACAAGAGAGAAAGTTAATGATCTAGAGAGAGTTAATATGAAAAATGAGGAAGTGGTATGACATAAATGTAGTGTAATTTATGAAGAGAGATAATAATACATTGGGATATAATGATAAAAAGCAAGACTAATTTGCACTCACAAGCCAAAATTATAAAGCTCTATATGGCACCTAATGGATTACAGCCCACCACCCCTCCACTATCCTACTATACCTGCAAATGCAGTCACTGTAAGGTAAGATACCACAGCCTCTATTTGGCACAGCGTTATATGCGATAATGGACAGAGCATGTGTGATTTGAGTGCATTTGATAGGTGACACATAGCAGGTGCCAGACAGTTGTGGCACCACATCTCAGAAGCAAACTGGAAGAAGGTTTAAAACTGGCAGGAAGGCACGCACCTAAAATCTCAACAGAACAATTGATCCATATATTGTCAGCTAAGAATGCTATAGTGAAATATTACAATAATCCACATGACTGCAGTCCATCAGTTAATGTCTTGTGAGGTGAAAAGCTGTGTGTTTGTAAAAAACAAATCCATCAAGGCATTTTAATTTTAAACTATTGCTTCTGGCCAGAATACAAGTTCATAAACCATAATAATGCTTCCTCCAGTTAAAAAAAAAAATACATCTCCTGTTGTCCACTCACATCAAAATCCACTGACATATGTGACCCTGGAGCACAAAACCAGTCTTAAGTCGCTGGGGTATATTTGTAGCAATAGCCAAAAATACACTGTGTGGGTAAACATTTTTATTTTACTTTTATGCCAAAAATCATTAGGACATTAAATAAAGATCATGTTCCATGAATGTATTTTGTAAATTTACTACAGTAAATATATAAAAACTTAATTTTTGATAGGTAATATGCATTGCTAAGAACTCCATTTGTACAGTTTTAAAGGCGATTTTCTCACTATTTAGATTTTTTTGCACATTCAGATTCCAGTTTTTAAATAGTTGTATCTCGGCCAAATATCCTATCATAACAAACCATACATCAATGGAAAGCTTATTTCTTCAGCTTTCAGATGATGTATAAATCTCATAATTTAAAAAAATTGATCCTAATGACTGGTGTTGTGGTCCAGGGTCTCACATTTATTTAGGACTGTTCTCAATTGTAAACAGTGTTTGATTTGAGCATATTTCTCTCCTGATTGAGAGGAGACGACTTTTTCGCTGGAGAATGCAATTTTATGGAGAGGATATACATATTTTAGCTGAAATCAATGGTTTAAGTTAAAACCTTCTTAATGATGGATTTGTTTATTACAAACATGCAGCTTTTGGATTACTTACATTACTTGTGGATTATTGTGTAGTTTTTTTTCAGCTGTTTGGACTCTCATTCTGACGGCACCTATTCACTGCAGAGGATCCATTGGTGAGAAAGTGAGGTAATGCTACATTTCTCCAAATCTGTTCGAATGAAAGAAACAAACTCATCTACGTCTTGGATAGCCTGAGGGTGAGTACATTTTCATTTTGGTGAACTATTCCTTTAAACCCAAGTGTTGTTTCAACATGGTCCATGACCATCCATCCATCATATTTTATTTAGGATCATGCATCTTTAGGCGACGGTTTGCTTGAGCAATAGTTACCCCACCGGAAACAGTGTAAGACTGTGATTCAGGATGCATGGACAACAATACCTGAAAAAACTTCCAGCATCTCATGGTCTCCATGGCTCACAAAATACTGGGATTGGGTTTGGGTTATGGCAATGCAGCATATCTGTTTTTTCCTCGTGTGCTGGACGAAACAGAATGTTAAACCTGATGTCACAGGAAGTAAAAATAGACACTATCTTCTAGATCCTGACGCGCATGCATGCCCCTGAATGAAACCATGTGACGCTGCTCCCCCCCCCTCACTCTCTCTTTTCCTCTCTCTCCTCCTCTTTATTTTGTCTCTACACTATAAAAAATTCTAAGAAACACACAATCCACTGTGCAGGCTGTTTCAACCACCCAGCTCAGAAATATCCCAGGCTTTTGGAGCTCATCTGACATTAAGAGTAACAGACATAACATTTAGCTTGTTTCACTCATATTCACACATAGGTAATTGTTATCTTCATGTTCCCTTGGGAATGGAGAGAATGTGTGCTTTAATCATGCTGCTTTTCTTCACCGCTCTGACCATCCATGTTCAGGAGAAATCCCTCTGGACTCTTTCTGTCATAATCTTGCTTTCTCTCTCTCGCTGTGGTGAAATTTTCCCTGGCGGCTGGTCTCGTGTGATTTGCATGGTTCTGGTGTTTATTATTTTGGGATTCTTTGGAGATATTCTGTATGAAGGTCTGTTTGGTATTCCTGAATAATTAAATGAGACCTTCAGTCTAGCTTTTCTCACATTTGATCTAAAATCACACTGGGCTGAATAAGAATATTTACATTTTACTTTTTATAAAGCTTATTTTTTTAAAGATTTTATTGTATAAAATAAAATCAGTCTTTTAATATGTACTGAGAGCATTTATGGAACTAATGGTTTGTGTTACTTGAATAGTGCAGTAGAAGTGCTCCTTGAACCTCTCCGATGCTTGGTCCTTTGCGTCATGAGACCCCTTACATCAGCACATTTTGGTTGCCCTTCACAGAAACGGTGAATCCATCAAAGCTTTGCCCTTGTGAGCAAAATAGTAGCACGGTTTTACGATCATTAATTATGAAAGACTAAAAGTAAGCAATGAAGATGCTGGCATAAGTAAATCTACATTAAAATCAATGCTGTGAGGTTCAAGGGCAGGCGGATTAGAGAGAGATAGAGAGAAAGAGATAGATTTGTAAGTGTTTGGGTTAAAGTTATGTAGTGCGCAAACACTAACACTCGAACGCACAACATAGTTATGTAACTCAAGGAGACAGACAGCTTTTAGACCACAGTGTTTCATACCTCACTGGGCTGAGGACATTTTCAGTAACTCACTCTCTTTTTCTCTGTGTCACATAGTGTCTCTTGTTGTAATATTTGGTTATGACTGTCATAACTCATCTTTTGAAAAAGAAAAGTGATCCACACGGTACTGTTAGTGTCCATGAACAATGTACACACATACACACACACTAACAAAACCATGTCTAGAGCTCTCCCTGACTTGAGTCTGAATTCCAAGGGGAAAAACAGCCACAAAAATAACAGGATTTTTAAATTGTGTATTTATATATTTACCAAAGGCAAAGTTAATTTGTATAGCACATTTCATACACAGTGCTAATTCAAAGTGCTTTACATATAAAAGGATTTAAAACAATCACGAAATAAAAAAGTTATAATAATCACAACAATAAAAACAAGGAATTAAAAGTCATACAGTTTTGGAATGAAATTAGTAAATGAAAGACATTTAATTGTTGTGAACTTTCTCTTTAAGTCATAGGTAGCAAACAAAGCATACTTTTGTGCCAAACATTGCAATGAATTGGTTCTTTAGAATCTGTTTTGAAGCTTAAAAGCTCGAGTCCATATTCATTGTAAACAATGCTTGGTCTGAGCATATTTCTCTCCTCTCCACAACTTTTTCACCAGCGAATGCAATATTATGAAGAGGACACATTATTTAGCTGAAAGCAACGCTTTGTTAGGTTAAAAACCTCTTAATGATGGATTTCTTTATTACAACATTCAACTTGTGGATTACTTACATTACTTGTGGATTGCTGTGATGTTTCTATTAGCTGTTTGGACTCTCATTCTGATGGCACCCATTCACTGCAATTCATTAATGAGCAGGTGGCTAGCTAGGCTAGCATCTTTAGGGAACAGTTTGCTTGAACAATGGTTACGCCATCGAAAACAATGTGAGATAGTATATGTTTTGGGTCTGTTTTGAAGCTTAAAAGCTCCATTCGACATTCATTGTATTACAAAAAAATCAACTAGTACAAACATAACATTATTTTTTGTGTTCTACAGATGAAAATACATCATACAGGGTTTAGAATGACATTAATAAATTAGAACATTTTTATTTATATCCCACAATAGACTCTTTTCACATTTCTGGTTTCTCAGAAACGAAAGTTGTCATTGTTGAATTAACTTCTATAGTGATGAACAGAAATTACACCAAATATAATTTTTGCATTCCCATTTGCTCCAATAGAAAAAATAAATACAAACAAACAAACAAAAAAAATATGACATTGATTGGAAGAGAGAAATATGTCAAATTTGCCTTCACTCCCACTGCTGTTGTATTAGAAACGCACATGCAGCAGCGTTAACTCAATTTCTGTAACTGAATGCCAAGTAAATACAAAACAAAATGTACCATTATAAATGTATATTGCATTGTTTTAATTAAAAGATAAAACCCATTAGATTTACCATGTCAATAACTGTTGGAATATGTCATCACAGTATACGAGAAAGGTTCATTGCTTTCATTATGTGGATCCCATCCTTGTGGAAGTCAGTTTTGATATTGTAACATTTACAAGAGCATATCTTAATTGATCCTGGAATCTGAGCTTCACAAGCTGCTCACAGTTCTCCACTAACGTCATTACTCTATAAAACCAAGAGCAGAAATAGCATACCGTCCTTAAGAAAACTGCATGCTGACTTCTCCTTCGATTTCTGTAACAACACTGCATACAAAATCAATGAAGCATAGTCGATCTCTCTTTCTCTCTCTCTGTGTGTGTGTGTGTGTGTGTGTGTTTGCTTCATTTTCCAGGGATGTGCAGATGGAAAGATTGTAGAGGAGGAGCTTAATTCAATATTTCATGAAGCATGGTCAGAAGGGGGGCATGGTTTGCATGCTTAGTGTTGTGCTTAAATTCTAATTTAGGTACACAACTGTCTGTCTGTTTTAGTCTCACCTGCACTGATTGTAAATTCCATGCTCCGTGTTTCTTTCTGTGTGTGGAAGGAGGTAATTTCTGGAGCTTTGTGTTGGGCCAGGACACAGTGCTGTCAGAAATAATTATTTATTTAGGGTTCTGTGCTTGCGCATGAAGCAGTACTACTTTACCAGACCTCAGACAAATGCTGATCTCTTTTTCTGACCCTCATAGTTGGGTGAATAAAGGCTAATGATGTTGAGGAGCTGTTATTGAACTGTAAAAGGTGACGAGATCAAAGAACCAATAACAGTCTAAATCTCACAAGGTGCACCTTGTAATAAAAGTACTTTAATGTAATTGGATGAATGTTAATTATTAGATTTATGCATTCATGTCTAATTATAGAAGAGAAAGTATAGATTTTAACTTTTGAACCAGTTTCATTTGACTGTGAGTGAAAAGCATTGAGCTAGAAACAAATAAGAGGCTAGGAAGTGTATTTTAGAAGCTCATTTTTTATGTATTTATTCTAACTGAAAAAAGTCTGAAGAAAGAGATAACAAAAAAATAACATCTAGATTCAATTGCCTGTTATGAAAATGTTTCTAAATATCTGTCAGTGAATTTTTTTGTTGGAATCTTTTACTTTAAAATACTATTTTACAAACTGATTGGGATGTGTTTTCGACTCCTGTCTCAGTTTTGCAGGTCCATGAATCAGCGACTCCAGTGTTATCAGGCACTTATGACACTAGCCTATACTGCTATCTGTTGGTGGCAGAGCAGCGTTACCGCCCAAAGTAGTCTTACTGTATTCCACCAAACGAAACTAATTAGGGGACTTTGACAAAACCTGGATTGCTGGGGGGAAAACGACATTAACAATAAACATTAAAACATAGTTATTTACACGCAATCCAATACAACAGTAAAGTAATTAATTTAAAGTAAAGTAAAGTAATTAGCTGTAAAGTAATTAGCTGACGTACAGTAAGTTAAGCAATCAAGCAAGTGTCAACAGGTGACACACAGTAAGTTTACGAAGAAACAAAAGTGAAAATATACAGGAGGGCGTGTTTCATCTATATAAAGTGACTTGCAAGTCATTTCCTCGCTAACCAGACAAGTCATGACGGACGACTATCATCCCATCATTGTAGAAGGAAACTGGCAGTCTAAAAATGCTAATAGTCTGAAAAATAAACTTCAGATTTACTTTCAGAGTAAGAAATCTCAAGGAGGAGACTGCATTGCGCAATATAATGACGGGAGCAACTCTGCTACGATTCTGTTCAAATCATCTGACAGTAAGTTATTAACATGTGAACAAAATAACATTAATTCGGTTTATTAAAATGTAATATAAATGTTGAGATGTTGCCATGTGTTTTTTTCAAAATTACAAAAATGTCACTATATCACAACTATTACTCTGGAATTAACACTGTCACTGTCAGAAAGAGAGAGAGAGAGAGAGAGAGAGAGAGAGAGAGAGAGAGAGAGAGAACATACAAAAGCTAAAAATAAGGCATAATAACAAATAAACATCTCCCTCTGTTTGTGTGTGTGTGTGTGTGTGTGTGTGTGTGTGTGTGTGTGTGTGTGTGTGTGTGTGTGTGTGTGTGTGTGTGTGTGTGTGTGTGTGTGTGTGTGTGTGTGTGTGTGTGTGTGTGTGTGTGTGTGTGTGTAAGAGAGAGTTGTGTGATGTATCTGACTAAATCTAATTGTTTGTATTTAAGTCCGAGATGGTGTGCTCTCCAAGGCTGAACATTTTATTACCATTAACAATCAGCAAATCAAGTTGAAAGTGTACAAACCCAGCACTGGGCAAAAGGTAAGTACAGTAAGACTTGTTACAAAATGCACAATTATAGCTCTATAAATACCTTTAGATTGCATCAAGTCAGTATGGTCTATCATAAACATATTTGTTTTTATTTATGGTACATTTATACAAAAAGTAGAAAAGCTGACACTGGGGTGGTACCTTTCCAGAGATACACCTTTGAACCTAAATGTTTTATATTAGTACCTAAAACATACAAAAGTGTACCTTGAGGTGCCACCCCAGTGACAGCTTTTTTACCTTTTTTTTTTCTTCTTAAGAATGTTCAGACTTAAACTTGCTTAAATCTTGCTGGATATCTTTCCTTTGAAAAGGAGAGAGCAAATAACTTACTCTTCGTGTTTGGTAACATTCCCCATTTATTTACTCATAAATGCTTCTCATTGTGTGGTTTCAGACAGAGCAGGCACCTGGATTTCAGGAACCAAGTATGTAAAACATGTGGACTTTTGTCTCTGGCTGCTTACATGCATGTGATCTTTTATTGGTTGGGTTATTTTACTGGTATTGCTGATACTGACTAACACGTTCCTTTTCACTGGTGAGAGACTGAGAAACTGTTTCCATTTACATAAGAAAATGATGTGTTGTGATGCATCTGGTGTTTGTGTTCAAGGACAAGAAGCCGTGCTCTCCCAGGCTAAAAATGACATTAACACTACCAGTCACCAAATCGAGTCAAAAGTGTGCAAACTCAGTGATGTGGAGACAATTGCAGACAGCACTGGACAAAAAGTGAGTGGTCTAAATACTAATTTAGGACCAACGCATCAAGTCACTGCTATGTATGAACAGTGGCCTATAAGAACAACCAGTATTCGAATATAATGTTTTTATGGTTGAGATGTAGATACATTTTATAATTTCTGTAGGAGGATGGATGGTAATGTTTTCAATTTAAGTAATCACCAATGCTTTGCATTTGTATGGTTTCAGACGGAGCAGGCTTGTGGATATCAAGAACCAAGTAAGTAAATCATCTGGAAGTATGCGCATGTGAACTTTTTTACTGGCTAGGTTATCCTACTATTGTCTTACTAATTATAATTATCTTATACTAAATCCGATAATTTGCTCTTCAGTGGTAAAGGCATCAGTTAGGTACTTAACAATCAAAACAATTCAAGATAATTGTATATGTACTGCGTAAGTTAACTGTAGGGGGATTTAAACATGTCACTTTTAATTTTCTTGAAGATGTCCTTCAGACTGAGTTGGATGTGAAGAAACCTGAAGGGTCAGGTGCTGTGGTCCTGGAGAACCTTCCAGATGATTTTAATCAAGATGTTTTGACTCTTTTGGTGGAGAACATCAGCAATCTTTCTGAAAATGACTTTAGCATGGAATTAATACCAGAATTAAGAAAAGCAGTTGTGACCTTTAAAAATCCAAGTGGTAAGTTGTTCTACTCCTATAAAATATATTTACATTTGTTATTTACCTAATAACATTTACATTTTCACAGAAAAATATTAATATTTATATTATTAATAATAATAGTTGTTGTTGTTATTATCATACAATTATTGTTGCTATCTTGTTCATACTTAAAAAAATCTGATTCATTTTAAATGGTTCTTGAACTTAGTTTGTAAAGTCTGCAAAGTTTTTTCACCAAAAATGAATTAACTAATCAAATAATATTTTTCAATATTATAATTTTCCATTCTCATTTTCACTCTCTGTGAAACAATACTCAGTTTCAAGGGGTGTTACCTTTCGCAGAAACATAATTAAACACCCACTGCTGTGATTGGCTAACTTCATCGCACAATATCCATTGATTTTATTAGCACCACTCAAACAATGATACTCTTGGTGTCTTGATAGCATTAAATGCTGGTTTGATGTTTATTACAAACACACTGTAAGATTAAAAATAATTATACCTACTTGCTTCACCTTTATGGACAAAATTCTTGGCACTACTCTATATTTCATATTTGGGAAGGATGTGGGAAAATCTCAGTATATAGGTTCAACTCTTAAATGTGTAAATATTAAGAACATTTTAATTTTCCATTTTATGACCCTTTAAAGGTGTGTATATGCATAGAAGGTATCATGAAATGTATGATATATTTTCCCCATAAAAGAAAAGGAAAAGGAAAGGAAAAAGAAAAAAATAAAGAAGGAAAAAAAAACCTTAGTCATGATTTTAGTTTTCAGGAATATTTGACTTTTAATTAGTGATGGCAAGTTATTGAACACATTTTTATTTTGAACTGGTTCTTTTTAGTGCACCTGATTAACCAGTTTATCAAATTGGATTGCATCATTTCAAACAATTTGTGTCCTCTTGTCAGCATTGATCCACGAGTTACTAAAAGGTGACATAAAAATACGTGGTAAAAAAGTGGTATAATCGGGTCCCCGGTCCATCTAACAACTACAAATATGTGAAGAAGAACGATCCTGTAACTTTGTTTTGGTAAGCCTTTCTCTGTAAACTTGAGGAAAAAATGAGAAGCTCAGATTTCACTGTGACATAGAAGGGGGATCTTATTATAATATTACTGTGCCACTTAATCTGCAAGTTTCCACCCACAATACACTCATTGTGTTTTCGCAAGCAGCAATGGTGTACCAGTTCTAACGCCATGGCTAAAGTTCAAGCAAAGCATGCTAACTGTTCTGTCTTTGGCAGCACTGATGAGCACAAAACACTGTTTAGAGTCCCAGCCTCAGAGGAGACAAGAAAGCAGCTGATTTATTTATTTATTTACTGTATATTATGCTGCTGCCACATAGATCTAATATAAACATGCAATTTATTTCCCAGCTTAAACCCTTGAAGGGCCCTGGGCCAACGCAGATTTGTAATTATTAAGCACCGACAAACACAGCAGTTGGCCATAGTGTTGTACAAACAAAAGAAAAACATCAGTGAACTCAAAAGATAGTTTAATATAGTTAGGGGTGGATAGTTTTATCAGTTGCTTATTATTCATGCACCAATACATATTACTGTTATAGTTTTTATCAATAACCATTGCCATATAGCTGATAACTTTGTCTAGTGCTCTTATGAATGTTTTTAGCATGATTTGTGAAAATGTAACTACTATACCGAATGATATAGCATAGATTGTCTTGGCTAGTGTTTAGTTTGCATATTTCATTTCATTCTGTAAACCTTCTTGTTCTACAGATCTGTGTGCTAATGTTAAACACTGTACAGTTTTTGACAGTGTTGATAACGTTTCTGACAGAGAGAATATAAATATATTTTTTTTTTTTTTTCCCTTACCGAATGTGCTATCCTGTCAGCAATAACCTGTTCACTGGCTTTTTTGATCACTGTCACTTTAAGTGCTGGCAATGCAGTGTTGCCAGACATTGCTATTAAAACAAACATAAACCTAAAAATAAATATAAATAAACCTAAATTATTTAAAATCTTTTGCAAATAAGATAAGATAAAGCTGACCCTAAACTGCAACCTCCTACTTTATTAACTTTCTAAAGTGTCAAATTAAGTGGAACATACAAGTCTGAAAATACTTATAAACGCTGGATCTGGCAACACGGAGGCATGGGCTGCTCCCACGCCTTAAACTTTCTCAAGCCTCGACATTCTTGCATACTGTCAAAACTGAATTATACATGTCATGCAGACATATGGGGAGTTTAACAACAAATTAGTCATTCAGAGAACAAATTTTATGTTTGGACATGAAAAATCTACTGAGGTCCAGACCTCAGTGACATCATAGCTGGTTACGGGCCTGATCCTATGATATCTAATGATGTCAGTTATGTACTGTGGATATATCAATGTTTTGTCCTGCCCATGTATCGGTGGCCAGCTGGAAAGATCTATGCTGTTAAACCTCACTCCCCTGATCTCAAGAGGAGCATTAGCGACTGACACTAGAGGCTGCACTCTTGTCATGTGTTATCAAGTTTGATGTGACTACATGCCTTTTGTAAAGTTCTTCCCCCTTCGTATCTTTTATTATTAGTTAATTTGGCCCATCTGATTTCTCTTGATACCATCCTAAGTCTAAATTATCTCTGATTGCTTTGGCTTGTGCCAAATTGTCATGGTATTTTGCCTTGTGTGGTTATGGTGTTACATAAAGGGTTACTTTCCCCTTGTGTGTCATATGTTTTGTTTAGTTTTTTTGCCTCAAGCCCTTGACTGTTTCCCCCATGTGGTAGTTTTGTTTTATAGTTTTTTTTAGCTTTAAATAAAGTCCATATACTACTCTGCACCTGAGCCCTTGCCTTGCCTCAAGGACACCGATTGTTTCAGTAGGAACAAGAGTTTCTAACAGAAGCGATGCAATGACTTTACTAATGAACTCTTTTGTTTAGGAGGCGGTACTTATTTCACCATATTGCATGTTACAGTTTCTTCTATTCATAATAATATGAACATGATTAATATGAATATGAATATTCATAAGAATATTAATATAAGTGAACCATCTTGGTATATACAGTCTGAGTGTGTATTCACCTACAGGGACGATAGCATGAAGTATTGATAATGTCATTATGTGGTGACATAAAATACTTGGTTTATTTTTTTATTAATTGATTCATTGAAACCAACTGGACAAAAGCACTGTTTTGAGAACAAGAATCAAGCTTCCCATAACTGTCATTATATGACAGTTTTAATACTTTGCTGGTACATACAGCTGCACACAGTTGCTTGTGTCACTTGATTATATGTGTCTGACACATTCTGTAAAATATTACTTCTTACAGAAGCAGGAAAGTTCCTTGAGGAGAGCAGGACACATGAAAAGTTCAAGAAGAATAATCTGAGGGTCCATGCGCTGGAGAAAGCACATGTGTTCGAGTGGAGGATCTTCCAGCTGAGGCCAGCAACAACAAGATGCTGCTGGAACTGTATTTTGAGAAATGGGGCGGTCCAGTAGAGGAAGTTATCACAATTCCATCAGAACAAGCAGCTTTTATTACTTTTAAGGAGGTAGAAGGTAAATACACGTACAATTGCTGGTAGTATTGTCTAATACAGTTACAAATTAGTAACTTTACGGTAATAAAAATACTTCTTCACCTCATTTTGTCAAAATCAGTGCATTTATTTATTCTTTTTCAGCCAAAGAGAGAGTTTTGAAACAAGACAATATCATCTGTGATGTTCCAGTCAAGATATATCCCTACTTTAAATCACTGGATACAATCTTGTATGGTGGCAAAAGACCCCATCTGAAGCTGCCTGAACCCATTACAGTCAGTGTACATCCTGCCATCAGGAAGTTCATCCTCAAGAAAAAGCTGATTTCCTCTATTAAAGACCAGATGAGCTCACACTTCTGCCAAATAAACGTGGATAAACCTGAAGTTTTGCTCAGTCCTGATCCAGCATTACTGAAACAGAAAGGAGTAACCAGAAGACACGCTGATGGGTGGAGGAAGAATGCCATTGATGCCTTCAAGAATATATTCTCAAACTACACAACATCAGAGTGGCCCGTGTCACACGTCTTGTGGTCAAAAGTGGAGAGTGATGTTAAGGAAGTAGTGAAAGATCAGGTTTTTATAGATACAGATCCTTCTAAAGGGATGCTGACACTAGCAGGAATGACCCATGAGATAATTGGACTGAAACCCATCATAGAGAATTTTTTAGAGAGAGCAACAAACCAAATGGAGAGAGAGAAGAACAGTGTGACAGAGTACATGGAGATTTCTCCTGCCATGTATTCTCTGCTTGAACAAGATGGCCTGAAACATGCTGTTTCTCCACATCTGCACATTGACTACAACAAAAAGATGAACAGACTTATTTTATCAGGTCTTCGTACAGAAACTCTTGTGTTCAAGAATTGGGTCCTTGAGAAGAAACTAAATATAAAACAGAAGCCATTACAGATTAACCATTCAATCGTGGAGTTTCTGAGATCAGTGGATTGTGATGAAATGTCCAGAGACCTCTTCATATCTCATGGAATAACTGCTGTCTACACAATCGGAAATGGAGATGTTGTTGTGGTTGGAAGCACAGAAAGAGCACTTGCTGAGGCAGAGAAGAGAGTGAATACAGTTCTCACAACCAAAGACCTCAATGTAGAAGATCAGGGTGTCCTTCAAATGCCAGCATGGCTGGATCTCAAAAAACGATTGCATGGATTGTTCAATACTTCCAAAAAAACATCTGTATCTATACAAATTTCACAGAAAGACAAAGTAATAGTGACTGGATTCCGAGAACCAGTGACGGAAGTCAGTGAGAAGCTTAAGAAGTTTCATGGAGGAACACACTAGAGTTGAAGAAACCATTCGTGTCAAATCACATGCAGCATTTGAATTAATACAAGACAAAAAATCACAAGACTGGCAGCATTTAATTAAGTCTGATAAGATGAAAGTTAATTTTGATTCAAAGAGACCCTGGATCAAACTCTCTGGAGAGCGTATATTTGTCCAGCCAGCTCTGACCTTCTTTAAAAGTTTGGCAGATGGACTCTACAGGGACACACTGATCATTAAAAAGGCAGGAGCAAAGAAGTACTTCTTGGAGCAGGGTAAAATTATGCTCTCAATGCTGTTGAAGGAAAAAAGATTTGTGGTGGTTCTTCAGGAAGATTATATGCTGGCAGTGGAGGAAGATGAATTAACTGAAGCTAGTTTTGAAGACTTTGGCCAGGTCTCTTGTGAGGTACGAATTCCAGGAGGAGTAACTGTTACTGTCAGGAAGGCAGACATTTGCAAGATCAATGTTGATGCTGTGGTCAATGCGGCTAATGAAGATCTGAAGCACATTGGTGGATTGGCTTTAGCACTTCTCCAAGCTGCTGGACCAAGTCTGCAGCAAACCTGTGACCAACACACAAAGCAAATGGGCCTCTGAAGCCTGGAGAAGCCATCATCACTGATGCTGGTCGTCTTCCCTGTAAATATGTGGTGCACGCTGTTGGACCTCGCTTCAGTGATTCAGACAGACGTACCACTGTGCAACGCCTGAGACGTGCTGTGAGGGAAAGTCTGAACCAGGCGTCAAGCAGAAACTGCTCCTCTATTGCAATTCCAGTTATTAGCTCGGGGATATTTGGTTGTCCTCTTGATCTTTGCACTGAATCAATCGCCAAGGAGGTGCGTGACTACATTGATGGTCATAACTACAGAGGCACCAGTAGCACATTAACTGGAATTCTCTTGGTTGACAATAATGGCAGTACAGTGAATGCCATGACTCAAGCTGTCAGAAAGGAGTTTGCTGCATATAACCCCAAAACGAATGTCCCGCATCAAATCAAACCTCATGGGTATAGTAACAATGGACAAGGGTATCGTGGAAGTGGTCGTGGTCGTGGTCGTGGTCATGGTCATGGCCATGGAAACTATGGCCAAAGAAACCAAGAGTTTGAAGACCCCAAAGGTCGTGGTAATAGAGACTTTGAAGGACAAGCACACTGGAGAAGAGACACCTCAAGCTATGGTGGCAGATCAGATAACTCTGAAGGGTTAGCTGTTCTTGAGAGAAAAACTACACAAGAGGGACTAAAAATCATTCTGTGCAAAGGGAACATCCAGCATGCGAGTGTAAGTGAATTGTTAATTATCAAAAGCTGACAGAAAGAACACACATAGCAACCATTTACTTTTTAAAGACTTTTATTTAATAATATTATAGTTTTTAATTAGGCTTTTCCTCACTTGTTTCCCTGTGAAAATACATAAAAGTCCTTAAAAGTAAAATAATAAAAGAATGTTTAGAGTTATAATTAAAGAAGTTAAAACCATGCCAGTCACTTTGGTCAGTCACATTCTATGTACCATATTCAAGTGTATCACAGGCTTTTTGCACAGAACCCCGACCCTGCAAGCTCTGCTTAATGTTGTGCTTCTCAAGTAAATGTTATTATTTTCTTGAAGCATTTTATATTGTTTTTATAGTAATCAATAGTGACCAAATCCTTCACGTTTCCTTTGTTTCTCCTACAGGCTGATGTCATTGTAAACACTATATCGGAGGATTTGGACCTCAGTAAAGGTGCCGTATCCCAAGCACTCCTTCAGACAGCTGGTCATCAGCTCCAGTCAGAAGTCACCAGAGCTGCTCGCTCAAATAATGTGAATTATGGTGAACATCTCATCACAGATGGTTATAAACTGAAATGTCAAAAAGTCTTCCATGTAGTTTGCCCATTTTGGAATGGCTCAGAACATAAGGTGAGAATAAAAATGTTGTTACCTGCTGTTTGTTTTAAAGATTAAATAATATTGTGCATGTGTGTGATTATGTAGGTTTCACATATTTATTTAGATCAGGGGTTTTTAAACCTGTCCTGGAGGACCCTCAGCACTGCACATTTTGTATGTCTCCCTCATCTAACACACATGGTTCCATTTATCAGCTCATTTGTAGAGACTGCAATACCTAAATTGGGTGTGTCTGGTAAGGGAGACATACAAAACGTGCAGTGCTGGGGGTCCTGTAGGGCAGGTTTGAAAACCCATGAATTAGATGGTAGACTGTCTTTAAAGCAAGGATCTCCAACCCTGCTACTGGAAAGCTACCATCCTGCAGATTTCAGCTCCAACGCCAGTCAAACACACCTGAACCAGCTAATCAAGGTGTTTAAGGTTATTTGATAATTACAGGCAGGTGTGTTGAAGAAGCGTCAGAACTGAAGCTTGCAGGACGGTAGCTCTCAAGGAGCAGGATGGAGATCTTTTTACTTTTACTTTTGACTTTTTAGTCATTTAGCAGACGCTTTTATCCAAAGTGACTTACAAATAAGAAAAAGTTACTAAAACTATAAGTTAAAACTCTATACATACTACATATACATTTAAGAAAATTGAGAAATTAAATAAAATGACAAATGCATACAACATTTCAAAATTAAAGATTTAAATGAAAACAAGAAATAAAGCTAAAAACATTTCAAAATATTACAGTAGTACAGTAAAGATTACATTCATATGAATGCATGCATTAGTGAGAGCGGTTGCGTGTGTGAATTAATTCTACCTGGCAGCGTCTCTCTACTAGTAGTGAAGCTGTGGGATAAAGTTATAAGAAATATATGCTTGAACTTTTCAGTTTCTAAGCTATTTTACCGAGAAATCACATAACAGTGTTGACAATACATTTTGCCGCTGAATGATTCTGTGCGCGCGATCTGCGTGTGATGTATTGTACGCCCTACTGTCTGTATCCTATGTGTGTGCGTTACAGTGCAGCAGCGCATTAGATTAGAACGTGATTAACTTACCTGTACAATAAGCTGTTTAAAACCTGCATTCTGCTGTTCAATTTTGAGCATCCAGTAATATAATCACATATTTCTTGTGGAGCGCATTCAGAGTATGAATTAGTTTGTAATTTTAACTGTTTGGAAACGGAGCGTAAATGTGGATGTATTATCCTATTGCGCCCTCTATAGGACCAGCGACTAGTCGACTTCAAGCTTAAAGCGTCATGGCAGAGCACTGAAGTCAACTAGTCGACTAGTCTGTGTAACCCCTAGTGTGGAAGCTGATCTGACAGAGGTCTGAAATGTCTGACCTGCTCCAGGTGACAGAGATATGTGCGTTAAAAATTAATATATATATATATATATATTTATTTACATTTTAAAAGGTACTCAGTCAGATCATTAGAAATTGCCTGAAAAATGCTGAAAAGTGGAGAATGGCTTCAGTCGTCTTCCCAGCTATCGGGACTGGGAATCTTGGGTTTCCTAAAGATCTGGTGGCCAGAATCATGCTGACAGAAGTCCAGGAATTTACCTCGACAAACCTTCAAGAGGTTACTGTGATTGTGCACCCTTCTGACAAGGAGAGCATAGAGGTGAGTGTCAAAACTAGATTCAAGAGCCATAAAATAACAAGTCAAGTTTCCCATCTCATACAGTATAACCAAGATAATGTACTTTTATTGTTTAAACTACAAACTATTTTAATAGTGTAACATAGCTGTACATATTTTCTTGTATATTTTTGTGTTTTATCTATTAGTGCTTCACCAGCATCTTTAGACATGGGATTCAGGGTCCTGTCCCAAAAGAACGACATGTCAAGATTAAAACAAACTTTTCTGGCAAGTCGGCTCAGACTTCTGGTAAGACTTTCTTACCTGATGTCCATCATACTTATTTGTTGAGTATATTTTGTAAAAAAAAATAATATATATTTTAATAATAAATATATCCAAATGTCACCGATATATTTAGGATAGTGACACGAATTTGCGACCTGTGTTGGCAAAATGAGTAACAACAAAAAAACAACATTCTATATTAAAACAAAAAACTTAATAATGTATTGTTGGAATCGGATGAAAAATTACTGAGCTACACCCGTTTGAATTTGGAGTCAGCAAAGTAAATTTAGAAGAAAAACTGATTTAATGTTTTCTGAAGGTTCCAAAGCCATTACATCTTTTCACCCACTTCTTAATCATTACTAAATGAATAATCACAATCTAGCTATTTTTATTTTTATCTTTATCGTTTTAAATAAGAACTGATGCAAAAGAACATAAGAAACAAGTGAACAGTGTATTATTATAAGTTTTAAATCTAAACAAATGCATTCAAGTAAGAAAAACAAATAGTAAAATATAAAAATGACTTGTGCGTTCATTGAAGATATAACAGATTATGTTTGCGCGAATACTTAAATATATCTAGCCTACTGTAAATCTGTGTATATATGTTTCGGAATAGCGCACCGTTGGTGTCAAATTTATGCGGGTGCTTCAGGTGTCAATAAGCATGAGAAGCGAGCAGAGAAAAGGTACTCCTTTCAGGAAGCGTAGAAATAATACACTTTTAGATGTTAATTTTTGTGAAAATTATAATTTTAACTTTTTTTGCCTGTAGCTCAAAATTAGCCTGTGCGCATTCCGACACATTTTGCCAGCACGGGTCACCCCCCACCTCCATTCATCTTCTTCATGTTTTTCTTTAGGGACCATTGGCAAAGTCTCCTCTCCGTCTCTTGGCGTGCACACTATGCAGATGGGTCAAGTGACTCTGGAGGTTTCTTCAGGAGACATAACTAAAGAAAAAACTGATGCCATTATTAACTCCTCAAATCAGACATTTTCTCTGAAAGCAGGTTAATCCAAACACACTGTTAATCCAAACACACTGTCTTACCTGTTTCAGTGAATCATTTATGATTTGTTTCAAATTCAAAGAGAATTATTATGTATATTATAATATCTATTTCTCTTTGTAATCTAGGAGTGTCCAAGGCCATTTTAGATGCTGCTGGAGTGCAAGTGGAACAAGAATGTTCACAGATTGGTTTGTATTCTTTCAAATATGCAATTTTCTTCTTCTTGTTGATGTATATTACCTTTTTGAAGAGATCTAATGAACTGTAGGTGCTATTGGTAAATATACCCCCTCTCCCCAAATAGTGGGATCATCAAAAATACAGCAAACAGAGATTGTGACCTCATCTGGGCGGCTTCCATGTGGAAACATCATCCATGTTATTGGACGCAATAGTCCATCTGACATTAAGGATGTTGTTTCGTCTGTTCTGGAGTTATGTGAGTCACGACAGATTACTTCTGTTGCCTTCCCAGCTCTTGGCACTGGTGAGAAACTTTGTGATCTTAACATTTTTATGTAATTTCAGTGAGTTTTGTTTGTTTATTTTATGATGTTTTTTTTTTTTTTTTTACTGACATATGTGAATCATTCACTATTTTCATTTGTTAACCCTTTAGGTCAGGGAGGTGCAAAACCAGCTGATGTTGCAGATGCAATGGTTGAAGCAGTTGTTGACTTTTTGAAGAAAAAGAAACCAGTGCATGTACGGCTTGTGAAGTTTCTTATATTCCAGACGAACATGGTGGCAGACTTTCACCAAAGCATGATCAGAAGATCTGGTGAGAAAGTAGAGGAGGAAAAAGGCCTGCTTACCAAAATTAAGGGTCAGTAATAAATTATAAAAATGCTTATCCAGTCTATTTTTCTTTGTAAAAATGCATTAATGAATTCCTCTTTTTTTTCCATCAAGACCTTTTCTTGGGGGAGAGTTCAGAATCTCCCACAAATGAAGAGTTTGTGATGGTGGGTGAAGAAATTGAGCCAGCTGTGTTTCAACTGTGTGGGGAGACACCAGAGGACCTGAGTGAAGCCAAGGACATGATCAGCAGTTTGATATTACGGGAGCATGTGACCATCCCAATCCGTGATCCAGCCATTGCTCATTTCACCAAGGAGGATGGAGAAATGCTGAACGCCATGCAGAGGGAGCTCACAGTCAGTGTCCGGCTTGAGAAGAAAGGCCAAGACTCTGTCATCACACTGGAAGGTCTGACAAGAGACGTTCACACTGCAGAGAGTCGTATTCGGGACATGATCAGAAAGGTCGAAAGGAACGAAACCCGAAGAAGTGAGGCATTTTTCAATAGCAGTATGGTTAAGTGGCAATATCAGGAAAATGGACGCAGCATCAAAAACTTTGAAATGTTGACCAATTATGACCTGGAACAGGCCTATAAGAAGAGACAGCCTACAGTGAAAATCAAGATTAACAATGATGAATATGAGGCTGATTTAGTTCGCAAAGAGGCCAAAAGAAGAGGAATTAGGATTGAACTGAATAGAGTAGATCTGCAAGGTGAGATTATTTTATAATTTTAATAACATAGATCATGTACAAGGATTAGTTATTGATGTTTTTGTTCTTTTTGTCAGTAGTTGCAGTTGCAGTTAAAAGCACTTTGCCTTCACACTGGGAGGACATGAAAGGACAGTCAGTTTTTCTTGTAAAACTCACACCAGGCTCAAAGGAACATGCAGATGTGGAGAAAGAGTTCAGGAGAACCAATCTAACCAATACTATCATTGAAGTAAGACTAGACTAATAAGAAATCACCTATTTATTAGTTTTGAAAGATTCTGCTGTTGAATTTTAGTACTCTGGTGTGAAGGCCTAATCTACCCTCCCCCCCTTTAGATTGAAAGGGTCCAAAACAGTGCACTTTGGAAAACCTACATGATCAAAAAGGAGGAACTGGAAGATAAAAACAAGCACAAAAACAATGAAAAGCTTCTCTTCCATGGAACTGGCCCTGATAAGACAGATCAGATCAACCATCACGGCTTTAATCGCAGCTTCGCTGGCATGAATGGTATCAGCCAAATTCAGTATACACTCTTAAAACAAATGTGCTTAAAAGGTTCTTCACAGCCATGCCATAGAACAGTGTTTCTCAACCCTGGTCCTGGGCTCCCCCCAATACTGCTCATTTTGTGTGTCTCCCTAATCAAACACACCTGATTTAACTCATAAGATCATTAGAAGAAACTCCAGGACCTGAAATGGGTGTGTCAGATAAGGGAGACATAAAAAAATGTGCAGTGTTGGGGACCATGGTTGGGAAACACTGCCATAGAAGAACCATTTTTGGAAAGAAAATAACTATTCAGTATTTCTTAACTTTTTATAAGCTGAAGAAACTTCTTTCGCCACAACGAACCATTTGTGAAACAGAAAGGTTATTCAGATGTTAAAGGCTATGGAACCATTTAAACAAAAAAGGTTCTTCTAATCTATGGCATCGTGAAGCACCTTTCATTTTAAGAGTGTAAACTTTATATATGCACATTGTATCCATTTGTCTTTTAAATAAACCGTATTTTGCTCTTGTTCTGTTTTTAGGAGCAATGTATGGGAATGGTTCATATTTTGCTGTGGACCCAAATTACTCAGCCCAAGGCTACTCTAAACCTGATGCCAAAGGACACAAACGCATGTACCTTGTCAGGGTACTTGTTGGTGATTTCACTCAAGGAAAACAAGGTCTTCCTGTTCCCCCTGCGAAGAGCTCCAGTAGTGCTGATCTCTTTAACAGTGTGACTGATAATATGACCAACCCAACCATGTTTGTGATCTTTAATGATGTACAAGCTTACCCAGAATACATAATCACCTTCCAGTAATGATTATGAGATCCGTTTCTGTCAGCTAGGGTTTTTTTTCTCTTAAGTATATTTTACATTGATTTGGTGAAACTGAATATTATATATGGAGATTGATAGTCATTTTAGTCCGACACAGAGATGTAATGCGGTAAAATGTAATTTAATTTTAATAAATTGTGGCATATATCTGAACCAATTTGAGAGAGAGAGAGAGAGAGAGAGAGAGAGAGAGAGAGAGAGACTGTGCATGAATTAACAGGTCTATGCAGCGTCTCTTTACTAACAGAGAAACTGTGAGTTTAATACTCAGTGAAAAAAAACAGTGATAGCTCTTTGAATGCTGAGAAATATAATGTAGTGATCTAGTATTGATGCTATTTTATCAATTAAAACTGCCCAGACATGCCCATTAATGAGAGGAAAGAGAAAACAAACATGTAATCCTGAAGTCTCTTTTTGGCTTCAATTGGTTTCCTGACACTCACTGTAGCCTTTAATCTCACAGTTCCCTTTTAGTATTTACCCTAATCAGCAATTGTTTGTTTTTTTACATAGTGACGTATTGTCTAACCAGGAAAATTTGTGTTCATCGTATATATGTGGATTGTGCATACATTACATAAAAATAAATATAACAAAGGACTTCACAACGTTATTATTGTTTTATTATTCACTACGTCCTTTAAACATTGCAGAACAATTCTGATTTTATATGGCTGTTTTTACAATTCTGATTTTCTATGGCTGACTTCACAACGTTATTATTGTTTTATTATCCTCTACGTCCTTTAAACATTGCAGAACAATTCAGATTTTCTATGGCTGTTTTTATATTTATGTGTAAAGCACTTTAAACTACTTTTAATTTTTGCCAAAATGTAAAAGTCCAAATCCAAAGTTGGCCACCTGAACACACACACACAAAATGGACTTGATTCAACAAAGTTAAATGGTTGTAAAAAAAAAAAGTTATAAAAAAAAGTGGGCACCCATAGGAAATGATTTGGACATACTAAAATTCAGAGTGTTTTTTTTATTTGTCCAATAAAAAGCAAGAAATCCAACACAGAGCAGATCATACATTACGTACATACAATACGATTTCACCTTTTTAACTTTTGTTAGTGTGTAATCCAGTGTTGGGGAGTAACTAGTTACATGTAACGGAATTACGTAATTTAATTACAAAATAAAAGTAATTGTAATTAGTTACAGTTACTAAGAAAAGATGTGTAATTAAATTACAGTTACTTATGAAAATGTTAAGGATTACAAAGAGGGTTACATCTGATTTTTTTTCACACACACTCCCACATACAGATTTAATTGATTTCTTTCATAAATTGCAGTGACTGCTCTAAAATATGAAACACCAATGTTTCAGAAGTTTATAACATTTTCCGATAAGTCTTATATTTCCTATATGGGTTTATGTATATGCTTTTTTAAGATTAACAGTTTTTCTAAGGCATCATTAGATTCCAGTGTTTCATGTCATAAGCTATGCAATGATTTGATTTCAAAATCAGTATCAATGATTTGATTTCAAAATCAGTACATATTTCTATTTTGTTATGATTTTAAATCTGTATTTAACCTCATAATGATTTTAAAGTAAGTCTGATTTTGAGGTGGCTGTGCTTCATAATGATTTTAAAGTAAGGGGATTTTGAGGTGGCTGTGCTTCAGATGCCCATTTTCCACAAGTTGGTCAGATGATTCTTTAGGGTAATCTTTAAATGGTCTCGGTGGGTGTGTAAAAAAACACAGCGACTCGTTTCGGTGTATATCTCTTTACATGCTAATGAGCTCTGCTCACCCCGCCCCTTTCTTCTGTGGAAGAGCAAAGGCGATTTGCATATAATCATAAAAACATATAAAGTGGGAGACTTACTTCTTCTGGAGGTGCAGCTGGATCATGAACAATGGTTGCTGATCCATCCTTAAGTTTTAACTTTTTAACAAAACTTGCCTTGAATTTTCCCTCATTCAGAAAGCAGAAAGAGTAAAATGATTTGCGCAGCAAGACAAACTAATTTAGTGAAAGTGAAGTGACGTGTGGCCAAGTATGGTGACCCATACTCAGAATTTGTTCTCTGCATTTAACCCATGCACACACACAGCAGTGCACACACACAGCAGTGAACACACACACACACACACACACACACACACACACACACACACACACACACACACACACACACACACACACACACACACACACACACACACACACACACCCGGAGCAGTGGGCAGCCTTTTATGCTACGGCGTCCCGGGGAGCGGTTGGGGGTTCGGTCCCTTGCTCAAGGGTCTCACCTCAGTCGTGGTATTGAGGACGGAGAGAGCGCTGGTTATTCACTCCAAAATCAAAATGGCTTGATAATTGAGACTGTTTAGGCTTTTGGGGGATTAAAAAAGGAGTGCATTTTTACCATTGTAGGGTGGTTGTGTCCACACACTGCAAAGACACATTTATATGCAAATTAAGATATTTTGCATCCAATGTCTCCTTTAAAATTTAAATATTATCATCTTAATTCAAGTGATGAAGGCTTTCGAAAGTCTGACTGTAATTAGTGTTAAACACTACTGTAAGTTTAACCCTGCCTGCTTTACATGTTTGAAAATGATTAACAGTGGAAAACCTTAGAAATTTTGAAAAGTAATCAAAAAGTAATCAAATGTAATCAGTTACTTTACTTTTATAAAGTAATTGAAAAGTTACACTACTTATTACATTTTAAGTAGGGTAACTTGTAATCTGTAACCTATTACATTTCCAAAGTAACCTTCCCAACACTGGTAATGTAGCTGTGTGAGCATAAACAACATCTGCCAAGTTACAAAGTTCAATGCAGAGGGAGAAATTGTCTTTTACAGAATTAGCATAGCAAGGGACTACAACAAAATAATTCCAGGTTAGTGACATCATAAACCCAGATAAACCCTGCCCGGGAAACATGCAACAAAGGGGGCAAGGCCATGCTGCGCTGCTTTAAAAAAGAGGAAGAAAACTAGGGGTGCACGTAAAAATCTATTAATAATCTATAAGAACCGCGAATTTGTCTTCTAACGATTCTAATGGGTTCACAAGTTTCAAAATCAATGTTCTAAATCAGCAGTTCTCAATCCTGTTCTTCGCGTCACCCTGCTCTTCACACGGTCTGCTCTGCATCTCTCTCTCTCTCTCTCTCTCTCTCTCTCTCTCTCTCTCTCATTCTGATCAGCTCCAACAATGAACTGTTCCATTTATACACTTATTTTCACATAGCTATAACACCCGTTAAACATGGATGCGCATGCGGTAGCCGTACTGTATTAAAGCTTTAATCATGATAAAACCATATATAAAAAGATAACATAAGCAGTAGTATAATAACGGCGTATCAAAAAGTATGAGACAACAACAACAAAAAAACATAGGCCTACCATTAAAAGCCGTATAAGTAGAGCACATGCCCCTGAGGTGAGGGGCAGGACGTTTAGACCATAGACTGTAAAAAAGATGGACGACGCGTCTCCGCTTCCTTCCACTATAGAAAAGTTAAGGCAAAACATCTCTCAATATGGCCGCTGCCATCGTGAGTAAATGACGTCATTCAGAGCCAGAATCTGCACAGTAGAGATTCTTTGGAGCCAGAGTCTGCGCAGTAGTGTCGTGAGGTGGAGCCGCAGTATCAAACTCCCGCCCAAACTCCATCAGTCATAATGACAAGCCTTGTTTTTATAGCATCAAATTACTAGCTAAAATCAAACTTAGCACAAAATTGAACAATTGAACATATATCAGCTTGAAAACAACTACCTTAAATGACCGAAACCACATTTCGGAAAATTGTATTGGAAGTGTAATTTTTTTTTTATTTTGACTCAAGTCCCATTCGTTTACATAGAAAGGGCGGGGTTTATGACCTGTACTGCAGCTAGCCACCAGGGGGCGATCAAAGAGCCCGCAGCTTCACTTTCAAAGATGTGTGAGGCACACACACGCACTAGATGTGGTTTTGCCAATCACAACACACTGGGCCAGCTAACCAATCAGAGCCCATCGAGCATTTCTGAGGGAGGGGCTTCATAAAAGCAGGAAATTATCAGCGTGTTTATCAGAGAAGGGACATAGCGGTGTGAAATAAAGGTAAATTATGTGAAGAATATGCGTTTTTTAACAAACAAAGCATTAACACATGTTAGATTGCACCCCATAAACACAATCAATTCTAGAAAAAAAAACAGTCAACCACCCCTTTATTAAATGAGCCAATGACTATTTTTTGGTGCCAATCAGCCACAGTTTACACAGGCATGCACACACACACGCACACGCACACGCACACGCACACGCACACGCACACACACACACACACACACACACACACACACACACACACACACACACACACACACACACACACACACACACACTTTAAAGTCATATCAAAGTCCTACTGCAAGATTAGGTGATAATTCCCCCAAAAAATAATGTCTGGAACATTCTACACATCTTAGGCTTATTGTTTATTCTTACCTGTTTAGTATAATTTTACTTTTTACTATGTATTTGTATTATTTGCTTTCGAAATAAATTAATATTCTGTCTCATACTTTGTCTTTTCTTTATGGTCAGATAAGCATATTTTTACATCTTTGTATAGTCTCACCAAATTCTACAATTTTAACTTGTGATAAAATATAAAACTAAAGAGGTTTGGTTTCAACAGCGGTTTATAGATTTCAGCCATTGAGTACTACACACACAGCCAAATACTGTAGAGTGGTGGAACTATTATGTCACTTTATAGGCGAAACCCCGAAAGCGAGTCAGCATTTTAGCACTTCAGGTTCCATCGTCCCAGTCAATGGTTTTTTTTATGGGATTTTGGTTAAATCCCTTAAATAAGGTCCGTGGTTCACACAAGCTTAAGATACTTTCACGTTTTATTGTACGACATACAACACAACAGTTACACCACACTCGTTATTTTTTAAGCTGTTACGTTTCTTAAAAAAGACGGTTGCTAACAAGTTGCTAAATGGGACTACAGGCGCTGTCGGAGACATTATAAGTCATCACGCCAAACAGTTAATCAATGTACAGTATTTTCCAGTTGTAGTATAATTTGTTAATACAAATCATTTTAGAATAACCAATGAATAGTTTCCCGCATGTTATATTGTTGTTCAACAATGTGTCGTTTTTTTTGCCCCAAAATGCGACAAGTCATCGGGTGGAACGTGTTCGTTTTATCACTAACTGTTAATGTTACTGATGCGAGACTCTGGGTTCGTACCATAAGGTAAACTCATATTACGATTATTACATGAAAACACCACATTTACCGGCTTTACGTGGTGAAAGTGAAACTTTAATGATGCATAAATCCACGTTAAAATTAAATGTTTGTGGCCACATGAAGCTGTTAGAAAGCATATAGATTTGAGGATTTCCTAGAAGCAAGGATAGAAAAACTTTTTGTGTAACCACCCTAACAAAATGAGCTGAAATGTGGTGCTTAGTTCACTTAAATAAGTTTAATCTTACCATATCCAAAGAACTTGCTCACTCTGCTGTTATTTAAAAGATTGAATATGCGGCGAGTTCAAGGAACTGTTGATTTTTAATGCACCTTATTTCGAAATACACAGAAATACGTGCTTTCATACGTCCTTCTGTTATGATTATTTCCTTTATTACTAACATTTAGTTTACTAGTTTTAGTTTATTTAGTTTTTATTTATCATTATTCATTTACATAAATCCTTTTCACTGAACGTTAAAAATAAGTTTGAGAAAGTTGTCGGGAGCGTGGTGGTGGTGACGTTAAAGGCGAGCGACTGTGGTGCAGTAGTTCGTTTATAGCCTAAGTTTAGCTTTTCAGTTCTGGCGCTTTTATTTAGGCTTCAAAATTTGTCAAAGTTAAATAATTTTGTGAAGATTATCTTGATGGACAAAACGTGTAATTTTCATGAGCTAAGATTGAACACGGAGCTCATGTTTTGCGATAATCCAAAAGCCTATGGAAAAATCCTATTGGCTTTTTGTCGAGGGAACCAGTTTCATGCTAACAGCCGATCCACCTACAGAGTGACGTCATAGTTCCCTCACTCTATTGATATTTTAATTTTTTATGCCACGATATGTCACCAGATGTCACCAAAGTCACCAGATTTTTAAGTTTTGATGTCTGAACTTGGAATGATATATATATAGGCTATACTATTTTTAAACTGAAGTACAATAAATATTAAATATAGGCCAACATAAAAATAAGCATATTTTACAGTTTAAAATAAAAAAGTACCATCAAAAAATAACCTAATTACAGACATTTTTATAAATTGATAGTTTTTATTTTATCGAAAATATTGATATGAAATGTACAATATACAGGGTATATAAAATAAATAAATAAATAAATATTAAACCACACGTGATCACACCCACATCAATTATTAAATTATTTAATTATTGAGGATTAAATACAAAAATAACTGGTTCTCAACCACACATGAGAACGTCTTGTGTTCTTATCTCGGAGGAAAGTATAATAAACCAATTATAATGTCATGGACAGGCGGGTTTTAATTTTTTTCTGAAAGTGAACTCAAATGAAGAAACGAAAGTGAATATAAGCAGGAGAGCGTGATCACTAGTAGCCTATAGGCTACTGCCTCTCACGTCATTTCCTCGTTGACCAGAAGAAACAAAACACGATGGACGAATATCTTTATCCCATCATTGTAGAGGGAGATTGGCGACCTGAACTCGCTAAAAGTGTGAAAAATAAACTTCAGATTTACTTTCAGAGTAAGAAGAGATCTCAAGGGAGGAGACTGCGTCGTTCAATATGACGGGAGCAACTCTGCTACGATTCAGTTCAAATCACCTGACAGTAAGTTCTGAACACACAATCATTCTATGTTATTAAAAATAAATGTTTTTTTAGTAATGCAATCATGCTGTCGTTACATTTAAGGTAATTTCAGATTCGAATACAAAGCGCAACAAACTCAAATAGCCTTCTTACTTCTAGACTCAATCCATTTAAACAAGAGAATAACATATCAATCTAAATAAAATAAAAAAAACATGTCACCCTTGGGCCTTTCGCATTGAATAACTTCTCGTCCTTCCATGACTGTAAAACTTAAAACAATTTGTGTCATCTTTATTCCGTGCTCTATGAAGGTCGATATTTCATAACACGTTGAAGGTTATCGTGCAATTTAAAGGAATATATGAGGCAGTGCATACTGTAAAACACACTGTATCAGCTGTACTTGTAGGCCTGTAATCCTATCGCTCTTTAGAGGGTGTCATGTCACAGCGTCTAAGAAAGTCATATTAAGAGAATAAATTACGAAAAAGGGTAAACTAATTTGGAATAACAAACTGCTGATACATTTTGTAATGTGTATTTGTATTGTAGGCCTACGTGTATTTATATCATGGAGTGAATTTATGAAAGATGTAGGAAAAGAAATTCTGTTGGTCTGCTGCTATCATTAATTATAGTTTGTAGTGTAGCAGGGGTTTACATTGACATGAATAATAATACAAAAAGAACTAAACTAAAATATTAGTGTAACAAGGATTTTTAATACAGTTGCATTTTAACATGTTCTGTAGGTTAGGCTACTTTAATTCGTTATGAATGTGTGTTTCAACTCTACCTGGGTACAATTGAAACAAATGCAACTCTTGTATTTATGAAGTCATTGTGTAAAGTGTAAGCTATTTGTAAGATATTATTGGTTATAATTATCTTTGTTGACTGATGAAAGAAATATCACATGAAAAAATTGTGTTTTACAATTTTTGTGTTTTACAAAAGCTACCACACAGCTTTTGTGTGGTAGCGTAAAAGTGTCAGAACTGTCATATCATTTGAATGGTCACATTCGCTAATATCACATACAATTATATTGTATTTAAGTAGTTTTTTGTTATTTTCTTTGTTTTGATGTGTTGTTATGTGTCTGACTAAATCTGATTATTTGTGTTCAAGTTCGAGATGGCGTACTCTCAAAGGCAGGACACATTATTACCATTGACAATCAACAAATCAAGTTGAAAGTGTACAAACCCAGCGATGAAGAGAAACAGACAGACAGCACTGGACAAAGAGTGAGTAGATTAATAACAAAATCCAGAATGAGGACCATAGTACAGTCAAACCTCAGACGAGTGACTCTGTAAATCAAGCCCCTTGGATTACTATAAACTATGCTATACACAGATATAGTCACTTTAAACAGAATGGTCTATTATAAAAATATTAAGTTCAGTTTTATGGTTGATACATTTTAAAGTTTCTAAAATAAAATGCTTGTCATTTTTCTATATTGTTGAAAAGAGATGGAGTAGAGAGAACATAATGCAATCTGCCAGTTTAGTTCTCCATATACATTGTTCTCCATATACATAAATGTTTTACATTTACAGTGTATGTGATTTCAGACGGAGCAGGCATGTGGATATAATGAACCAAGTAAGTAAATTATCTGGACTTTGTCTTCTGGGTGCTTATGTTTATGTGATATTTTAAGGATTAGGTTATTGTTCTGATATTGCAGATGTATTTGTTAACACATACATTTTTTATAATAAAATATGAGATTCACTCTCAGAAAAAAAGGTCACTTGGGCAGTACCTTTTCAGAAGGTACAAATATTCTCCATTTAGGTACAATACTAATATGAAAACTTGAGGTACTAATTTGTATCTTCAAGGTACTTTCTGTATATGCACTCTTTAGGGGTAAATAAGGTACAAAGGTGACATTTAATAAATATGTGTAACTTTTATTTTGCCTAAAGATCAAAGTGCCTCTCAGACTGATGTGGATGTGAAGAAGCCTCAAGAGACAAGTGCTGTGGTCCTGGGGAACCTTCCAGATGATGTTAAACAAAATGTTTTGACTCTTTTGGTGGAGAACATCTGTAGTATTCATGAGAATGAATTTAAAATGGAATTAATACCAGAATTAAGGAAAGCTGTTGTGACCTTTAAAAACCCAAGTGGTAAGTTTTCCTGTAAAATATACATGTACTTATACTTTTTATTACTATTTAAGCATTTTTATTGGTCAAGTTTTTTTTTTAGATTACATGACACCTAGATTACATGACATGAGTTTCCATGGGCATCTTTTTGACCTGGAGAAAAATCTGTATATCTTTCATGTATATTATTGATAATATGACAGCTTTATTCTTTAGCTGGTAAACAGTATATAGTTCTGTATTTTTCTTATTATGACTTAATTAAATGTGCCTTGCACATTTTGTAAAATATAATTTCTTACAGCTGCAGAAAAGTTGCTTGAGGACAGCAGGGGACATGGAAAGTTCAAGCAGTATAATCTGAGGGCCCATGCGCTGGAGAGAAGCACATGTGTGCGAGTGGAGAATCTTCCAGCTGAGGCCAACAACAACAAGATGCTGCTGGAACTGTATTTTGAGAAATGGGGCGGTCCAGTAGAGGAAGTTATCACAATTCCATCAGAACAAGCAGCCATAATTATTTTTAAGGAGGAAGAAGGTAAATACATTTGCTGTTGTTGATAGTCTTTGCTATTACAGTTAAGACTAGACTAAGTAAAACTTGTCAACATCAATGCATTGATTTACTATGCCTACGTCTTTCATTCTTTTCAGCCAAAGAGAGAGTTTTGAAGCAAGGGAATAACATCTGTGATGTTCCAGTCAAGATATATCCCTACTTTAAATCACTGGATACAATCTTGTATGGTGGCAACAGGCCACATCTGAAGCTGCCTGAACCCATTACAGTCAGTGTACATCCTGCCATCAGGAAGTTCATCCTCAAGAAAGAGCAGATTTCCTCTATTAAAGACCAGATGAGCTCACACTTCTGCCAAATAAACATGGATAAACCTGAAGTTTTGCTCAGTCCTGATCCAGCATTACTGAATCAGAAACAAGTAACCATTGATGACTGGAGTAAGAATGCCTTTGATGCCTTCAATAAAATTATCTCAAACTACACAACATCTGAGTGGCTGGTGTCACACCCCCTTTTATTAAATGTGGAAGCTAAAATTAAGGAAGTTGTGAAGGATCAGGTTTTTATAGACTCGAATGCCTCTAAAGGGGTGCTGACACTGGCAGGAATGACCCATGAGATAATTGGACTGAAACCCATCATAGAGAACTTTTTAGAGAGAGGAACAAATCAAATGGAGAAAGAGAAGAGCAGTGTGACAGAGTACATGGAGATTTCTCCTGCCATGTACTCTCTGCTTGAACAAGATGGCCTTAAAAGTGCTGTTTCTCCACACCTGCACATTGACTACAACAAAAAAATTAACAAACTAATTTTTTCAGGTCTTCATACAGAAACTCTTGTCTTCAAAAATTGGGTCCTTGAGAAGAAAATAAATATGAAACAGAAGTACTTACAGATTGAACGTTCAATCCTGGAGTTTCTAAAATCAGTGGATTGTGATGAAATGTCCAGAAATCTCTTCATATCTCATGGAATAATAGCTATCTACACAATTGAAAATGAAGATGTTGTTGTGGTTGGAAGCACGGAAAGAGCACTTGGTGATGCAGAGAAGAGAGTGAAAACAGTTCTTACAACCAAAAGCCTCATTGTAGAAGATCAAAGTGTCCTTCAAAAGACAGAATGGCAGGATCTCAAAAAACAGCTGGAGAATTTGTTCAGTACTCCCAAAAAGATATCGGTGTTGATAAACCTTTCCAAAAGGAGAGACAAAGTAATAGTGACTGGATTCAGAGAACCTGTAATGGAGGTCAGTGAGAACTTAGGATGTTTCATTGAGGAACACACTAGAATCGTAGAAAAGATTCATGTCAAATCACATGCTGTGGTTGATTTCATAAAAGACAGAAAATCACAAGACTGGCAGCATTTAATAACGTCTAATGCGGTGAAAGTGAGTTTTGATTCAATGAGACCCTGGATCAAACTGTCCGGAGAGCGTATATTTGTCCAACCAGCTAAGACTTTCTTTAAATGTTTGGCAGATGATCTCTACACAGACACATTGATCATTAAAAAGGCAGGAGCAAAGACATACTTCAAGGAGCAGGGTAAAATGATGCTCTCAATGCTGTTGAAGGAAAAAGGATTTGTGGTGGTTCTTCAGGAAGATGATATGGTGGAAGAGGAGGATGATGAATTAACTGAGGCAAGTTTTGAAGACTTTGGCCAGGTCTCTTGTGAGGTCCGAATACCAAGTGGAATAACTGTTACTGTCAGAAAGACAGACATTTGCAAGATCAATGTTGATGCTGTGGTTAATGCTGCTAATGAAGATCTGAAGCACATTGGTGGATTGGCTTTAGCACTTCTTCAAGCTGCTGGACCAAGTCTGCAGCAAACCTGTGACCAACACACAAAAGCAAATGGGCCTCTGAAGCCTGGAGAAGCCATCATCACTGATGCTGGTCGTCTTCCCTGTAAATATGTGGTGCACGCTGTTGGACCTCGCTTCAGTGATTCAGACAGAGGTACCACTGTGCAACGCCTGAGACGTGCTGTGAGGGAAAGTCTGAACCAGGCGTCAAGCAGAAACTGCTCCTCTATTGCAATTCCAGTTATTAGCTCGGGGATATTTGGTTGTCCTCTTGATCTTTGCACTGAATCAATTGCCAAGGAGTTGCATGAGTACATCGAGTATCATAACAGCGGAGGCTCTAAAAGCACATTAACTGAAATTCACTTGGTTGACAATAATGGCAGTACAGTGAATGCCATGACTCAAGCTGTCAGAAAGGAGTTTGCTACTTACAACCCTCGTTGGTATACTAACTATGGACAAGGCTATCGAGGTGCTGCCGTGGTCGTGGTCGAGGTTGTGGTCATGGTCGTGGTCGTGGCCGTGGCCGTGCCTGTGGTCGTGGTTGTGGCTATGGCCGTGGAAACTATGGCCAAATAAAACAAGAGTTTAAAGGTTCCAAAGGTCGTGGTAATGGAGACGTTGAAAGACAAGCACACTTCAAAAGAGATAAGTCAAACCCTGGTGGCAGACCAGATATATCTGAAGGGTTGAGTGTTCTTGAGACGAAAATTACACGAGACGGACTAAAAATCATTCTGAGCAAAGGCAACATACAGGATGCACATGTAAGTATATCACAGTTGTAAAAAAAAAAAATAACACTGATAGAAAGAATATTTGATTTAAGTTTTTCCCGCTTCTTTTACATTAAAAAATATCCAAAAGCCAAAACAAATCTGAGAATAGAGGTTTGTACAATTATTTTTATTTTATTTTTGTATACATTTTTTAACTGATGTAACTAATGCTTCCCTTTCGCATGGGAACTCCATGTTGGATCCCCTAGAGGGCACTTAAGGGCATTGTCTTTGGCATGGCCGGTGTCTGAAGCATGAGTATAAACATGACAATGTAGTTGACATTAGCAGGCGGCAGCTTATGACATCACGACAGGTGCACCTGAAAGCATAAAAGGGCTCCTGCAAAGTACGTCATCCTCTTTCTTTTCTTCAGGAGATCGTCTGTTTGTACATGAGTTAGGAGCAAGCGCGTTTCATGCAGAGGCAATGTGTGCATTATGGGTCTGCAACAAAATTAATGTGTTTGCAAGCTGTTATTCATGATTCTTTTAAATTGCATACATTTTTATAATATTCAGCTTAACATAGGGCTGTGCAATTAATCAAATTCGATTGTCATGCGCATCTCATCAGTAAAGCCGGTTCCGTGATTGGCGCTAAATCTCCATCACCTGTTTTCAAATTGAGCGGCAGTTAATACACAGAGCCGTAGTTCACTGACAAGTTAGGCAATTTCGCGTTCATAATCATTCGCTTCAGCGATTTGAACGCGATATCGCGTAGCTTGTCAGTGAACACGGCTCTGTATATTAACTGCTGCTCGTTTGAAAACAGGTTGGAGAATTGCATACGGAACCGGCTTTACTAACGAGATGCGCATGAGAATCGAATTCGATTAATTGCACAGCCCAGCTTAACATCCAAACCGTGTTTCACTTGTTTTGTTGTTTGGCTGCATTTCGTTCTGAGGAATTAAATGATGTGTAGTCATCTGGTTTTGAGAAGCTAAAATATCTATATACTAATCGAGCTGAGGGATTGGAGCTCCACTCCTAGAGCTCGGCCATTCACTGCAAGCGTCGTCAAGCCTCCTCTCACTACAAATAGTTATCTTATTGAGTCCTCTGCTCTCCAGAGCTCTGCTAGGACAGCGTCTGTGAGTTGTAGGATTTATGTGAGCCTCCTTACAATATATCCTGAGTGTGGAGTGTAGTTAGGCCTCCTCTTGTTTTAGAGAGTCGTCATGCTGAGGCCTCCACTCCTAGAGCTCGGCCAAATTACTGTGAGCATCGTCGGGCCTCCTCTCACTACAGAGAGTTATCTATTGAGGCCTCTGCTTGCCAGAGCTCCACTAGGACAGCATGTGTGAGTTGTAGGCTCTATGTGAGCCTCCTTACAAGACGTCCTGGGCATGGGGGAATAGTTAGGCCTCCTCTCGGTTTAGAGTCGTTATGCTGAGGCCTCCACTCCTGGAGTCTAACTATCTACTGCGAGTGTCATCAGGCCTCCTCTCGCTACAGAGAGTTATCTTAATTGAGTTCTCCGTTCACCAGAGCTCTGTTGTGATAACATCTGTGAGTTGTTGATTTTTGTCAGCCTTCTTACAAGATGTCTTTAGTGTGCGGCGCTATTAGGCCTCCTCTCATTTTAGTGAGTCGTCATGCTGAGGCCTCCACTTCTAGAGCTTGGCTAGGTAGAATGGAGTGTTCCTATGCTGCATCTCATTTGAGAGGTGTTGTATTTAGGCCTCCACTTTGCAGAGCTTCATCGGCCAGTTGGCTTTAATTGCTAGGCTCTAAATGGTTCAGCCATTTAGGCTCTCATCTCTTCAGCATAGCGCCGTGGGTATTCCGTTCCCTAAAAGCGCTCTCTAGCAGATGCAGCGTGGAGTTCCTATTCGAAAGGGAATGTCTCAGGTTACGCATGTAACCATGGTTTCCTGAGAAGGGGAACAAGGCGCTGTGTCCCTTTGCCATGCATCAGGAATTGCTGCACATCACCTTCAGACAAGAAGTGGATAGCATATTTTACAGGTGGCCATTTTAACTCTCGGGCACACCAGTCATGACGTCATAAGTTGCTGTCTGCCAATGTCAAGTTCATTGTCGTGTTATTACACATGCTTCAGACACCGGTCATGCCGAAGATATCCCTACAAAATTATCTCTGAGAGGCGCAGTGCACCGTTCCCCTTCTCAGGGAACCATGGTTACATGCTTAAACTGAGACATTTTTCTGTACCGGCATACATTTATATTGTTTATGGTAATCAATAGATGACCAATTCCTCCTCCTTTGTTTCTCCCGCAGACTGATGTCATTGTAAACACTATATCGGAGGACTTGGACCTCAGAAAAGGTGCCATCTCCACAGCATTACTTAAGACTGCTGGTCATCAGCTCCAATCAGAAGTCACCAGAATTGCTCGCTTAAAAAATGTGAATTATGGTGAAATGGTCATCACAAATGGTTATAACTTGAAATGTAAAAACGTTTTCCATGTAGTTTGCCCATTTTGGAAAGGCTCAGAAGATAAGGTGAGAAAAAAATGTTAATTGTAAAAATTGTAATTGAAATTTAACAGCTGTAATTAACTGTGTTAATGCTGGCTGATTTTAATATTAAATGATATCCCAATATGCCTCATATGTAAGCACCACATGATTATTTATATGGTACATTCTTTAAATATAATAATACATATATTTATTTACATTTAAAAGATAATCATTCAGATCATAAGAGATTGCCTGATAAAAGCAGAAAAGTGGAGAATGGCCTCAGTCGTCTTCCCAGCTCTCGGGACTGGGAATCTTGGCTTTCCTAAAGATCTGGTGGCCAGAATCATGCTGACAGAAGTCCGGAATTTTAAGCCTACAAACCTTCAAGAGGTAACTGTGATTGTGCACCCTTCTGACAGGGAGAGTGTAGAGGTGAGTGCCAAAACTAGATTCAAGAACCATAAAAAACACAAACAGTATGACCAATACTTTTATTGGTCTCACTTTATATTTGGTGTCCTTAAAGGATTAGTTCACTTGCAAATTAAAATGTCCTTATAATTTACTCACCCCATATCATCCAAGATGTTTAAGTATTTATTTCTTCAGTAGAAAAGAAATTAAGGTTTTTGATGAAAACATTCCAGGATTTGTATCTATATAGTTCTGCGATGCGCGTCCCAGACTTCACGTAATACGTAATAACGTTGAAAAGGTCACGCTTGACGTAGGCTCCATCTCATCTTCTCCTCCAAGATCAAAATCGTCTGACATCGTTGTTTTATCTTGTAAACTCGTTGAGTTGTAACTCCCTTTTTTGTAAACAGCGTTTGACTTAGTATTTGCACGTTCAACTTGTAAACACTGACTCGGTATTTCCGCCTACATCAAGCATGACTTTTTCAACGTTATTACGTATTACGTGAAGTCTGGGACGCGCATCGCAGAGCAGGCGAGCTTTTGTGTTTAGAAAGCATATACATTTATTATTTTTTTAAATGACCGATCGTTTCGCTAGATAAGACCCTTATTCATCGTCTGGTATCGTTTATAGCCCTTTGAAGCTGCACTGAAACTGTAATTTTGACCTTCAACCGTTTGGAGTCCATTGTAGCCAACTATATGGATACAAATCCTGGAATGTTTTCATCAAAAAAAATTATTTATTTTCGACTGAAGAAAGAAATACATAAACATCTTGGATGACATGGGGGTGAGTAAATTATAAGGACATTTTCATTTGAAAGTGAACTAATCCTTTAACTACTCTTTACTTTTTTTATCAAAAAATAATATTGTATTGCAAAACAATTTTGCTACGATTGAGATTGGATACGGGTAAGGGATACATACAGGTTTGGTGGTATGGGTAGGTTTAAGGGTGGGTTAAGGTGTAAGGGATGGGTCAACAATACAATTATAATTACAGATGTAATTACATGCAGGTCATTTTTAAAATAGAAGTACAGTGTAAAAACATGTATATACACAATAGATGCTTTGTATCAAATTATTGATTTAAATGTAAGTACATAGCTGTTAAGGCCACCTAATATAAAGTGGGACCCTTTTTTTTACTGTAAACTATTAAAAAAATATTTCATTTTAATGTTGTCTTGTATATTTTTCTGCTTTAATTTTTAGTGCTTTACTAGCATATTTAGACATGTGATGCCGGAAAAAATGTTTTCTGGCAAATCATCTCATACTTCTGGTAAGACGTTCTTATCTGCTGTCCATCACACTTATTTTTCGAGTAAATTTTGTTAAAATATTTATTCTGATAACAAATATATCCGACATTATGTGATATGTTTAGGATAGTAACAAAATAAGATCCTAGAGATTTTCCATATGTCTTTGTTTTTCTTTAGAGCGTGTTGGCAAAGTCTCCTCTCCGTCTCTTGGCGTGCACACTATGCAGATGGGTCAAGTGACTCTGGAGGTTTCTTCAGGAGACATAACTAAAGAAAAAATCGATGCCATAATTAACTCCTCAAATAAGACATTTTCTCTGAAAGCAGGTTAATCAAATTTCACACGTATTGTCTGACCTATTTCAATGCATCTCAGTTTCATTTATTGTTTATTTTACATTCAAAGATAATTATTATGTCTATTTCTCTTTGTAATCCAGGAGTTTCCAAGGCCATATTAGATGCTGCTGGAGTACAAGTGGAACAAGAATGTTCACAAATGGGTTTGTATTCCTTAAATGTACTGTTTCTTTTTGTTGGTGTATAGTACTTTATCTTTTTGAATACATACATTTTTGGCATATACTTCTAAACCGATCTAATTAACTTTAGATGCCATTGGTGAACATGTTTATTTTTCAATAGTGGGATCATCAAATACACAGCAAACAGAGATTGTGACTTCAGCTGGGCAGCTTCCATGTGGAAACATCATCCATGTTATTGGACACAGTAGTCCATCCAACATTAAGGATGTTGTTTTGTCTGTTCTGGAGTTATGTGAGTCACGGCAGATTACTTCTGTTGCCTTCCCAGCTCTTGGCACTGGTAAGATGATTTGTATTATTGATTGATTGATTGATTGATTGATTGATTGATTGATAGGGTGACCAGACATCCCATTTTCCCAGGACAGTCCCGTATTTCAGCTGTATTTTTAGTGTCCTGACTTATTTAAAAAAAAATCATCTTTTGTCCCATATTTCAAAATTTCTTTACGACTGGGTGATCAGAGCGAGTAGAAGTGTTCTGTCACATGAGAACAGCCTAATCAAAGGTAACTAAGCTTGTAGTAGAACAAAATTACCATCCAATCACAATTCATTATCAATTAACTTGCAGTTAGTGAAGGCGGAACATTTACATATTTAGCAGACGCTTTTATCCGAAGCATTATATTATATTATTTATTATTTTATATTATTATTATTATTCAGGCTATACATTTTTTGTCACTATGTGTGTTCCCTGGGAATTGAACCCACAACTTTTTGCGCTGCTAACACAATGCTCTACCACTGAGCCACAGGAACAGGCGGAATAATGCTGAATGACACTCTATAAGCGCTCTCTCTCGGCTGCACGCCCACTCGACCCCAGTTCTGCCTCAGTTCTCCTTGTGCCTTAATTGTCAAATACACACACAGCTGTCAAAATGTCCATCGTGTGGAATTTTTCACAGTAAATACAATATAACAATAACTATGTACGTGTGTGTCCTATATCAGCCACCCCCCCCCACTCCATTGAGTAATTAATGAATGAATGCAGCATGAGTTGTGCTAATTTACGTATTGTACAATTAATGAAAACATTTTTACTAACATTTCTTTGTGAATTATTCACTATTCATTATTCTTTTGTCTCTGACCCTTTAGGCCAGGGAGGTGCAAAACCAGCTGATGTTGCAGATGCAATGGTTGATGCAGTTGTTGATTTTGTAAAGAAAAAGAAACCAGTGCATGTACGGCTTGTGAAGTTTCTTATATTCCAGACGAACATGGTGGCAGACTTTCACCAAAGCATGATCAGAAGATCTGGTGAGAAATGTAGAGGAGGATACAGGTCTGCTTACTAGATTTAAAGGTCAGTAAAGATTAAAAAAAAGTATGCTAATCCCATCCATTCTTTTTTCTTGTCAAATACTGTAAATCATCCCTTGATGTTTTTGTTGAAATGTTTTTCCTATTAAACATGTACCCTGATAAAAAGACTTTATTGGAGGGGAAAGTTCAGAATTTCCCCCAAAGGAAGAATTTGTGATGGTGGGAGAAGATATCGAGCCAGCTGTGTTTCAACTGTGTGGGGAGACACCAGAGGACCTGAGAGAAGCCAAGGACATAATCAATAGCTTGATATCACGGGAGCATGTGACCATCCCAATCCGTGATCCAGCCATTGCTCATTTCACCAAGGAGGATGGAGAAATGCTGAATGGCATGCAGAGGGAGCTCACAGTCAGTGTCCGGCTTGAGAAGAAAGACCAAGACTCTGTCATCACACTGGAAGGTCTGACAAGAGACGTTCACACTGCAGAGAGTCGTATTCGGGACATGATCAGAAAGGTCGAAAGGAATGAAACCCGAAGAAGTGAGGCTTTTATAATCAGAAATGTGGTTAGGTGGCAATATCAGGAAAAAGGACTCGGCGTCAAAACTTTTGATTTGTTGACCAATTATGACCTGGAACAAGCCTGTCAGAAGAGACAGCCTACAGTGAAAATCAAGATTAATGATGATGAATATGAGGCTGATTTAGTTCTCAAAGAGGCCACAAGAGGGAGACTCAGGATTCCGTTAAATAGAGTAGAACTGGAAGGTGAGATCATTTTATAATTAGGACATTGACTTGATTGGCGTCACGTTAAAAGATGACATACTCAAGGTTGAGTTTGTTTTTTGTTTTGCTGTTGCAGCTATTTTCCATATCCTTAAAGATATAATAAACTATTTTCCATACTTCTTTATATCCATGGAGAAACTATACATTGATATAAAAACAAGCACAAAAACAATAAACTGCATGCTAAGACAGATATCAACCATCTTCAACCGCAGCCTTTATTACTTCTTTAGGTTGAAGTTTCTGTGGCCAGAGTCCAGTAACCCTAACAGCACTTAAACACATACTTCGCCAAGGAACAATTAAAATTAGTTTTGGAGCTTCAAAGTGCTGACTACAGTGTGATGATCAAAAAGGTGTTACTAGAAGATAACGGGTGTCACCAGCCTGCCTTAAATCCGTGCTGACAAGCCCCCATTTTCACACAAAAACATCTGTGCGAAGTCCATTGAACTGTCCCAAAGCCCTGATAACCTGTGGACGTCTGTGGTCAGATCATTTGAAAGAGATCAACCATCACACCCCCTGCAGTTTGCCTACAGAGCAAACAGGTCAATCGCAGCCTTGCTGGACAGACAGCTTATGTGAGGATCCTGTTTGAATGGCTTTTAACACATATCAGAATAAGCAAAATTCAGAGTGACAGACAGGCAAGCTTGTGACTGAAAATTCTCATCCAGCACCCTACCACCAGCACTGTAGGTTCTCTCCCCAGCTCTTCTCCTCTACCATGTGCACATGACCCCTCTGTATGTTTGCAGACACACCACACTGCCTCATTCAGGACGGCGACGGGCCAGGAGGTTAAGGAGCTGGCTGTCTGGTGAGTTTAACAACCTCAAACCAGTGGAGAAGGGTAAACCCCCCTGCTCTCCCCCACTAATGCCAGCATGGAGTCATTCTTAAACACTGAAGTGGGTACTTCATTGTGAGAAAGGCCAAGGTATTTCATTTTCAATTAAATTTAGTTAACTCTGCGAGGAGCTCCAATAGTGCTGACTCCCTTCTCTCCAAGAACTCTATAACAGGGCTGGCAAAATCACTCTGGACCCCGTGACTCCCTCTAACTGCTGCCGTCTGGCCACCATTGAGCACCAGAACGACCAGACACAGGAAAGTTTCTTCCCCCCAACAATGTTTGTGTATTTAATTTTTTCCATCTTCAGTGATGTACAGCTGTATTTAGTGTTTTTGCAATTTGTATATTGCCAGAATACCTAGCTTTGTCATATTCCTCGTATTGTCCAATAATGATTATGAGATCTCAGCTTCTGTTAGTGTTTTTGTTGTTGTTTTACATTGATTTGGTGAAACTATACATAATCAATAAATATATAACCTACACTCACTGACCACTTTATTAGGTACACCTTGCTAGTAAAGGGTTGGACCCCCTTTTGCCTTCAGAACTGCCTTAATTCTTCGTAGCATAGATTCAACAAGGTGTTGGAAACATTCCTCAGAGATTTTGATCCATGTTGACATGATAGCATCACGCAGTTGCTGCAGATTTGTCGGCTGCACATCCATGATCAAGAAAATATCCCCCACACCATTACACCACCACCACCAGCCTGAACCGTTGAGACAAGGCAGGATGGATCCATGCTTTCATGTTCTTTACGCCAAATTCTGACCCTACCATCTGAATGTCGCAGCAGAAATCGAGACACATCAGACCAGGCAACATTTTCCAATCTTCAAATGTAGCCTCCGTTTCCTGTTCTTAGCTGACAGGAGCGGCACCTGAGAGAAAAAAGATTTTCTCTTTTTCGGACCATTCTCTGTAAACCCTAGAGATGGTTGTGTGTGAAAATCCCAGTAGATCAGCAGTTTCTGAAATACTCAGACCAGCCCGTCTGGCACCAACAACCATTCCACGTTCAAAGTCACTTATATCCCCTTTCTTCCCCATTCTGATGCTCGGTTTGAACTTCAGCAAGTCGTCTTCACCACATCTAGATGACTAAATGCATTGAGTTGCTGCCATGTGATTGGCTGATTAGCTATTTGTGTTACCAAGCAATTGAACAGGTGTACCTAATAAAGTGGCCGATGAGAGTATGTAATATTTACTGGCAGAAATTACAGCAATTATTACAATGCTACATTACAATGACCAAAAAAAAAAAAAAAGAAAAAGAGAGAGAGAGAAAACACTAAAGATTCATCCAATCCTCAGAACTATTAGACTGTACCATTTAGCTGGTTTCCTGGTACTCACAATAAGATGTTTAATCTCATGGTTCCTTTATCGTAACCTACCTAATCAGCAGTTGTTTGTTTACATATATTGAAGTATCGTCTAACAAGGAAAATAGTTTTGATTATGTATATAGGGGATTAAAGCACAATGATTCAAATTAGACACTATTATGTAACAGTAAAAAAATTAATTATTGAAAAATAAAAAATCATTAGTGTAGATTCTAATTATTTTCTACATTTTGTAAACATCCTAAATTGAATATTTACTGTGGCTGTTTTAATATTTCTGTCCAATCTTGTACTTGACATTTACTATAAAATAATCACCTTAATATTTAAAGATAAAATAAGGAAATAATAAAAAATAAAATTGAATTTGTGAATTTGAATTTGTTGTAAGTGCAATAAGAAAGTATTCAGTTCTTGTCTTGGAGAAAAGTTTAATAGTTTTCTATTACAGTTTTTCTCACTCGCTTTTTTGGTACATTTCTGAGTTTACTACTGAAATTCTCAAAACCACTTGTTCAACCTTCTCACTTGTGTATATCATAGCAATTTCTCATTATTTTGAACAAATTGACATTCATTCAATTATGTACAATTGTCTGCTGTTTGCTGCATTATCAATTGCCTATGTCATGTTGATCCAAATGTATTATACTGTTCTCTGTTGAACAGTCTTACCCCCCAAAACTAGGCATTTTTTTTGCATAAGTCATTAAATGCAAAATGGTTGATCTAGTTGTCATAATTGTTATTATATATCAATCTCCAATGTGTCCTGAAATGTTCAATTGCACAGTTTAATCTTGAATTTCACTAATGAATGGTTGGATGTGGCACAGGCCTAACTAGAAAATTTAGCCCCAGACGCTACTGAACTGTCCCTTTGTTAAAAACAGGCCACACTTTGAGTTACATTGTAAAGTGATGCAGAAACAGAAGGGGGAAAATAGGAGGCCATGATGAACTTTAGTATAAACACTTACTCGCAAGTCATTTCCTCATTGACCAGAAGGAACAAGATGGATGAATATCCTCATCCCTTTATTGTAAAGGGAGACTGGAGGCCTGAAGACCCTGAAAGTGTGAAAGATAGACATCAGATTTACTTTCAGAGTAAGAAAAAAGTTCTGGGAGGAGACTGTGCAGTGCAATATGATGACAAATCTGCTATCTGTTTAATTGATCTCAGTAAATGCTAAGCACAAAACAAGCGCAACGTTAACAAAACAATTGTTTTTTTGCGCTATATAGCATGTAATGTTATGTAATGTAATCAAGCTGTTGAGACACAATACAATTTCAGGGTATGTGGGACAAATGTATGCAAACTCATAATTCTGTGAATCTTTCATTCAGATGGTTACTGCTGTTATCATAGTTACTACTCTTCATCTTTGTTTTAAAGTGTTGTGATTTATCTGAATCTGATTGGTTCCTGTTCAAGTCCGAGATTATTACACATTATTACCATTGACAATCAGCAAATCATGTTGAAAGTGTACAAACCCAGCAATGTGGAGGAATAGGCAGACAACGGGACAAAGAGTGAGTAGATATTTCACAGAATCCAAAATTAGGTATACTTATTTGAATTAATCTCTTTAGGGATGCAGTCAGGATTAGACATGCTGCAAACAACAACAACAACTATTATTATTATTTGCTGAACCTAATAGATGTAACAGATTATGTTTTAGCTGCTTATTGTAATTTTACTGCAAACTATAAAAAATACACCTACTATTGTCTTAAATAGTTGTTGTTTAGAAACTGATGTATGTTGTTGACCCATCAAAATAAAGTGTTAGAAGATATTAAGCAGACAGTCTACTGATACTGTAATGACTGCTAGTTGCAAAGTTACTTACTGTTAGTAAATTGTCTAAAGTGGACTATCGAAAGAAAGTGTGTTACCTGCAACCTTAGTGAAACTATAATTTTGTTGTTGTTTTGAAGCAACTAGGCAGGTCTGATGCATGTAGTCAGTTGCTTTATAAAGTTAGGTCCATCTTCCATGTGACCTTCTGTGTGCACTTATCAAAGCTATAGTACTTGTTTGAGTTAGTTTTATAAATGGATTCTGTGATGGGGAGTAACTAAATAAAAGGAGCGATAATACGAATTAACCTACATTTACATTTGAATCAGTTAATTTAGTTCAAAAACCTTTGCTGGTTCATTTGAATCGCTGTGGGGCTTTTTATGCTCTTTTTTATTTTCTTGTGCTTCTCACGAGGCACCGAACAATCAGTATTATGATTTTAACAACCATTTAATTTGATTTTGTTCAGCTAATGTCATATGATTTTATTATTCAGAGAAAACATTGCAAATGTATAGCTTTGTCTACCAGCATGAGTTGTCATCATTTGTATTCTGTGTGAGTACTGAGAAACGGAAAGAGATAAAGAGAATATTTGCAATTGTTTCAGCTACGCACCAGTATGATGATATTTGAAAAATACATGCTTCCTCCTTCTTTTCCCCTCCACACATTACCCCGGTTCTGTCAACACTGCACTGGCTCCCTATCAAATATTGTATAGATTTTAAAATCTTGTTAATTACTTATTAAACCCTAAATGGCTTAGCTCCTCAGTACTTGAGTGAGCTCTTATCACATTATAGTCCTCCACGTCCGCTGTTTTCTCAAACTCTGACCATTTCATAATACCTAGAATATCAAAATCGACTCCCGGCGGCAGATCCTTTTCCTATTTAGCGCCCAAACTCTGGAACAATCTACCTAAAACTGTTTGGGAGGCAGACACACTCTGTCAGTTTAAATCAAGATTAAAGACCCATCTCTTTAACTTGGCGTACACTTAACACACTAATACGCTTCTATTATTCAGATTCGTTAAAGGACTGTTAGGTTGCATTAATTAGATCAACCGGAACCAGGAACACTTCCCATAACACACGATGTATTCGTTACATCGTAAGAATAATGGCATCTATGCTAATATTTGTCTGTTTCTTTCTTATTCTGTTTCTCAGTCCGTGTCCGGATCAGATGGTGGATCGGTGCCGGGAGATGATACCTGCAGCCCTGATCATCGGTGGAGGCCTGGACACCTGGATGAGCATATCCCCAGTGAAGACCTCGACTAAAAATATAATAAAAAATAAAACAATATAACTAAAAATATAATAAAATACCTAACTACATAATTTAATTAAAACAATAAATAAACAATAATCTCCTGGCCAGAGGAGAATTGGCCCCCCGACTGAGCCTGGTTTCTCCCAAGGTTTTTTTTTCTCCATTCTGTCACAGAGGGAGTTTTGATTCCTTGCCACTGTCGCCTTTGGCTTGCTCAGTTGGGGAGACCTAATTTTCTAGTGATTATCATCAATTTGATTTCACAGATACTATTCAAACTAAAATAAGCTAGACAATGACATCTCTGATTTCTATAATGAAATGCCTTTAACTGAAAATTGAGTGCTTAATCTTATTATTATACATTACTGACACTCTATCCTCCAATTTGATACTAAGTGCTTTGACACAATTTGTATTGTCAAAAGCGCTATATAAATAAAGGTGACTTGACTTGACAAAGGCTTGTTCACAAGTGTGTGCACAATAGATAAAAAGGATAGAGCCTTTTTGTCTGATTTTGGTGAGTTTTGTCTCATTATTTTGAACTTGCTTTAGTTGTTTGTTTAATACCAGCTAATGGGCGTATGGCTAAAACCATAGATATACACCATTTAACAGTAATTATGAACAAGATATGAATGTTTATATGAAAGATGGAGTGGTGACTTTACAAGTGACCGCTCCACCCCTTTTTGAGTCAATTGAATGATGTTGCATGATGCTGTGGTTCCCAGTGTTTGCTAGTCTTTGTTATGATTTATACTGATAGATTAATGCAATTCCTTTATGATCTGTTGTGTAGGTAAACTCCAGTTCAGTGATAATGAACAAAAACTCTTCTGTGGTGTACGAGGAGAGGATGTACAAACTGCAAGTTATGACGGTGAGCCAAACCCAGACTGTGACTTTTATCTTTGTTTCAACTGTTCCTGCAAAGGCGACCTGTTACAGAGTGGATTCTCTGTAAACTTACTACCAAACCGTTGGAGTATCCGGATCTGTTTTTAACTGAACAAGGCATTGATTTTGATTGACTTAGTTTTTTTTTTTTGAACTGGAAATCTTTTTTTCTTCAACATCTTCCTGAACTGAATAGTATTCCACGACAAGAACAGAAATAGAATGGAATTTAAGTACCACACATAATAATTGTTTTATTTTCATTTCATATACAGCATCATTATATACGGTATGATTGTGTTTCACATTGTTTTGAGTTTGAAATTATCTTCCATGTAAAAGAAAAAGTATTATCTCTGGAAACTAGCGAAACTTAAATAGGTCTTTACCTATTAATCAGCTTTTAACTACTAACTAATTTACCTAAACCGATTATTTAACCCATGTGGATCCACTAAACCAGACTAATTCTAATTGCATTTATATTTACTATATGTCTTTTACACCTTACCTTTACTATTTACTTTGTATTACTTACCTTGTCTTACCTGCAGGATTTGTTTCATCCATTTTAACAATTGTTTTGTGTAGACTGTATGTACAGTCTTACAATTGATTCCACTTGTGTTACAGTTATCAGACGAAGATATTCATGATTCAGCACTGTAAAATTGTCAAGACGTATCTGCAAATAAATAGTGATTAAGAACATCATGATTCTGTGCATGAGGATAAACCTTTGTGAGGTGATATGTTTTTAATATATGCTTGTAAATGCTTTTGAAAATAAAAAGTGGTTACAGATCTGATTTAACTCTTCAGATGACTAGTAATTTGCTAAGACCTGATCACATTGTTGGGGGCCTTCAAGGAAAATGGTAAAGCAACACTAAAAACATTGTGCATGACCATCCTCTATGTCTGATACACTATTTAAAAATAAAAACTACATTTTTTATCAATGTCAAGTGTAATATAACTATTTGTTTTGGGATCTGCTACAGAAAAAAAACAGGCTTTGAAAGGATTTTTTTCAATAATCTTATTTATTTATTTAATTATAGTTCTGCTTTCAAAAGTAAATAAAAAATAGAAAACAGGCTGCACAAATATTTTATTAACTAAAAAAAAACCTTTGCCAATCAATGAGCGCCCTCTACTGCCTGATAATGGTCATTTTATTAAGCATTTGATCATGCTGTTAAAGACCACAACAAAAACCTTTGAAACGTTTTAATTGGTTTACATGTTAATAAAAATAAAACCTAAACAAGTAACCTACAGGGAACGTTCTCTTGTTTGGTTCCCCCAAAAAAATAACCAAATGTGAACTTACGGGAACGTTAGGGAATTTAGTTGTGTTTGGTATTACATAACAGACAAATTACAACGGCATAGAATGGTTCAATTCTTGTGATGCTATCTTACAAACAATGAGCTGTTTATCCTGTTCATATTTGCTCTGCTCACTTTTGTGCAGATACATTAGGCCTGCCACAGGATGCAGTACAACTGCTGCAGGGTATTTTTGTAAGGGGTGCCAAAGGATTTACATTATAACTGGGTATTTTTGTAAGGGGTAGGTTATCCGTCTTGAACCCGTGACGTTACATAACAAATGCTCGATTTGGAGGTAGGCCTTCGAGTTTCCTGGTGAACGTGAAGGCAGCAGACTGTTTAACAATCAAACATAAAACTAGCTACGATAACTGGCTATTATTTTGCCTTAGGCCTTCGCTACTGTGTTTATCGGCTGTTTTGGGGTCAACGTTTATATAAATAATCGCACTGCTATCGTGCCTGAGTTAAAAAAAAAAAAACAGACAACACTCAGTTTCAGGGTAAATTTACGCAGAAACGAAAGTGAAAGTGAGGGCGTGATCAGCTATATAAACTCTTGACTCGCAAGTCATTCCCTAGTTTATCAGAAGGATCACGATGGGCGAATATTATCCCATCATTGTGGAGGGAGACTGGGGGCCTGAACACGCTAAAAGTGTGAAAAATAAACTTCAGATTTATTTCCAGAGTAAGAAGAAATCTCAAGGAGGAGACTGCGTCGTGCAATATAATGAAGGAAGCAACTCTGCTACGATTCTGTTCAAATCGTCTGACAGTAAGTGCTGAACACAAAATGTCGACAAACAAAGTTTTGTTATCAAGCTTTCCAGACACCTAAGGTCATTTCGGGCTCAAATACAAAGTGCGACAAATACTAGCAAAGTTAGCATTATATAATCTGTGAATTTTAAAGTTGAAATTGGCCTATCATTACCAGCTAACAAGGCCAGCGGACCAGTGGCAGAGTTGGACAAATATAAACACACGTGACACAACAATAACATATTTTATTAGGGTTACATTAAGAAACAAGCCCTTAGATTAAAAAACAAATAATATAAAAACGGATAACACTGTATTTGTACGTGTCCTTGTTACATTGTTTCTATAACAGAAGCCTACCTGTTGTTTTTACATGTTACAACAATCACTGTAACAAGGACACATTAAAATAAAGTGTGACAAAATATATATATTTTTTAATACAGATATTTAAAAATACATTTACCTAGTATAATATAAAGAATATATATACACATATACCAAAAACATGTAAGATATGTTAACGTAGCCTATTCATTTAATACTGCTCATACAGTGGCCCTCAATTTATTTAGATGTCAAAGACTTGTTAAATATTTGTAATATGTTATATATTTAAATGTAATTTTGTAACTGATGCATTTTGATATATAGGAGAAATATACTACTGTGGGGAAAAATGCATAGTTTTAAAGAGCTTCATGTGTCTGTTTCCGTAAGTCAGCACTTCTCTTAAGAAACCACTTGTGGCGTCTCTCTGTTGTATCTCTGTCCTGAAATCACAGAACATTTATTATCAATATGTGTTTACCAAGCAATAGCCTTCCAGTTTAACCTAATTTTAGTTTGTGCACCATGAAAACGAAGTCAATGATTAAGCAGAGGCCACACTTTTATGGAAAGCAGATGGGGCCAAAAGTCATTAAACAGAACGTGTGAAATTTGACCGTGTCAATGTCAGTCTTAATGCGGCAATTTTGAATGAGTCTTTTTAGTACAGTAGACAAACACATTCTGGCTGTGTTAAGGCATCAGTTATCATTGTGTTTCTTTGGTACATGTAAAGACACAGTTTTGCCTCGTTAAGACAACAAATTTGAACATGTCTCTCAACTCGCACACATTCTGGCCATGTTCAAACGTGTAATACTTTTCAAAGCAAATACCTATAGATTTACCCACATAATAATGCTTTCTTTAATTCACTGCAGCATTCCTTTACTGATATATTCAGTGTTAGAATAAAGTAACGTATATTACAGTGTAAGTTAATACTTTTCTACGAGGAAACGAGGAAAAACTTTTCGAAACTATAATATAAGCCATTGTCACATCATTGTTAATCATCACATTATAATCACATTCGTTAATATCACGTAACATGATATACTCTACATTATAGCTTACTGTGATGCTTTCTAAGTGTTGTGATGTATCTGACTAAGTCTGATGGTTTGTGTTTAAGTTCAAGATAGCGTGCTTTCAAAGGCAGAACACATTATTACCATTGACAATCAGAAAATCAAGTTGAAAGTGTACAAACCCAGTGATGCAGAGGAACAAGCAGACAACACTGGACAACATGTGAGTAGACTTTAGGACTTTAGGTCCAGAATTAGGACCACAGTGCTTTTACAATCAAACCTCAGATGAGTGGCTCTGTAAATAAAACCCTTTAGATTGCATGAAGTCACTATAAATGAACGAAAAGGTCTATCATAAAAAATATATATATTAATATAGTTTTACGGTTGCGATATATTTGAATTTGAGAGTTTTTCCAAGAAGATGGTTGTCATTTCTCCATATTGTTGAAAAGGCTGGAGTAGAGACCAGTTATCTAAACATACTTGTTTAGTTCTCCATTTAAATAATTGTAAATGCTTTATGTTTGTGTGATTTCAGACGGAGCAGGCATATGGATATCAGGAACCAAGTAAGTAAATCATCTGAACTTTGGTCTCTGGCTGCTTACGTGTATGTAATTGTTATTGGTTACGTTTTTTTATGTTATTGCGGAAGTACTAATTCATTTTTGATGGTAAATATATAAGTTATGTAGTTAATAATTGATACAAAATTGTATTTTGTTTGTTAACTGTATCTGATACTGCTAGCTGACTATACAAACAATATTTAGCATTGAAATTTAATAAATATGTCAGTTTTATTTTGCCTAAAGATCAAAGTGCCTCTCAGACTGATGTGGATGTGAAGAAGCCTCAAGAGACAGGTGCTGTGGTCCTGGAGAACCTTCCAGATGATGTTAATCAAGATGTTTTGACTCTTTTGGTGGAGAACATCAGCAGTCTTTCTGAAAATGACTTTAGCATGGAATTAATACCAGAATTAAGAAAAGCTGTTGTGACCTTTAAAAATCCCAGTTGTAAGTTATCCTTTAAAATATACATTTTATATTATTTGTCATAATTTAAACATATTTGTATGTCTTTTTGGACTCTGGAAAGTATTGTATTTAAGTTTATATGGCTGAAATTATTATTATTATTTTAACATAATATCTTTAATATTTTGCTTGTATACATACTTGTATGTTGTTATTATGGCTTGATTAAATGTGTCTGGCACTTTCAGTAAAATTTAATTTTGAAAAAAATGTAACTTAACAGCTGCAGAAAAGTTCCTTGAGGACAGCAGGGGACATGGAAAGTTCAAGCAGTATAATCTGAGGGCCCATGCGCTGGAGAGAAGCACATGTGTGCGAGTGGAGAATCTTCCAGCTGAGGCCAACAACAACAAGATGCTGCTGGAACTGTATTTTGAGAAATGGGGCGGTCCAGTAGAGGAAGTTATCACAATTCCATCAGAACAAGCAGCCATAATTATTTTTAAGGAGGAAGAAGGTAAATACATTTGCTGTTGTTGATAGTCTTTGCTATTACAGTTAAGACTAGACTAAGTAAAACTTGTCAACATCAATGCATTGATTTACTATGCCTATGTCTTTCATTCTTTTCAGCCAAAGAGAGAGTTTTGAAGCAAGAGAATAACATCTGTGATGTTCCAGTCAAGATATATCCCTACTTTAAATCACTGGATACAATCTTGTATGGTGGCAAAAGACCCCATCTGAAGCTGCCTGAACCCATTACAGTCAGTGTACATCCTGCCATCAGGAAGTTCATCCTCAAGAAAGAGCAGATTTCCTCTATTAAAGACCAGATGAGCTCACACTTCTGCCAAATAAACATGGATAAACCTGAAGTTTTGCTCAGTCCTGATCCAGCATTACTGAAACAGAAAGGAGTAACCAGAAGACACATTGATGGCTGGAGTAAGAATGCCATTGATGCCTTCAAGAATATATCTCAAACTACACAACATCTGAGTGGCCCGTGTCACACGTCTTGTGGTCTAAAGTGGAGAGTGATGTTAAGGAATTAGTGAAAGATCAGGTTTTCATAGATGCCTCTAAAGAGGTGCTAACACTGGCAGGAATGACCCATGAGATAATTGGACTGAAGTCCATACTGGAGAAAATTTTAGAGAGAGCAACAAATCAAATAGAAAGAGAGAAGAACAGTGTGACAGAGTACATGGAGATTTCTCCTGCCATGTACTCTCTGCTTGAACAAGATGGCCTGAATAGTGCTAAGGCTGTTTCTCCACATCTGCAAATTGACTACAACAAAAAAATGAACAGATTAGATTTATCAGGTCTTCATACAGAATTGCTCATTTTCAAGAATTGGGTCCTTGAGAAGAATATAAACATGAAACAGAAGCACTTACAGATTAACCATTCAATTCTGGAGTTCCTGAGATCAGTGGATTGTGATGAAATGTCAAGAGATATCTTTATATCTCATGGAATAACTGCTGTCTACACAATCGAAAATGGAGAGGTTGTTGTGATTGGGAGCACAGAAGGAGCACTTTCTGAGGCAGAGAAGAGAGTGAATACAGTTCTCACAACCAAAGACCTCATTGTAGAAGATCAGGGTGTCCTTCAAATGCCAGAGTGGCAGGATCTCAAAAAACAATTGCAAGAATTGTTCAATACTTCCAAAAAGACATCTGTGATTACACATTTATCTAAACAGAGAGACAAAGTAACGGTGACTGGATTCAGAGAACCAGTGATGGAGGTCAGTGAAAACTTAGGATGTTTCATTGAGAAACACACTAGAATTGAAGAAACTGTTCGTGTCAAATCACATGCCGCGGTTGAATTCATAAAAGACAGAAAATCACAACACTGGCAGAATTTTATTAAGTCTGATGAGGTGAAAGTCCATTTCGATTCAAAACGACCCTGGATCAAACTATCTGGAGAGCGTACATTTGTCCAGCCAGCTCTGACCTTCTTTAAAAGTTTGGCAGATGGTCTCTACACGGACACACTGATAATTAAAAAGGCAGGAGCAAAGAAGTACTTCTTGGAGCAGGGTAAAATTATGCTCTCAATGCTGTTGAAGGAAACAGGATTTGTGGTGGTTCTTCAGGAAGATGATATGCTGGAAGAGGAAGAAGATAAATTTACTGAAGGAAGTTTTGAAGACTTTGGCCAGGTCTCTTGTGAGGTTCGAATTCCAGGAGGAGTAACTGTTACTGTCAGGAAGGCAAACATTTGCAAGATCAATGTTGATGCTGTGGTCAATGCGGCTAATGAAGATCTGAAGCACATTGGTGGATTGGCTTTAGCACTTCTCCAAGCTGCTGGACCAAGTCTGCAGCAAACCTGTGACCAACACACAAAAGCAAATGGACCTCTGAAGCCTGGGGAAGCTATCATCACTGATGCTGGTCGTCTTCCCTGTAAATATGTGGTGCACGCTGTTGGACCTCGCTTCAGTGATTCAGACAGACGTACCACTGTGCAACGCCTGAGACGTGCTGTGAGGGAAAGTCTGAACCAGGCGTCAAGCAAAAACTGCTCCTCCATTGCAATTCCAGTTATTAGCTCAGGGATATTTGGTTGTCCTCTTGATCTTTGCACTGAATCGATCGCTAAGGAGGTGTGTGAGTACATCAAATTTCATAACCACGGAGGCTCCAATAGCACATTAACTGAAATTCACTTGGTTGACAATAATGGTGACACCGTGAAAGCCATGACTCAAGCTGTCAGAAAGGAATTTGCTGCTCATAACCCCAAAATGTCTTTCCCTCATCAAGCCAAACCCCATAGTGACTATGGACAAGGCTATCGTGGAAATAGTCGTGAAAACTATGGTCAAATAAACCAAGAGTTTGAAGTTGTCAAAGGCCATGGTAATAGAGACTTTGAACACAAAGCACACTGGAGAAATGAAACTTCAAGCTATGGTGGCAGATCAGATAAATCCGAAAGCTTGAGTGTTATTGAGACCAAAACTACACAAGAGGGACTAAAAATCATTCTGAGCAAAGGGAACATCCAGGATGCGTGTGTAAGTGAATCTAAGATTACTTGTTATTGTAGAAATATGAAGATAGAGTTATTTATTTTGACTGAATGCAGTAAAAAGTATCCTAAAAAACCTTTATACAAGAAATATCTATTTGAGAAGCAACCCTTCTTAAGATATTATACTTGAAAAAGTCCTCTCCCTTTACAAGTGTATCATTTGTTTCTTCTGTAGGCTGATGTCATTGTAAACACTATGTCAGAGGACTTGGACCTCAGTAAAGGTGCCGTCTCCAAAGCACTCCTCCAGACTGCTGGTCATCAGCTCCAGTCAGAAGTCACCAGAGCTGCTCGCTCAAATAATGTGAATTATGGTGAAATGCTCATCACAGATGGTTATAAACTGAAATGCTCCAAGGTCTTCCATGTAGTTTGCCCATTTTGGCACGGTGGACAAAGCTCAGCAGATAAGGTGAGGCATACATTTAATCAACCTTTATCAAATGTATCTTTGTTTTTCGATCAATCATTTTTATGTTAAATTTAAATTGGATAATGCAAATGTGTCCCATATGTAACTTATGTATTTAGATGGTACTTTCTTAAAAATAATATATATATTTATCTACATTTTAAAAGGTACTCATTCAGATCATTAGAGATTGCCTGAGAACAGTAGAAACACAAGGAATGGCTTCAATCTCATTCCCAGCTATCGGGACTGGGAATCTTGGCTTTCCTAAAGATTTAGTGGCTAGAATCATGCTGACAGAAGTCCAGAAATGTAATTTCACAAACCTTCAAGAGGTAACTGTGATTGTACACCCTTCTGACAAGGAGAGTATAGAGGTGAGTGAAATAAATTTAGATTGAATTTAGATATTCTAACCTAGTTGCTCATGTTAATGTTATCTTCTATATTTCTGTGCTTTATCTATTAGTGCTTTACTAGCATCTTTAGACATGGGATTCAGGGTCCCATCACAAAAGGAGCACACCGACATATCATGCCTAAAATGAATCCTTTTGCCAAATCAGCTCAGACCTCTGGTAATGGTTTCTTGAAATCCATCACACTCATTTATTTTTTTCTGTTGTCACAGAAAACATATTGAACATTATTATGAATATATTATTTTCTTATAATTAGGGGTCATTGGCAAAGTCTCCTCTCCCTCTCTTGGCGTGCACACTATGCAGATGGGTCAAGTGACTCTGGAGGTTTCTTCAGGAGACATAACTAAAGAAAAAACTGATGCCATAATTAACTCCTCAAATCAGACATTTTCTCTGAAAGCAGGTTAATACAACTTTACATACATGGTTACTTATTTTGGTTTCATTTAAAACTAATTTCACATTCAAAGAGAATTATTAAGTGCCACTTTTTATTTGTAATCTAGGAGTGTCCAAGGCCATTTTAGATGCTGCTGGAGTGCAAGTTGAACAAGAATGTTTACAGACGGGTTTGTATACTTTCAAATTAGCCATTTCTTCTAATTGATATTGAAACAGAGATCTGTTAAGCTTAAGATGCCATTGGTAAACATGTTTTTCCAATAGTGGGATCATCAAATATACAGCAAACAGAGATTGTGACTTCAGCTGGGCAGCTTCCATGTGGAAACATCATCCATGTTATTGGACGCAATAGTCCATCTGACATTAAGGATGTTGTTTTGTCTGTTCTGAAGTTATGTGAGTCACGACAGATTACTTCTGTTGCCTTCCCAGCTCTTGGCACTGGTAAGACGCTTTGTGCATTCTTACTTTTCTACACCTAGTGGTTGCAGTATATTGATGATGTATTTGTTTATTTATGTATTTATTTTTTAATTTTTGGGGTAAATATGTCTCTAACCCTTTAGGTCAGGGAGGTGCAAAACCAGCTGATGTTGCAGATGCAATGGTTGATGCAGTTGTTGACTTTGCAAAGAAAAAGAAACCAGTGCATGTACGGCTTGTGAAGTTTCTTATATTCCAGACGAACATGGTGGCAGACTTTCACCAAAGCATGATCAGAAGATCTGGTGAGAAAGTAGAGGAGGATAAAGGACTGCTTACTAAAATTAAAGGTCAGTAAAGAAATATAATACTCTTTACATCTATTTATGTGAATACTGTACATTTAATAAACAATAATTGATCCCTCTTTTCTTTCTATAACACCTGCAGACTTCTTCTGGTCAGCAAGTTCAGACTCTTCTGCAAATGAAGAGTTTGTAGTTGTTGGTGAAGTAATTGAGCCAGCTGTGTTTCAACTGTGTGGGGAGAGTCCAGAGGACCTGAGTGAAGCCAAGGACATGATCAGCAGTTTGATATTACGGGAGCATGTGACCATCCCAATCCGTGATCCAGCCATTGCTCATTTCACCAAGGAGGATGGAGAAATGCTGAATGGCATGCAGAGGGAGCTCACAGTCAGTGTCCGGCTTGAGAAGAAAGACCAAGACTCTGTCATCACACTGGAAGGTCTGACAAGAGACGTTCACACTGCAGAGAGTCGTATTCGGGACATGATCAGAAAGGTGGAAAGGAATGAAAACCGAAGACGTGAGGCATTTTTCATTAGCAGTGTGGTAAAGTGGCAATATCAGGAAATGGACGGGGCATCAAAAACTTTGATATATTGACCAATTATGACCTGGAACAGGCCTTTCAGAAGAGACAGCCTACAGTGAAAATCAAGATTAATAATGTTGAATATGAAGCTGATTTAGTTCGCAAAGTGGCCACAAAAGGGAGTCTGAGGATTGAGCTGAACAGAGTAGATCTGGAAGGTGAGATGATTTTAGTAATAAAAAAATAACAGTTAGTCATTAGCTGGATAAAGATGTCTGTTAGAAGGCCATTAAATATTAGTTTGTGGTAATGTTTGCGTTCACAGTTGCAGCTCAAAGATCTTTGCCTTCACACTGGGAGGACATGAAAGGACAGTCGGTTGTTCTTGTAAAACTCACAGCAGGCTCAAAGGAATATGCAGATGTGGAGAAGGAGTTCACAAGCACCGGACTATCCAGCAACAGTATCATTACAGTAAGACAATACTGAGAGGGAGGAGTAATGTGTATTTAATAGTTTTAAAAAGTTCTGTTGTCTTAAATTTAGTACAATGGTGTAATTTTTATTTGTCTTTAGATTGAAAGAGTCCAAAACAGTGCACTTTGGAGAAACTACATGATCAAAAAGGAGGAACTGGAAGACAAAAACAAACACACAAAAAATGAAAAGCATCTTTTCCATGGCACTGGCCCTGATAAGACAGATCAGATCAACAATCACGGCTTCAATCGCAGCTTCGCTGGCATGCATGGTATCAGTCAAATTTAGTATAAACTTTATTTGTTCTTGTATCAATTTGTCTTTAAATCAATAATGTATTACTCTTACTCTGTTTTTAGGAGCCATGTATGGGAATGGTACATATTTTGCCGTGGACCCAAATTACTCAGCCCAAGGCTACTCTAAACCTGATATCAATGGACACAAACACATGTACCTCGCCAGGGTACTTGTTGGTGATTTCACTAAAGGAAAACCAGGTCTTCCTGTCCCCCCTGCGAAGAGCTCCAGTAGTGCTGATCTCTTTAACAGTGTGACTGATAATATGACCAACCCAACCATGTTTGTGATCTTCAATGATGTACAAGCTTACCCAGAATACCTAATCACCTTCCAGTAATGATTATGAGATCTGTTTCTGTCAGCTGGTGTTTTTGTTGCTATTTTGATGAAGTTGAAAACAATATAAAATATTTACTTGGAGGAATTACAGATATTGATAGAATAATCTTTGCTGTGTAAATAAAAATATAAATGTGAGAGAACCATAAACCTACTTCATACTTTAGTGGTTTAATCTAATGGTTCTCTTCTAACCTTATAGGGTTAATCAGGGGTTTGTTTTTATCCTGCCAATTTAACATATTGAGTAAAAGCCTACTAAAAAAATGGGTTCAAGCTAATCATTTCTGCTTTACAGGGGATGAAAGACCACTGTAAGACCACATCTGATTAAAATGAAATTATGTAACATTAAATTTAACAAAAGTCTTGACTGAAATACCATTTAGCAAATAAAACATTAATTGAAACCTACTTTAATCATTTCAATGATTAAATGTTTATGTTACTAATCACACTACATCTCTATAAAGTTGCAGTTAACTGCTAGAATTAATTTTTTTAGGTGTGTGTGAAGAGTATTAAACTGTTTTTGTTCTTAAAATCACAAAACATAAAATATTATTAAAACATTGTTTGTAAAACATATATATTGTTTTGGTGATTATGTCAGTCAGCTCAGCAGGATTGATATTTAAGTTGTACTATAGGTGATTGGTTTATCAGAGCGATCATCACTATTTATCTCACTGATGCGGAGACTCTGGGTTCGTACCATAAGGTAAACTCATATTACTATTATTACATGTAAACACCACATTTACCGGCTTTACGTGGTGCAAGGGAAACTATAATGATGCATAGTGCTTAAAGCCACGTTAAAATTAAATGTTAACGGCCACATGAAGCTGTTAGAAAACAATATAGATTTAGGATTTCCTAGAAGCAAGGATCAAATAACATTGTGTAACCAACCTAACAAAATGAGCTGAAATATGGTGCTTAGTTCACTAAAATAAGTTTAATCTTACCATATCCAAAAACTTGCTCACTCTGCTGTTATTTAAACGATTGAATATGCGGCTATACATTTTTAATTCATGTTAATCAAGGAACTGTTGATTTTTAATGCACCTCATTTCGAAATGTACAGAAATACATGTTTTCAAATGTCCTTCTGTTATGATTATTTCATTTATTCACTATACTATTTATAACTAATGTCTCATTTCAGTTTTAGTTTGGCTCTAGTTTTGTATTTATTTATTGCAGTTTATATGAAACGATTCATGTAGCGTGGATTAAATCCTTTTCACTGAACGTTAAAAGTAAGTTTGAGAAGTTGTCGGGAGCGCGGTGCTGGTGACGTTGAAGTCGAGCGACCGTGGTGCAGTAGTTCGTTTATACAGTATATTACACAGAGTTACACAGAGCTTATGTTTTGCAATAATCCAAAAGCCTATGAAAAAATCCTATTGGATTTTTGTCGAGGGAACCAGTTTCATGCTAACAGCCGATCCACCTACAGTGACGTCATAGTATACTCTATTGGCTTGTTTCAGATTGTCCTCGTGGCGCAGATCACTTCACCCTAGACCCTCCCATGCTCCCACATTTGATTTTAGCGAATCAATATTGTTTTATATATATTTTGGCCTCATGTGATTGGACCGTTCTCGACTGTCAAATAGGCGCAATCTCTCTTCCGAGATGAAAGTAAATTCGACAACAAAATCATTTCACAAGGCATTCAAATGAAGAATTGTAAAAAAACAACAACAACAAAAAAATACAAATACAGACCATATGAGTTGGCGAGCAGGATGCGATGTAAGTCATGCTCTTTATTGCTTTTCCTGATTGTTATTTCATAGTAGGCTCAGTGGTTAGAGCGTTGCATTAGCAGCGCAAATGTTGTGGGTTCGATTCCCAGGCAACACATGTACTGACTAAAAAAATAAATGTATTGCCTGAATACTCTGTAATTGCCTGTAAGTCGCTTTGGATAAATGCAAATGTTATTTCAAAGTCTTGTCACCGAAGCGTTGACAATGAGGTAATTATAGGCAATAGAACGATTGAGCCAATCATCGAGATCCAAGCACATTTTGCTCGTGTAGATCATGTAGTTATACAATGGTTGTCTCTTTTCAAGTAAATTATGAGTTTTTATGTAAGGATTATTATGCAAATATGTTAATAATGTAGTGTCCCATATTCAGTCTGACATATGATGTCTGACAACTTTAATAATATATTGTCAATAACAGTAAAATTAAGATAAAAAAACACAATGGTCTAAATGCAGTGGTGGACGAAGTACACAAATCAAGTACTTGAGTAAAAGTACGGATACGTATAATAAAATATTACTCCAGTAAAGTGAAAGTACTGCTTTTTCAATTTTACTCGAGTGAAAGTACAAAAGTACTAGATTTTTATGTACTTAAGTAAAAAAATATGATAGATAGATTTATTTTCCAATTCTATATAGACTACTTTAATTAATATTTATATTAGCACATATTTTTTATAATCCTACTGTTCAAAATACCTGGGATTTTCCCAAAATAAACCACTATATGTAGTCAAGATATATATTTTGTTGTTGATATGGACTACGTTGATGAGAGTGATGTAGTAATGTTCACTGTGAAGCTTACCTGCGTGTACATAGAGAAAACAGATTTGACCATCTAATTACACCAGAAAGAATAAGTGTTTTAAAGCTTGTTGTTTTGCAGAACGTCAGTTATATATAAAATGAGAATAAGGCCTGAAGTTAGGAAGAACATTTTAAGGAAAATATAATTATATTTTCATAATGATTTTTTTCTTGTCAAACCTCGTCTGTGTGTAAAACACCCCTGGCCAAATGCCCCCAGAGGGCATCACTTCCCACTCTGATAATTACTGTATTAGCATGTTCTGAACAACACATCCTTTCTTTTTACCTCAGATTAATCTATCTAGTGGTTGAATAAAAATATTTGGACTTTATATCTAAAATTTCCTCAACTTACACCAGCAAGCTTGTTAGCTAGACAGTTAGTATCAGGTAACAATATTTACTTATTTTCAGTATGGTTATGAATAAACATTCATATCTGTCTACTCGGCTAGTTGATTTAAACAATATAAAAAATTATACTGTTGATAAAACAATATAAAAATAGACATCACATATGTCAAATGCGTAGCATTTTAATAAAACTGCTAACGTTACAGCATGGGGAATATGAACGTGCATGAGTTATTTTATTTAATCTGTGTTATTTTAATGTTTCGTTTTTTGACCTAAAACTTAGAGACACTGCAATTGATCTGTCTGCATTCAAGCATTTCAGTGGGCTTAAATAGATCACCCTTTAAGCAGATTTAGTTCACAAACAACTGACAGTTTTGAGCTAAATGTTATTTTCAGTTACAATAATTAATTCTAAAATTCGACATTAGTAACTTACTTTTCGCAGCAACGGTTGCGCACGCGCGCCCGCGCGCTCACAAGATCTCCGGTTCTTTACTTGTGAGTTCAGTTCACTGAAGACTCGCTCTAAACGGTTCATTTGAATCAAGTGAGTTTTCGACTTTAGAACAGCTGCAATCGTATCTTTCCATTTCGTGAATGAATCGTTTGTTGCGATCTGCGAACCGATTGAACAGGTTCATTGAAAATAATTAGTTTGTTCATGAATAAACCACGGCTTCTGCGTCTCGGAGCACGTGATGTATTATAAGGAGTAACGATATGTTTTTATGAAATTAGTTGAAGTAAAAAGTACGATCTTATGCTTTGGAATGTAGTGAAAGTAAGAGTAAAAGTTACTCAAAATAAAACTACTCCAGTAAAGTACAGATACTTGAAAAATGTACTTAAGTACAGTAACGAATTACTTTTACTTCGTTACTGACCACCACTGTCTAAATGTCCTAGAGATTAGTTTTTGCATACTAATTTAATTTGGACTTTATTAAACCTGAATTGGCAAGAATTGATATGCAATTTTTTTTTAATAAAAAGTAAGTTTATTGAACTATTTTCATTTTCTATCATGAATATTTTGCTATGGCTCCCTATGTGTCAGGATATATACTCGATCACAAGATTAGAAGTATTCAGAACAACTTTTATTGAAGCTTTCGTTGGACTGCAGGTAAGTTCAGATGCACAAACAGGTACTGTGAGAATAATACTGAAGAATGACCTTCCTCTCTCTTCCAGAGAACGGTAGACTGGAATGTGGTATGAGTGCACGATTTAAGGAATGCCGGACATGGAACACCAAGGGGGGTGTGGAGTCTCAGGACGAGGGAAACAGGTGCGTAACACAAGGTGGTACTGCAGGAACAAACTGGAAGTATATCTGGAACAATAGTTCTGAAATACACAGAGAGCAGGTTAGTGGATCTTTCCTAATTCAAGGTTCGACAGGGAATGGAGGTGAAGTGTGTTCCTTAGTAGTGCTCAGTGATTGTTGGATTGCTGGCAGGTGCTGGTGATTAGTATTCAGGAGAGTGTGATCTTTGTGTTGTGGATGTAAATGAGCCTGATTGATTCCTGACATTACCCCCCCCCTCCAGGGTCTGCGCCAGCGGACCGAGGACCCCGACGTCGTGGTGGTCTGCCTCGAGGTCGGGGGGCTGGTCGATGTGGATGCTGTTGGTGGAATTCAGTGAGCAGAGCCGGGTCTAGGATATCGTCTCGGAGAACCCAAGATCTTTCTTCTGGCCCATACCCTTCCCAATCGACAAGGTATTCCAATCGACCACCCCGACGTCGGGAGTCCAGAATTTCATGGACAGAATAGATGGGATCTTCTTCGATGGTGGGTATGGAAGGAGTGTGGTCAGGATCAGGTTCTGTGGTGGGAGGAAGAATAGTGAGGTTTCAGGAGTGACACATGAAAAACTGGGTGAATCTTGAGGTGAGGGGGGAGGAGGAGCTTATATGTGACTGGATTGATTTGGTGGAGAATTTCGAAGGGTCCGATATATCGGGGACTTAGTTTACGGCAGGGCTGACGTAGACGAATGTCTCGTGTCGAGAGCCAGACAAGTTGGCCAGGTTCAAATGTGGGCGTGTCATTTCGTTGTGTATCCGCAAATCTTTTATGTCTGCGTATGGCCTGCTGGAGATGACGGTGGGCGTCATTCCACACTCTCTCACTCTCTCGAAACCAGTAATTAACCGAAGGGACCTCGGAAGGCTCACCGGACCACGGAAACAGTGGTGGCTGGAACCCAAGGAAACATTGGAAGGGAGTTAGTCCGGTGGTGGTCTGATGCAATGAGTTTTGGGCGTATTCTGCCCAGGCGAGGAATTGATTCCATGTGTCTTGATGGTTTTGACAGAACGTACGGAGGAAACGATTTATCTCTTGAACCTTTCTCTCAGTTTGTCCATTAGCCTGAGGATGGTACCCCGATGTTAAACTTATCGTAACTCCGAGAAGAGAAAAGAAAGCTTTCCAAACCCGTGAGATAAACTGGGGTCCTCGATCGGACACAATGTCCTCAGGGATGCCAAAATGACGAAAAACCTGGTTGAAGAGACTCTCAGCTGTCACAAGGGCTGTAGGGAGACCTGGTAAGGGAATCAGTTTACAGGCTTTGGAGAATCTGTCGACTATAATGAGAATGCAGGTGTTGCCTCCTGATGGAGGTAAGTCGGTAATGAAATCAATGCCAAGATGTGACCATGGCCGTTGAGGAATTGGTAGAGGTAAAAGTTTCCCAGAAGGTAAGTGACGTGGAATCTTCGATACAGCGCAAACTTGACATCCCTGGACGAAACGTTGTACTTGCTCTCTCATGCCTGGCCACCAATATCGTTGTTGTAGAAGGGTGTAAGTTTGTGTTGCTCCGGGATGACCTGTACCAACTGACGAATGAGCGGATTCGATGAGAGGTAGACGATGATCGTTGGGAACGTACGTGAGGTTGTCAGGGCATCCCGGTGGGGTAGGTTCTTGTCTTGTAGCTTCTTGGATCTGATCATCAATGTCCCATTGAATAGGGTTAACAAAAACTTCAGTGGGCAGGACTGTTTCGGGCTCGTCAACGGTACCTGGAACGGCATGGAGACGGGACAAGGCATCTGCACGGATGTTCTTGGTTCCTGGACGATAGGTAATATGGAAGTGGAACCGGGTGAAGAATAAAGCCCAGCGGGCTTGACGTGGGTTTAGTCTTTTGGCTTCTTTGAGATACTGGAGATTCTTATGATCGGTCAGCACCATGAATGGATGTTGTGCCCCTTCGAGCCAATGTCTCCACTCTTCCAGAGCCAATTTAATGGCGAGGAGTTCTCTCGTTACCCACGTCATAGTTCTGTTCAGCTGGTGACAATTTTTTTGAAAAGAATGCACATGGAAGAGGTTTATGGGCATTCTCCTGATGTTGAGATAGTATGGCACCTACTCCAGTCGTGGAGGCATCGACTTCCACGATGAAGGCGAGATCTGGGTTTGGGTGACGTAGAAGAGGAGCAGTGATGAATTTGTTCTTCAATGTTTGAAAGGCATGGTCTGCGTCAGGGTCCCAGGACAGGGACTTCGGTTTCCCTTTCAGAAGAGAGGTAAGTGACGAAGTTAGGGTACTGTAATTGTTAATAAATCTGCGATAGAAATTTGCGAAGCCAAGGAATCGTTGGAGTTCTTTTACTGTTTGCGGCGTGGGCCATGACGTGATTGCTGTGACCTTTCCATCGTCCATCTGTACCCCCTGCTTACTCACGACATACCCAAGGAAGGCAACTGATTCTTGGTGGAAAAGACATTTCTCTGCTTTCAGGAAGAGGGAGTGATCTCGTAATCGTTGGAGAACTTTGGAGACATGTCGTCGGTGTGCAGATTCGTCTTGGGAGAAGATCAGAATATCATCGATATAAACAATTACAAATTTGTTGAGGAAATCACGGAGTACCTCGTTCATGAAATCTTGAAACACCGAAGGGGCGTTGACCAGTCCATACGGCATAACGAGGTACTCGTAGTGACCTGACGGGGTAATGAATGCAGTCTTCCACTCATCCCCATCTCGGATCCGAATGAGATTATATGCACTCCTGAGGTCTAATTTGGTGAAGATACTAGCACCTCGTAGTTGTTCGAGTGCTGTGGGTACCGGAATTTTATGGTGATCTTGTTAAGGGCACGGTAATCGATGCAAGGTCTTAGGCCCCCGTCTTTCTTTGCCACAAAGAAGAAACTAGATGCTGCTGGGGAAACAGAAGGACGAATGTACCCCTGATTTAAGGCTTCTTGGATATATTCTTCCATGGCTCGTTGTTCTGGGATGGAGAGTGAATAAACGTGACTGCGAGGCACCGTTTTACCAGGTTCCAGGTCAATCGCGCAATCCCAAGGTCGGTGTGGGGGAAGATGAGATGCTTTTTCAGGACTAAACACGTCTGCGAAGGAAGCATAACAGGAGGGAATGGCTGTGGACTGTTTTTCTTTAGGACTCTCAATAGATGTCATGGCGATGGGAATAACCTTGGGCGAAGGAGGGACAGGCCTTGGAAGTTTTGGGAAGCAAGTAGAGAAACATGTAGACCCCCAGCGCAGAATCTCTCCGTTCTTCCATGAAACCTCAGGATTATGCTGGATGAGCCAGGGTCTACCAAGAATGATCGCAGAAGTAGAATTTTCTAAAACCAGAGGAGTGAATGGTTCTTCGTGTAAACAGCCTACTCTTAACGTGATTGGTTTTATTCGGTGTTTCACATACCCAGGATTCAAGGCTTTTCCGGTCACTGATTTGGCGGTGTACGGGGTTGGAGAGAGAGTCTTCGGGAGTTGAAGTTGCCGGCAGAGGTCGCCCGAGATGAAGTTACCTGCTGACCCTGAATCGATGAGGGCTGTAACCGAAATGATAACATCAGCAGAAATCAATGATACAATGGTGGATAGTGGCGCAACATGGAGGGAACTGATTGTCATCGAGCTCACCAAGAGACGAGGTGGACGAACAGGGCAGACACCGATGTAATGGGTGTTGGCCCACGGAAATCTGGATTCTCCCAGCAGGTCTGGACGGAATGCATATGATGATTGGTGGCGATCAGGATAACAATTTTGAACTCGACGGGAGACTCGGATAGATTGTTGAATAAACTTCTCAACGCCCATGACGTCATCATAAATTGCGAGGTGTAACCTGAGGGCTGGATTCAATCCTTGACGGTAAGTAGTGATGAGTGCTCTCTCGTCCCATCCACTCGCAACGGCAAGAGTTCTAAACTTCAAAGCATAATCTGTGACAGACATTTGGCCTTGTTGGAGATGATATAATTGTTCACCAACTGATGAGTCACCTATGGGACAACCAAAGACTTCTTTGAAGTGTGTTATGAAATTTTGAAGAGAATCCGTAACCGGTCCTGTTCGATTCCATAAGGTTTCTGCCCATTGAAGTGCTCGGCCAGATAGGAGTGAAATGATGAAAGAGATCTTTGAACGTTCAGTGGGGAACTGGTAAGGTTGTACCTCTAGAGCGAGAGAGCATTGAAGGAGAAATCCACTGCAATCCTCTTCCCGGCCAGAGAAGGGCGCTGGTTTCACCATCGGACTGGAAATATACACCAGGGAAGAAGCGATAGGTGCGGAAGTGGGGATCGCTGCAGCTCCGTGCCCAGCCATCTCGAGCAGAGGATTTCCAGCTGGATCGGGTTGTCCTGAATCCATATCGGTTTTAGGTCGAACCTTCTGTCAGGATATATACTCGATCACAAGATTAGAAGTATTCAGAACAACTTTTATTGAAGCTTTCGTTGGACTGCAGGTAAGTTCAGATGCACAAACAGGTACTGTGAGAATAATACTGAAGAATGACCTTCCTCTCTCTTCCAGAGAACGGTAGACTGGAATGTGGTATGAGTGCACGATTTAAGGAATGCCGGACATGGAACACCAAGGGGGGTGTGGAGTCTCAGGACGAGGGAAACAGGTGCGTAACACAAGGTGGTACTGCAGGAACAAACTGGAAGTATATCTGGAACAATAGTTCTGAAATACACAGAGAGCAGGTTAGTGGATCTTTCCTAATTCAAGGTTCGACAGGGAATGGAGGTGAAGTGTGTTCCTTTGTAGTGCTCAGTGATTGTTGGATTGCTGATTGATGGCAGGTGCTGGTGATTAGTATTCAGGAGAGTGTGATCTTTGTGTTGTGGATGTAAATGAGCCTGATTGATTCCTGACACTATGTGGACAATTATCTTTGAATTACATTAATATAAATGGATCATATTTTTTTAATGATTACAAATGTTTAATGATTACTTACAGAGAAATAAATACACATACAACCTCAAATTCACTGATTTGATATCTTATTTTACACTTTAACAGTTGAATTTTCATCTTACATTTTTAAGCAGTAGTGATTCATTATGTCACTTGTTAAATGGTTATTTAACAATTGAATTCAGTCATATGCTGTTGCCTTAACAGTGTGCTTAAGTTTGTTTGTTTAGCGCCAGCCGCCACTGAGTCCAGACACGGCTTCTTCTCCACTTCATCTTCATTCTTTTTTTCAGAAAATGTAATATGTAATAACCCTAAAAGGGATTTACAAATTCTTACAGTTTTCTTGTCAAATGAAAAATGTATATGAGCAGCAACCATTTTATCATACTATAAAGACCGCACTATGATAACAGGGACGTTCTCAAACAAAAATCTCATTGTTTTACATTCTTACTTACATACTTTTAAGTATCACATAAACGGCATAGTCATAAATTCAATGGGTTAATGAAAAGTCATGTCCTGAACAGTATTATGCAATTTTGACCCTTGATATTTTGGATTTTTAAGTTACATTTGTATATTGTTGAGTCTGATATGGTTATTCATTGTCACCGATTAGTCTCCAGGCCATTATTATCATTGTTTTGTTTAGCATACTTGATGTATTCACTGCAGTGTGAAATGAGTTCAGATGAGTCCAGGTGAGTTTTCATTACTGGTGCAAAAAAAAGATTTGAATCTGTTCATTTAAAAGGGTTGAACAAACGGCAGTTTCCCCCTGATTGCACCATCTGCAGCAGAGCAGCTGTCCGCATGCCTGACGGAAATCACGATTTAATGCTGGGTAAAGAATAGGATTCAGAGCAGAGTTGAAGTATCCCAACAACAAAGAACAACAGAATGGGTCAGTTTGTTTGGGTGTGTCTCTGCCCACATACCATACATGCGAGTAGGTGAAATAGGGGAACCAGCATGACAAAGGCACCAAGCAGTGCGGCCAGGGTCACCGTGGCTTTGTGTTCCCGTGCTGTAGCAACTGCGTTTGCAGTTCTGTGCAAATGAAGGAGTGGTTGCACGTATACGCCGCACCTAAAAGTGAGACATGAAGAGGAGTGATAAAGGAAACATTGCATGTTTTTTTTTCTGAGGGAAAAGGTGTAGTGGGTGTACAGATGAGATAATGCAAACCTTATTCTAAATTTAATGAATGAATGAATTATTAATTTATCTACCTCACATTTCATGTTATGAACTTATTGGAGAAAACACACCTGTTCACGTGCAACACAGAATATACGATGTATATTCCACACATGACCAGCAGAGGGAGGTAGAAGATTAGAAAGGCTTTCAGCAGCACATAATTATTATTCCATTCATAGCGGCAGGTCCTGCCTTCCTCTCCTTCATCCCACATGGTCCCAGTCAGGTTCTGTACTCTGAAGTCCGGTGTGTTCCAGGCCTAGGTTAATAGACACAAAGGAACAGCCAGAGAGCACGTCCAGATCGCAGTCAGTGTGATCCCCACCCGACGAGGTGTGACCATCCTGGGATAGCAGAGAGGGTTGGAAATGGCAAGGTAACGATCAACACTTATGGCCAGTAGAGTGAGGATTGAAGCGCTGCAGAGCATCACATCCAGAGAGATGTAGATATTGCAAAAAAACCCCGCCGAGGGGCCATCTCCCATTGCGTAATTCCAGCATGGCAGAGACCGGAAGTACCAGAAAACCCAGCAGCAAGTCTGTCACTGCCAGTGAGAGTATAAAACAGCTACTAATCTGGTGCAGACGTCGACTGGTGGCCACAGCCAGACAAACCAGCACGTTTCCACAAATGGTCAGTGCGATGAAGGCCACCAGTACCACCCAGCGCAGGGTAATGAACAACATTGTTAGCTTCTGAAACAGGAAAGTTTGCAGATTTTTGTTGTCGTAGTCAGAGTAAGTTCCAGAGAAGTTCAGTCAGGACTCCACGTGTCATCTGTTTTCTCAAATATTACATTGGGTTCTATAAAACTGCCATAATATTAACATCTATGGTCATCAGCTCAGGTTCATTCCTACAAGAAAAAGAACATGGTTACAGAAAAAAAATATTCTGATAAGCAGTCATTTTTGCATAATTAATTTAGAGTCTTTAGTAAATTTGAAATGTATACATTTTAAAAGTTTACTATATTTCCTACTAACTTAGTTTAAAATCCAAATACAATTGAATATAAATTGGAAAGTGTCACTCATTTGCTTGAGATTTGCTTAAGATTCCGCACTCGTCCTACATAGCAACATTGGCCCAACCAATGGCATAAGTTTGGGGCAGTGCTATTTTTTGACCAACCAGTAGTAGATGACAGCATTGTTTGCAAACCATTTTTGAAAACAATCATTCTTTTTTGACCAAATAGATGTTAGACATATTAATTAGAGATTATAGCAACCTAGCCTGACTACGTCAGACTTCGTACTTCCGCTCAATTTCAGTTCGCTTCTGTACTCAGTCTGATATAGCAAACCAGCTCCCAGATTATCTCCGGCTCCGCACCAGCCGTCCAACCAACGAACAGAGGGCGGGCTGAGGGCCGTGACGTAGATGCTAAGCACCGAATTTAAGATTGTACTTTAGTTTAAGGAAATCTAAAATGACAGCTGACATGGAGACACGATATGCTATCTGCTCTGTTGTGGAGAATATTCCCGGCATTTGCCAACTGAAGCCCGAACAAGAAGACCGTTTGGTTCACATTTTGAATGGAAGTGATGTTGTGGCCCTACTCCTAACAAGTTTTGGGAAAAGTTTAATTTATCAACTGTTACCGATCATCAGCGAGAAACTGGGGAGGCCAAAGTCCGGCAAGGCGATAATTGTGATTGTGTCCCCCTTGGTTGCCCTCATGGACGATCAGGTTAAAGAGGCAGCAAAACTCGGTCTGTGTGCTGCACAGCTTGGCGTGCACAATAATCGAGAAATCATGGAGGGGAATTTTCCAGCCTTATTTTTGGTATCAAATCGATACAAATGGGGATTCATCAATTTATCCAAAATGAGCCGGGCATACAAGCTATGTTGGCATCAGACAAGACCCCCCCCCCCCCCCCCCGCCCCTGAAAGTAAACGCATTCCAATTATTCCCTTCCAGACTCTGTCTACGAAGTAAAGCAAAGTAGCAGAGTTTGGTATTACAAGGTTAATAGCAACCTAGGCTGACTGAAAAAACATGCTGAAATAGTCACTAGAGACAATACAACTTTTATTCTCTTTCACAAAAATTATGATTAGAGGGCAAATGATCAATTAATAAAGAATTATTTTCATTCAATGTATTGTACAAAACTGTCATGACCTCAAAACACTTTTAGCATAGTGCATGATTTGAAAAGTAATACATTTTGACATTGCATCACAAATCCATATCCACATCTAGACTTTTCTGGGGTAGTAAACTTGCTTAAGTAGCTCACCTGGTACAACATTGCACTTGCGGTGTGTTTGGGTACGAGTCGGAATAAACGGCTCAAAACTTTTAGACACAAAGTAAAAATGACATGGTTGCTTAAAAAATTCATTTTTATTTATTATTTACTCTTTGCTATTGTTTAGTTTAGGGTAGTGTTTAGTGTTACTGTTACATTATTTGAACTGCCGTGCTACATACAACAATAAAACATTGCCAGTTTCATATGTTTAGATTAAAACTGAAAGCACTTTTAGCTCCACTCACTGGACATTTTACTTTCAATGTGTTGTAAGAAGCAATGAATCATCATTTTGAAGAAATGTCGCCACAGGCATGTGTTTCCAATTAATCTGGGTTGGGTTATTCTTTGCCATTCATATTTTGAAACTTATGTGTTGGCACAAATAAATGCTAATAAATGCACTTGTCTGATATTCTGTGGTATTGTGTCTTCTGGAAGGTCACCAAAAAATGTAATGCAAATCTGAATCTAAATTGAATGCAAATTTAATGCAAAACTTCGACCCCTGTTTACTGCAAGGACAAAAAGGCTTGAGTTATACAAGATCTCAGAGAACAAGCCATCTCTTTCATTTGTAACTTATTTTTTGTTTGTTTTTAGTATTACTTTTGAATTTAAGTCACAGCGGTGCTTGGATGTTGATTCATTTTTATTTTATTTTACATTCAAAGCTGCATTAGTTGCCACTGATGAACACTGTTGAGATGAAATCACAGTAAGAGATGACAGTGGGTCGCACAGATACTTACAAAGAGAGAAAAGCACATTATCACTGTGTCATTGGTGTTCATGTAGATTTTACAGCAACTGACATGTTTGCACAAGAAAGAAATGAACAATAAACAGACCATACAATTTCAAATTCCTTTGATATTCATGTAAAAACTGGGATGTTTATGCCTTAATACTACCATCAAACCAAATGTATATCTCCATGAGTAATGGTGTGATTAGATTTTTTTTATATATTTGTTCTGAATACTGATGTGTAGTTTCCTGGGAAGAGTGCACCTAAGCTCTTATCCATTCAGGTAATTCTCTACATACTCATAAAATAAATTAAATTGTTTGCTACTTTATATGATAGCCAGACTGTCTGACTGTCATAGTGTTGTTTGTCCCAAGCACAGTTGAAACATTACAATAAGTATTTTTTTTTACCCAAATATGTGCAAACACGTCTAAAAATAAGCCATTCATAAGCTGACTTTCCTCCATGTCTTTGTAGTTCTGATTGTTGCTGCTAGTGTAGAATTACACACTGCATCTTAAAACTACTAACAAATTTGCAAATGTGCCTTACAAGGTAGCAGTAGTTATTTATCATAGCAAAATTGAAATTAAGTTGCAATATGGAGCTTGACAAGGCCAGTATGAGTAAAAATACTGAAAAGAGAAACCTCTGTTTGAACCTGCTTTTGTATATTTATTTCCGAGAGTGTAACAAAAAAATCCATAAAACAGAATGTCAGAAATATCACAAGATTAATGTAAAAGGGAAGTATATCACAGCACAATGTGGCTGAACAGTATGTGAGAAACGTATCAAAAATGCATGCATGATCATGCAAACACAAAATATGGTTGTAGGTGAAGGATACATTTGTAATGGAAGGATGTCTTTTAGTCAACGGTAGACAGATTGAATAAAAGTGTGACTAAAGATAAGGCAGTATCAATTTGCATTGTGTTCTTTCTTCTGTGCATATTTGATTTGTTATCTCCCTGTATTTAAGACTGTAATCTCTCTCCCCTGTTTAACCACTCTTTTGTTACCACAGGAACATATTTACACAAGAACAAGCATTTTCATTTCACACTTTTATGGTAGAGGTCTGAAAAACGGCAGATTGCAAGGAATGCTCGTAAACATAAATGTAGGTGAGAGATGGCTGATAGCAACGGCACAATTAAGGCACTTAGATTCAGCATTCTCTGCAGTGTAGAAACTTGAGCTGAAATATGTTTCCATGACAAAATTCCAAACAAGTTATACGTTTGTCTGATGTCCTTTTAGACCTGTTGAAAGACCTTTTACTTTCTTAAACATCATGATAATGAACTGGTCAGCTGGATCTATCATTGTATGAGTCCTGTTTTCCACCTCTGCTGAGAGAGGATCACATGCACAGAAATGTGTGCTCATGCACTGCATATTCACACGGTGAATCATGCTCAAATAAATGAATAGTCTAAAAGTGCTAGTATGAGGTTGATGACAATATTCTCCCCTCAATTAACAGTGAATCAAAGACTTGGAGCTGCAATTAACAGCAGAGTTTCAGCACTCCCTAGGCTGTCAATCTTGTCAGGCACCAAAATAACTAACAAATCATCTATTAAACAAAAGGCTTAACTAAAAATATAAACATAAACGTATTCATTGACTGAAGCATGAGCAAGAATTATAGCCATGATACCGCTAGACATTTTCTAGGTGTGCGGTCTCAGTTTGCTTACGTGAAGCCTGAACAGATGACAATGATAACTCATCTATCTTTAAACAATGATGAGAACCAGTCTAATAGTTCTTTCTGCACACTGTACCACCTGGCCATCTTTGTCGGTGTTTAGCTTCTTTGCTTGGAATCTCAAATAAACGACCAGGTGGCAGTCTGTAGATTTTCCAAAATGTAGGACAAACACTAACATCTATATTTTATCACTTGCTTATATTAAACACAACTGTTTACGCCAGGGATAGGCAACTTCGGTCCTGGAGGGCCGGTGTCCTGCAGAGTTTAGCTCCAACCCTAATCAAACACACCTGAAGAAGCTAAGCATTGTCTTCAAGATCACTAGAAAGTTACAGGCAGGTGTGTTTGATTAGGGCTGGAGCTAAACTCAGCAGGACACCGGCCCTCCAGGACCGAAGTTGCCTATCCCTGGCTTACGGGTTTGTTTATGTGGTTCATTGTGCTTTTCACAATGACAAGTCTTTGAACCTAATCAGGTCAGCTCATGCAAGTAGTATAGAGTACCACACAAAGGTTTGGAGTTTGGATTGAGTGAGATTTTTTAAAAGATATTAATAATTTTACTCAGATGCATTAAATTGATCAAAAGTACATTAAAGCTATCTCTCTCTCTATCTCTGTATATATACATCATAAAATAATGATTTTTTATTTTATATATATATATATATATAAAATAAAAAATCATGCCATGGCAGAAAAAAAAGTGAGATGCAAACTCATAATTCAAAGAAAAAAAGAAGCAAAATTTCAAGTTATAAACTCAAATTTGCAAGATATAAATTTGGAATTGTGCGATACAAATTCGTGCAATTCTGAGTTATTCTTGCAACAGTCATAACTGCCTTATCTATCTATCCATCGATCGTTTGGTTTCTTTGCTTGGAATCCCAAATAAATGACCAGGTGGCAGTCTGCAGATTTTCAAAAAATGTAGGACAAACAATAACATATATATTTTATCACTTGCTTATATTAAACAAAAATGCTTATGGGAGAAGCTATATATATATATATATATTAGATGAAATGTTGTTCATTTGAACTTTCTATTCATAAAAATAGAAAAACATTCTATTCCAATTTCTATTCATTTAAAAATATGTATTATTTATATATGCATTTATTACTCAAAAGTAAGGATTCTTACAAAAAAGAGCAGTGAAAGAATGCAACTCACATTCTGCAGGTGAATTCTGGTTACAAAGAAACTCCTGATTCCTGCATGAGCTGGTGTTCACAGCACTGTAACAGCGAGATAATGCTTGTCTGTTTGCGTTTGTCTGCCTTTCAGTGCTTCTGCCCTCTGTTTACTTTTGCCCCCTTTTTTAGTTTCACACCTCTACTTTCCCAGTGTCTCCCACTCCCTCTGTCACTCTTAGTATTTACAATCTGTTATGAAATTAACATTGTCTTATCACCATACACACTCACTTTACGGTAGTTCTCTTTTTCTCACGGGTAACAGTGTTACTGCTTTAGACAGATACGCAACTGAGGTAAACATGGATAAATACGTAATCTCCTTTTCTTGATCCTGTTATCATTGATCTGCTGATCTTCAAACTGATTTATAGGAAACACTTAGCAGGGGGGTTAATGGAGTGATCATTGCTGTGGTTGGTGCCCATTTGATGTGCAACAGAGAAGCTGAAGTCTGTGATACAGTATATCAAATTTGACCTTCTCATAAAATTAAGAAACAACAAAAGAGACCTAAAGAACTTGATATAGATATATGTTGGATTTGTTAGTCCAGAACACCATGAAATGGCGGTATATTAATAGGTTACAGCATTTATACTGAAATGTTTTAGCAAATGTTTTTTTTTAAGTTTAAATCTCACAAGTCTAATTTTCAGAACAAAATCACAATTCTTAGAAGAATTAGAAGAGACATAAGCTCGAGATTACAATAAAAAAATGCTTATAAGAAAGAAACTCATATTTGCGAGATACAAATTCTTGCAATTTTGAGTTTCTCAGTTATCACAAAAAAAGTCAGAATTGTGAGAAAAAAAGACATAACTTATACTACCGAAATACCCATGGTGGGAATTGGCTTCCATATTTAGGTGCAAGCACAAGCCTATTTTTGCCACTTGCAGCAAAACAATGAAACACTGTAAGCAAGTTTTTAGTTGAATCATTTCTTGCAATATGGAATTTTATGACATAATAGGGTAATGAGAGAACTGCTACTCAACCATTACATTTCAAAAGTCCCCCATCAGGACTGATGCAAGTTCCAAATACAGGGACAGGTATTTAAACACTTTCTATTGAGTGCATCTGACCGAATCAATTTAATTTAAGCAGTTTGCAGCTAAAGTTTAGGATTCGACTTTTGTTCCTTGTGCTGTTTTACTGTAAATGTGGAGCCATTACTCATATATATTCAATTTTATGATGATAAAGTAATAATTGTCAATGGCTGCTTTCCAATGACTATTTTACTATGCGTGTCTGTTTATACAGGAAATACTTAAATTCAGTACAGAGTCAAAGCTCTTCTATGTAGCAGAAACACCGGCACTGTGAAAGTACAATTCACGCCTGGTGTTGTTCCATTACACTGTTTACACTTAATGCGCTGCTTACGCACATTGTGTGTTTTTAATCAAAGTGATAAGGATTCCAAGAAATATTCTTCTAATTTATGAATTATTAGTTGATAAGGTGTTTGACATGATCCCTAATGATTGACAGGCTCATGGTTATTAGTTGCCCTGTACTTTAGTTTTATCTGTGTAATTAGGGAGCATGCAGTGGACTGATAAGAACATACAATATGTGAACCTTTATTAAAAACATGAACACACGATCAGTTTACAGCTTTAATTGACTGTGCAACCTAAAGTAAAGCTGTAGCAGGTGTTTATGTTTTTGAGTTTATCATCGTGCCACTTTATTAAATCAGATCAAATGATTTAGAAGAATGGGAGTAACGAATGGTCTTGAAGAATTTGAATACATTTATGAAGAAGTCGGTACACACACACAAACAAAAGTATGTTATTCTGTAATAATATTATATAATTTAATAATTATTTTACATATAATCATGAATAAAATGAAATAAATAAAATGATCAAAAAAGAAAATTAAAATTAGTTAATGCATTAGATAGCACTTAGATAACACGACAGGGCTTTATTTGTTATCGTTAACTATATTAGTTACCTTGAACTAACAAGGAAAAATGCTGCTAAATCACTTATAAATCTTAGTTAATTTTAATTGCAATATTTATTTGAACATTATGAAATCAAACATGTATCTGTTAAATATTTAATAGATCTGAAATAACATTTTTATGTTTTAATTTTTATTTAATACATAGTTTAACAACTAATGCATGAACCTTATTTTAATGTGTTTCCGATATCTAAACTATAGCAAAGACTTTAAAATACTTTAAAATCTAGGTTAATTTAATTGTATATTATATTTAACTATAAACCTTGTTTGTTCATAATACATGAACTAATAATAATTTATGCAACTTGAAATAGAAAATTGCATTAGAATATACAGGAAAAAAAAGAAAAACATCTTCATGGTTAGTTCTTAACATTTTGTTTAATTACCAAATTACAATCAATGCAAATAGTATAATTTGGGTAATATTTAGGTGAAGGATATAATGCAAGACTTTTTAATGTCTTGTTGTTACTTGTGTCAGTCAGGCTTGTATTTCTAGATTTAAAGAAAACATACCAACTTTCATGAAGTTGCAGAAGACCTTCAATCAGTTTTCAGAGAGATACCTGACAATACTGTGAGAGAGCGAAAAGCAGCTTCATACAGCATCTGAACAGCTATGGCACTCTGCAAATTACTATGTTTGCGTCTAATGATTCACATTTCGGCATCTACGTTGCAGGGGTTTGTGTTTGTTTGAAGGACGTTTCCTGTCAGCTGGATTATTTTTGCTCCGTGCCTCTTCTGGGCCAATTAACAGGGATTCAAAATATCTTCTGGTGCTTAGATCCTGTCTATGTATATCATTCTCATCCGAGCATGTGTGTGTGCGTGAACAGGCCAGAAGGAGCCTCTACTCTTTGCTTGTCATTAACCAGCCCAAACACGAGCAGTGACGTCTCTGCGCTAAGCTCGATGTCAAGGGTCTCCAGTCACGTCTGTTCTCTGATCTTCCTGTCCAGAGTCACCTAGCAACTCCAGACCTCCACGACCTCTTGTACTGCTCAAAGAGTGTACTGCAAAGATGAACAGCTGAATCGAGATGATATTAAGACCGAGAATAAACAGCGAAATGAGGTTGTCGACTCAATAGCTAGTCTCTAGCTGTTTGTTGTTCCATCATGATGGAATATTCTGAGTAAATAAACTAAAAGCGTTTAACGAAGGTGAGAGAGGAGAGAGTTTCCTCCTGACTAATGTGTCTGGAGACCCTTTTTGTACTTATTTAACATGATTAAAGCTGTTATTGAGTCACATTCTTCTGTATCTGATGCCTTGTTATAGAGAACTAAAGTTTATCTGTGCAAGCAAAGCTTCTGTCAAAGAAATTCTTCCTTGGATGTGATGTGTGTAATTTTTTTGAAGTTAAAATACATTCTCGCATTCTGGCTTAATGTGCAGAGACAAATTTACGTAAGCCATTTGTAAGTTGATTTCCCCCCAAAGTGTAAACACTGCGGTTCTGTGGCTCTTTCTGCATTGCTCCGTTGCTTGTGCAGGCCGACTCAGCAACATTGCTCAACTAATGCCATCCAAATGAAAACCTAATTTTTCAATTCAAATTGGTGGCACTAATGTTGCCAAAAATAACATAATGCATCTTTTATCTTTTGTTTAACACAATCTTACAAAGAAAAACAGAAAATGCTGTTTTGTAAGGCTCCTTGGCTAAAGGGTAAGGTTTTTTTTTTTTTTTTTAAATGAAAGTTTCCAAAAGAAAGCAGAATTAAATAGTAATTTTAATCTTTTTGGTAAATATACATGTACAAATATAGTAAAAAATAGTTAAATATATTTTTAGAAACATTATAAATTCAGAAACATTTAAATATTCTGATTTGCTGCTTAAAAAACATGTATTATTACTTTTAGTCATTTAGCAGACACTTTTATCCAAAGCGACTTACAAATAAGAAAAATTAACTAAAACTATAAGTTAAAAGTCTATTAATAAGACTAAGAAATTAAATAAAAATGACAAATGCATACAACATTTCAAAACTAAACATTTAAATTAAAACAAAAAAGCTTAAAACTATTTAAAATATTAAAAGAACAAAAGGTATGAGTATAATAATGATTCTAACATAACACTAAACCAAACAGAAGTAAAACAAGTAGTTGGAAAGAGGAAAAATAAAAAGCGATACTTATGTCCCTTGCCGGTGTCCCTGCCCGGTGGAGTCGCACGATAGCGTCGATGGTCTTTACACTCTTCGGTCTTCACATGAGGAGGGCTTGAGGAGGGCTTCACACGCTGCCTGCTGTATATTAACCTTTTTTTATACCCATCTAACAAATCACTTATTGAATTCAGCTGGACACACTTTCCTGTTAATCACAACAAATGGCCAAGCAAGCGCAGACATTCACAAGATACATTTACATGTATGCATTTAGCAGACGCTGTTATCCAAAGCGACTTACGAGATACAATACAGTACGAGACCAAACGCGATTTTAGCAAGTCTCTACACAGTAAACAAAACAAGCATTTCCTAGCAACGGCAACTGCACTAAACACTAATGAGAGAAGTAAATACACTTACGAGCTGTTTTTAACTTCCGCTGATAGACTGCTTCTCTCAAAGTCTATTTCTTCACACTGTCTTTTGCTGGCGCTTGAACACACTTTCCTGTTAATCACAACAAATGGTCAAGCAAGCGCAGACACTGACAAGATACGATACAGTACGAGACCAAACGTGATTTGAACAATCCTCTACACAGTAAACAAAACAAGTCATTATTAAATGACTTAAAAAAAAAACTATGTTAATCTTACTGTTCTAAAACTTTTGGCTGGTAACGCACGCACGCACGCACACACACACACAACACATATATACTGTCAGAGAGTCATCACAGTCACCGCAGTCTCCACTAACGACACTCACCAGATCCCAATCCCCTGATTTCTAATCACCGCCACCTGTCCGCACTCATCAACAGGACTATATCCCTGCACTCCTCCCGTTCACTCACTGTTTGGTCTCAAACATTCCATGTTGACTTACCTGACCCACTTACCTTTAGTCTACTTACCAGTTGCTCCAGTGTTCCTATCCCTGTTCTCCACCGCTCCTGTGCTCCACCATCTCCCCGCTCTGCTATTCCCTTTGGATCCCCTGGAAAAGGAAAAAAAAATATCACTCAGATAAGCCCCTAGAGACATTCCCATTCCCCGCCTGGACATTCTGTTTATCTCATTCTCCTCTGCTGCTACACAATAAACCTGTTGTTTGTATTGCACTTACCTCTGTGTCCTGTGTCGGCCTGCTGACAGAAGAGCAGACCAGAACCAATGACCAGAGATGGAGTTCCCGAACCCCGCCGCTGCAGACACCCTTGAAGAGCTGGTCAGCACTCTTCGAACAGCTCTCTCTCCGGTCACACACCCTTAGTATGCCTCTGCTAGTCCCATGGCCATCCCTGCAAACTATTCAGGTGAGGCGGTTGAATGTAGCGTTTTTTTACTTCAAGTTTCGCTCTACATAGAGATGCAATCCCAAAAGTTTTCTAGCGAACGGGCTAAAGTTGCCTTCCTGATCTCCCTGCTTACCGGACGGTATTGCTCTGGGCATGAGTTATCTGGAACTCGTAGACCACTATAATTAACTCTTTCGATGCTTTCTCTTCCCATTTCAAGGAAGTCTTCAGCCTATCCACCGGCTCGCTTTCATTGTCGACCAACAAACAGGCAATTTCATCCTCAGGGAATTTCATCTCACAAGCCCTCCTAAAACAGCTTGATTTACCCGCCAGAGACAGGCTGAGTTGAAGATTGAGACCATACAGGGAAAACCACTCGGGCGTGGGTACAACAAGTTTCGGACCTGTGGAGCATCTATAACCTTGTTCATATCTGGGAAGGCAACGATTGGAAGACGGCGTTTATTACCCCCTCAGGCCACTATGAATTTGGGGTCATGCCATATAGCCTTTCCAACTCCCCGTCCGTCTTCCAGGGGTTTATGAACGAGGTGTTCCAGAGTTCCTCCACCAGTTTGTCATCGTGTACATAGACAATATTCTGATCTACTCCCTGAACCTGGCCGAACATCGCCATTACGTTACTAAGGTCCTACGCTAACCCAGGAAACACCACCTCTACCTGAAGCTCGAGAAGTGAGTTCCACCGCCCCACAGTCCAGTTCCTCGGCTGCATCCTCAGTGCGGATGGGATCCAGATGGACCACGAGAAGGTCCAAGCCATCCAGGACTGGCCCCAGCCTCAGTCAGTAAAGTATCTTCAATGATTCCTCGGCTTCGCAAATTTCTACCAGACATTTATTCAGAACTTCAGTTTCCTCTCAGCCCCCCTCACTTCCATGCTCTGTGAGAAACCCAAGTCTTTGTCCTGGAACTCCGAAGCTCGAGCCGCCTACAAGAAGCTCCAGGAGGCCTTCTGCACTGCTCTCACCCTCTAACATCCAGAACCCCAACTCCCATTCATAGTGGAAGCAGTGCTGTCTTAATACCACGGAGAGCCTCCCCGACTCCACCCTCAAGCCTGTCTCCCCATCTGTCACAGAACCCGCCGAGCCCGCAGTACCTCCTCCTCCCGAAATCATAGAGGTGCCCATAGTCTACAGGGTACAGGATATCTTGGATGGGGTGTTCACCTGAAATATATGATTGACTGGGAGGGATACGGGCCGGAGGAAAGATCCTGGGTGGACCGGGACGATGTGCTGGATCCCTCTCTCCTGGCCAAGTTTCACCAGAACCTCCCTGACCGTCCCGCACTCACCAGATCCCAATCCCCTGATTTCTAATCGCTGCCACCTATCAGCACTCATCAACAGCACTCCTCCCGTTCACTCACTGAATGATCTCAAACATTCCATGTTGACTTACCTTTTGTCTACTTACCAGTTGCTCCAGTGTTCCTATCCCCGTTCTCCACCGTTCCTGTGCTCCACCGTCTCCATGCTCTGCTGTTCCCTTTGAATCCCATGGAAAAGGAAAAGGACATTATCACTCAGATAAGCCCCCAGAGACTCCCCCCCCCCTGCTTACCTGGACATTCTGCTCATCTCATTCCCTTCTGCTGCTTCTCGATAAACCTATTATTTGTATTGCACTAACCTCTGTGTCTATCTGCTGACATACACACACTTAACGTTAACATTAAGTTTGATGCCAGTAAGATTTTTGAATGTCCCTTAGGCTCCCCAAGGCTGCTTTTATTTTGATAAAAATACAGTAAAACAACAATGTGAAATATTGTTACAGTTTTAAATATTTGTTTTCTATTTGAATATCTTTTAAAATGTAATGCATTTCAGTGATGGCAAAGCTAAAATGTTTAGCACTATTACTCCAGTCTTCAGTGTCACATGGTCCTTAAAAATCATTCTAATATGCAGCTTTGGTGCTCAAGAAACTTATTTTATTGTTATTATCAATTTTGAAAACAGCTGCAGATTGATTATATTTGTGTATAATAATTTTTATTCAGAATTATTTGATGAATAGAAAGTTCAAAAGAACAGTATTATTGTGAAATATTTTGTAACAGACATTCAAATGCCAGTTCAATGTGCCTTATAACTATCATGGATAGCATATTACTGATTTTATTCTCTCTAAATTAAACTCAAACTCGGACTAAGAATAGAAACAAGGAGAGTTCATTTTGTAACCATACCTTTTAAGCAAAAAAAACACTTAAATTTAAACAGATGGTTTTATCCAAAGTGACCTAAGCCAGTCTGACACGTTCCTCTGAAGCAGTATGAGGTTAAATGTCTAGTCCAGGGGCAAAATGGTGATACAACAGGACTGTGATTTTATTGGCTCTTCAATGGTTGCATTGCAATCCTTGCATCTTAACCACATTGACACCAAAATTACAACCTCTCCGGAAACAGCTTGTAGCCGTGAGCACAAAGCTATCATCATGCCCTCTGCCTGTCAGGACCTTTCCTTGAATATTTCAAGATATTTAGAGCAGCAAAATAGTGAGCTGACTGAAATCAGATCAGCCCCTTCATTGAGATGGCTATTAGTTTGCGATTGTGTTTATCCATTTCTGGCTGTGTGTTTTTTTTAATGCCATTTTTTTAAATCTGTGCATGCAGATGTAAGTGCGTAAGCTGTGGCCCTTCGCTGCAATCTGTCATTTCACATTCTCATCCTACGGAATACTGACCTTATATCTCCAGAGACACATGCTGCTCTGATCTGCACCCCCTCTGGAGAACTCCACCAGGAGAGGAATGGAGAGAGTTGGTGCACCCTTGTGTCCCACCCCCGACTAAAACACAAGCTCCCCTGGGAGGGGTCAGAGAGAACGTGGCCCGTCATACATTGTCTCCATGCCTCCTCCATCTTAGTTACAGAAGCATGTCTTCTCCCTTTTTTAGGAGAAGTGATAGGAAGGGACTTGTCTACTTTTCAAATTAGCTGAGAGAGATAGAGAGAGAAAGAGACAAAGCAAACCAGAGGGGAAGAGAAAGAATAGAAAACGACAATAGGACTGAACAGAGAGAAGGGGAGACTTCATATTTGCCCTCCACACATGGTACAATAGTTATTTTATTACCCAACTGGCCTATTGCTAATATATAAATGTACATGCACATACCATTCAAAAGTTTGAGGTCAGTAAGATTTTTTAAAGATATGAAAGATACTTTCCACAAAAGTATTAACCAGAAATGTTTCATAAGTAAATCAGCGTATTAGAATGATTTCTGAAGCATCATGTGACATTGAAGACTGAAGTAGTGATGCTGATAATTCAGCTTTGCATCAGGAATAAATTCTAAAATATATTAAAATAGAAAATAGTTCATTTAAAATTTTATAAAATTGCACAATATTACTATTTTTGTCGTATTTCTGATCAAGTAAATGCAGCCTTTGTGAGAATAAGAGGCTTCATTCAAAAACAACCCCAAACTTCCGTAAGGCAGCATGTAAAGTATACTTGTTGTAAATGCTGACAGTCATGCCAATAATAATGATATGTTTACTTCTGAGATAGAGCAAAGAGGGTGAGTGAATGAGAGAGAAAGGATCCGTGTTTACCTGTGTGTCTACACTTCACTGCACATTTTCTGACTAACAGATCAACACACAGGAACACATCTGACCCATTTGGAAAGTGTGGAGATGTTCAGTCCACTATAGCCTTGGGAATTTGTACCCACATTTTTAAGCAATTCTAAAGAAATGTGTGCAGGATACAGCTGGATTTTCTTGTAGTAGAAGTTTTAATAATGGAGCTTAATTTTAGATTCCAAAAATATGCATATACTTTCAACAAAAACAAAAAAAACTTACAATGTGCAATATAGGGGACTGTTTCCCCAGCTTGTCTATATAATATAGTGGAAAACAGCTTGTCACTGGATCTGTACCTACACTCTTTACCCCTAAATGCTGCATATTAATACCTGAGAGTAGTAATATATACTATTATGGTACTTTTATGAAACTTTTAGGACTAACAACTTTTTTTACACTGCAGAGGAATGGCATGCATGGGTGCCGTCCACGAAAGAAGCCTCTCCTAAAGCCCAGGCACAAAAAAGCCCGCCTAGAGTTTGCCAGGGCCCATGCTGACAAAGATGAAGACTACTGGGACTCTATACTCTGGAGTGATGAGACCAAGATAAATGTTTTTGGAACTGATGGCTTCAAAACTGTATGGCGTCGCAAAGGCTAGGAATACAAAGAAAACTGCATGGTGCCTACAGTGAAACATGGTGGTGGCAGTGTCCTTATGTGGGGCTGCATGAGTGCTGCTGGTGTCGGGGAGCTGCATTTCATTGATGGCATCATGAATTCACAAATGTACTGCTCTATACTGAAAGAGAAGATGCTACCATCACTCCGTGCCCTTGGTCGTCGTGCACTTTTCCAACATGACAATGATCCTAAACACACATCTAAGGCCACTGTTGGATTTCTGAAGAAGAACAGGGTGAAAGTGATTCAGTGGCCAAGTATGTCTCCTGATCTGAACCCAATCGAACACCTATGGGGAATTCTGAAGAGACAAGTTGAGCATCACTCTCCATCCAGCATCCAATCTCTAAAAGAGGTCATTCTTGAAGAATGGAAAAAGATAGATCTGGCAAAATGTCGCCAACTTGTTCATTCCATGCCTAGAAGACTTGGTGCTGTCATTAAAAATCATGGAGGCCATACAAAGTACTAGATTTAGTAGTTTTTTTGAGTACTTTTTTGCAACCTAATTTGAGTAAAACTGAAAAATGTGTAATCTAAGTTATATTATTAACCTTACTTTCATGTTATAAGTTAAACAGATGTTATATTAAACTTAGTCTTGTCAACATTTTGGAAATGGTTTTTGTGTTCATTGAGATATTGTTTAAAATGTTACTTTTCAAAGGGGGTGTACTCATTTACGCTGAGCACTGTATAAAGACCGTATAATAAATTAGTTTCAAAAGCCATGATGCCTCTCTGCGTCTTGACTTTGTTCTCCCAGATCTGCTGAAGACTTCTTTCACAACATCCAACATATATTTCTGATTTGATTTAGAAGTGATCCAAAACACAGAAAAAAAACTTAGTTCATAAGGAAGCTGAAGTTTTACAGTTTTGTAGGACATTCTTCTTAATTCCACTTTCTTCAGTGACCTTGGTGTAGCCGGTCAGAACTGTTTTGATATCATCACACGTATATTGCAATAACAAGGCTTGCTTCCTCCACTAGAAACTTGCAATTTTATGTTTCAAGCACAGATGGTGATAGTGAGCCCAGAATTCTGTAGCCATATTCCTTTAAAATTATTTGTAATCTGGAAGTCATATTTGTACTATTTCTGATGCTGATTACTGTCACTTAAATTGTTTTTAGTATCAAATATGTCAGGGTTTGTATAATGAACATTAGCAAACGTCAGCACTCAGGTGCATGAACTTTAAACCCAACACAGCCTGAAAGTAGACTGTAAACAATAAATTATATATTTTTTTTAAATCTAAGCCATACATGATACATGCAAGCTGAAGATTTAACTAGCATACAACATTATAAAAGTGACTTCATCTTGCTGACAAACGCACACAGACTTGCTTAGTAATGCTGCCCTTTCTGGTTTGTTTGTTCCAGCGCCACTGGCCCGTAGGAATGTATTACAACAGCTAAAGGTACTGAACTCGCCTGCTCTCTCGGATGAGGGCTGGCTGTGAGGTCCACTTGCTCTTTGGCATGGAGAGAGAATCCAACCCCTCGAGTGTAGCTGTGGAGAGATGCTGACATTTTGGTCTCCTGTCATATTACACGAACTGCATAGATTTAGTTGTTTTTTTGGGATACCAAGTTGAAGCAGAATCTAGTCCAAAATAGTGCATTGCCCCTGGCAACAGCTTATTAATCAAAGGAAGCTACCAGGGCATAAATAGCTCTGGAGTGGATTTGTGTTTAAGAAGGTGCTTCTACATGTAAAGCCATGTCGGGCAGCCAAACATTTAATTCATCATAGGTTCTTCATGCTTCGCCACGCTCTTGCAACATGCCATTGTTTGACTCTCAAAGCCTTTTAAGAAAGCCTGTTAGGCCACAGATTGTTTAGGGCTTTGGAGACCTGAAGCATGGGTCCACTTTTGGGAATGCCAGGAGTGGAGCTCACTGCTTTCAGACCAACCGACTCTCTGTCCTTATTGTGTACCAGTATAGTCGACTAAATATACTATTTGGATTGTAAAACCGTATGCTATGTGGAGAATAAAAAGAAAAGAAAAATCACAGTTAAAAATATATGTAAAAACAATAGATATTAACAATATACTGTATAATAATAACAGCAACAACCATAATAATAATAATAATAAATAATATGCATATTATACAATATATAATAGTAACATTATTATTTCATGAGATTAAGTTTTTAAAATGCAATTTGTTGTTTATTGTTTTGTGATATATAAATAATATAATGTTTATATATTTAGATATACAGTATATATAATATTTTATATTTGACATGACAAAGCTTAAAACTAAGTTTACAGGATATATTTGTCAAAAGTGAAACAGAGCCATAAGTTATTTTTGTATTTATATAGACGTAGATTTAATAATTGTGAATAATGTGTAATATCTAAATATTTCTGAAAACGTAGAAATTGAAGCTAATATCACAGAGGTGAAAAGCAATATGACAAATTGCATATATTGCTGCCTACAGCACTATAGCTAAATCAAAAACAGTAAATTAACACTGCTTTGTTATTTCTTGAGAAAGTTGCCTATTTATGTTTGGGCATGTGTGCGGACTATTATAGGCTGGATTTGAAAGAAAAGAGGCAAAACACCCATCTTTGTTGCATAACCTTGAATCTGTGGTTTATTTAGCTAAAGTTCAGCCATTGAAGCTCCATATGTCAGTCCCATCACAGTTCTCTGCCTTTAACAGATGATAGATCAAAATGGAAGTGATGAACTATATTCTCATAATGTCATGTCCTAAAAAAAGCATTTTTAAGTGCAAAACCCTTCATAACTAGCTAAGGCAAGCATCATGTTCATTGTAACTGTAGAGAAATAGTGTTATTAATTATTAAAGTAAATGTTGTACAGTTTCATTTTCCAAGGAAAAGTAGTTTCATAATTTAAATCTCCTGGGTAGTTCAGTCCCATAATGCCATGTAATATTGCTCCATTCCAAAAAAATATGTCAGACTTCAGACTGCATTAGGAGAAAAAGGAGTTGTGACTCCACATACCAGAGGGTTGAGAGTCATGCATGGAAATCAGATATTTGGCATTATGTAGTCATTTCCTTTGTACTTTGTGTGGCAGCCAGCTAAACAGCTTCCTGCATAATTTCTTCCTTTTGATTTTAGCCTTGAACAAGCACTGATTCTGGGGGTTAGCCTGAGACATAATCTGGATCGGAGGCAGAATCTGAGGCATAATCTCAGTCTGAGCTTGAAGAGATTGAATCTGGTGAGAATCTATAGTCTGATTTTGAGGATTGAATCTGTGGTTGATTCTGAAATCTGGATCTGAGGTGATCTGTGAGATTGATTCTGAGGCTTAATCTGAGACACTATCTGTGGCTGAGCCTGAGGCCGAGACTGAATCTGTGACTGAGATTGACTCTGAGGCTTAATCTGAGACACTATCTGTGGCTGAGCCTGAGGCCGAGACTGAATCTGTGGCTGCGGCTGAGTTTGAGACTGAGCCCGAATCTGGCACCGAATCTGAGAAATAATCTGAGGCTGACTGTGGGTTTGACTCTCATATTGGCTTTGGCTCATAATGTTCGCATTTAGCTGGTGTAATTTGTGATTCTGAATGAGTGAGGTGAGCAAAGAAAGAGATCCTTCATATCCTTCTCTCCTCTCTGGGGATGATGGGCACAGACTCTGGAGGAGTTCCTTGAATCTTCTCTCCTGTTGACGGAAGTCATACTCCACACTAGTCCAAAGAGTGAAGGGGAACAGAAAAGAGAGCATTCTATTTATGATTGTTCATGCTTCATAGCTCTTTTCCCCCCTTGGAATTACATTCATTTTGCACTACCATTCATTACTCCAGTCTTCAGTGTCACCTTCAGATATCATAATAAAATATGCTGATTTGGTGCTCAAGTAACATTTCCTATTATTATCATTGTTGAGATTTTTTTAGGATTTTGGTTAAAAAGTAAGTCCGAAAGAACACCATTATAAATGTCTTTGCTGTCACTTTTCAATCAATTTAATGCATCCTTGCAAAGATTATTAAAGTATTAATTTCTCAATGGTAGTATACACACATAGTACTTGTATCAACAAATATATGTTTGTGTGTGTAATTACAAGTAAAATATGTTATTTTTCTTCTATTAATTTGCCATTAATATACTTCGCAATGCACGAATAATGATTAGAATTAGAATTAGATTAGAATATAATGACACAATAATATTCTAAAAATATTATTAATAAATGCTAAATTATTTTTTTATTATTATTATTAACCTATGGGCAGTGTGAGAAAGTAATAAAACACTAAAGAAAAAAATGTGTCTATAAAGTACTAAAGGTCATGCCTAAAGGAAAAATTCATCAAAAAACGTACAATTCTGTAATTTTTTAATCACCCATATGTCGTTCTAAACCTAATCAGACATTCCTTTTTCTGACGAACACAAAAGAAGATAATTTGAGACACTGTCTTTCTGAAACACGGATACATTTTTCAAATATCTTTTTTTTTTTGCTCTCCACAGAAGAAAAAAGCCTTGCAGGTTGTCAACAATACGAGGGTGAGTAAATAATGACAGAATTGTCAATTTTGGGAGAACTACCCCTTTAAAATGGTTAGTAGTCTCGCTGGGTGCTCTCACCTGTAGACAGCACATGCAGTCTTCTGACAGGTGGAACAGTCACTGAGGTCTTGGCCAGTCCGAAAACATCGCCGACTACATAAATAGCAGGCAAGGAAGAAGATTTAAAAGGCATTGTTTTAGTATGCCTCACATTCACATCCATAAATGCAGTTAGAGCTAATTTATATCCTTTATTGACCTAGGCTTGGAGATAAAACCAATTGTACATCAAATTAAACTACAACTACCCTTTTTTCCTGCATCTCGGCTCTAAAACAAATCTCCCAATTACCTTTAACACATCCAGCTCGCAAGTCACACTTGTCTATTATCTGCTAATCTTGGAATAACTCTGTCTCTCACCCTTTGCTGATTGCATGGCTCATCTCCAGGTCCTGGATGACGTTGAGAAGAGTTGTGACTCTTTCCTTGTTTGACTGCAGACTCGCTTCTACCATCTCTAGTCTACGATTAGGTTCCCGCGGACTGCCACATTGAGGTGATGTAGGCAGCAACCGGGCCACAGAATCCGGATGGTCGTGTGTTATGGAACAGCGTTCACTTGGGAAGGACCCGACCGCTTCAGAATGAGATTCCATCTGTATCTTTGAGTTCTGGAGACTCCCGTCTTTCTGTGCATGGTCTGTAGGCAAAGTGTCTGAGGTTTCCAAAAGTGGGTTTTGATTGGAGGCCACATTCAGATCCCCATTTATGAATTTAAAAGCTGGTGCTTGTGGAGGTGCAAAAGAAGGTTTAGGAGGTCGACAAGGAGGTGGTTTGTTTGGAGGTTGAAGCGAGTGTTGTGAGCCATTGATCATTTGACCTTCTGGATCTGCTGCTTTAATATAAGTTTGTTTCTTTGACTCTGTGTCACTCCAAGATTTAAATTCGGTCCTGTTGTGTGTTGTAGCTTGAGGAAAAGCCCTAGCGGAAGCTATGGCTAATAATGAGGACTCAAGAGTGTCATTATTAAGCTGATTCAGGACAGAGCGCCTGAAAACCGTAGGCTCTGTCTGTCTACATTGAGTTTTTGAATGAACACACAAAGTGCGCGAGGCTGCTTTGACCCTGGGGCTTGTTTGAGAACGTTCTTTGGTGTACGAATGCACCTCCACCTCCGTCTGAGTGGCGGTAAATGCATTTGAGAGGTTGTGATGGTTGATTGTTTGCGTTGTTAGTGTTGCTTTGTGATGGGTTGACATTTTTGGGGCATGTGAAAACAAATGAGTGTCATTTTGGCTTTTTGACTCACGATAAGAATGTGACAGTGCGTCTTTATGCACAGATATACCCTGCAGTGATGTTCCACTGGTGTTTGTTCGCAGTGGGGGTGTGTGGGAAGCTTCCTTGTGCGTGTCAGTGGGCGAAGGAGTGCCTGTGTGTATCGATGCGTGACGTGGTTCACCACGAGGCCCTGAGAGTTTATGTGTGTGTGTAACCAGTGCAGAGTGAGAACGTGAATCACAGGGTGAGGATTCTGACTCTGTGTCAGCATAGATTTGCGTCCCGCTTTGAGGTTTAATGCCGCAATTTATGTGTGAGCACATTGACGGTTTAGTGTGCGTGTCAAACTTGGACTCTAATCTATTAGGGAATTGAACCTGTCTGTGAATGTTTGAAGCAGTGGAGGATATGACACCTTCATTCACACAACTCTGCACTATAGTTTGGCGTTTAACGTTTGAATGTAAATGAAAACAGGCAGGGGATTTCGATAGTGTGCTTGTCTGATTTAACCGTGAGCATTTCGAAAGTGCATTGGAGTTCTGTGGTGTGCTAGTTTGGGGGAACATTTGTTGTTTCAAAGTAGTTTGCAAATGTCCGATGTGTGTTTTATTTTGTGGCTGGGGAGACTCTGAGTGTGTAGGTGCGACTTCGTTTCCTTGAGTTGGTCGTTTCTCATCAGGGTTTGGCTGGTGAGAAGATCTAAAGTGAGTGTGTGTGTGTATTATTCTGGTATTTGCCACCTGTGTGGCTTCTAGCTTCTCTGTCAGGCTGTTTTTGTGTGTTTGGGGAGGGTTGACAGTCACAGGAGGTCTGCAGGGACAAGAGTTGTGAGGTTTGTGAGCGTTCAAGTGTGTGTTTATGACCTTTGTTGAGGCTCTATCCTCTTTCACGGTAACAGTAAGCGTGTGTGTATTTAGAGCCGATGAGCGACTGGTATGATTAATGTGTGTGTCAGCACTAGATTCCCTCTTGACTGTGTGATGATTAGTGAGGTTTGATGCCTCACTCTGCTGAGTAGGCAGCAGAGATAATGGCCATTCCTTGTTTATATTCATGTTGAGATAAGAATGAAGGTTAGGGCTCATGAGGTGCTGGTCTGACTGTGTAGCACTGCGGTCGGTGTGCCTTTCTATCTGCGTGTATTCTTGCACGTCCTTCCCAGGGTAAAGAGGGGATGAATGTCTCGACTGGAGTCCCAGAGAACCTGCAGATGTTGGCGGTATATTCATCCTTATTTGGCTGTAGAGTCCAGGAGGTGCTGGATTCTGCCTTCCTCCACAAGTGCTGCAGATGGCCACAGGAGGTCTGTGAGGAGGTGAGCAAGGACGTAAAAATGTTTTCTTTCCGGTGGAAGACTCCTTCCCTTCACTGATGTCACTGCTGATCCCACCCATTACCTTGGAGTCAACCACGCTCCCATTGGTGAAGTGATAATTCCTTCTTGGTTTTAACATGCTGTTAGCCACACCTCTCAATAGAGGACTGGTTCTGACTGGACGATTATTGCACTGCACTTCTTCCCTTATGTTTTTACAAATATCCCTTTCCATTCCCTCAAAAGTCACACCCTTTTTCATTTTAGTCTCAAGACCTTTTCGTTTAATAATGATACTTTTGTTTTTTTTCTTTCGCGTTATCCTCTTTTTTACCAGCCTCGTTTGTGATGTGGCCGATAGAGGAAATGATCACTTTGTTTTCTGATTGACTGCTACAAGCCTCCACATGTTTGCCATTCAGTTGTAGTTGGTTGTTTCTAATTGCAGGTGATGTCTGCACACCGACATTACAGTGATGAGACAGTGTGAGGGTCGCCATACTACTGTTCCCATTTGCCACGGTCCTCCAGACGCGTGTCCCAACAAGTGCAGGCTCTCCGAGAACTGGCAATGGAGTGGTGTGATCAGCCGCCCGTCTACCCATCTCAAGTATAACTGGTCCAGGCAGACTTGAGTGGAAATTAATGCATTTGACCACCATGGAGCACCTGAGGTGGAAAGAGAAGGAGAACTCTTGGAAGTAAATAGACTGAAAAAGGTGACAAAAGGTGAATAGTAATTAATGTTTTCTGGGCTATAAATACCCTGATACACGAGTCATGCTCAGAAAACAGTGCTGTTTTTGTTTTAATTTTGTCTTATTTTTTATTATTTGTTTGTTTGTTTTCATATCTAAAAACAGTTTCATAAAAAAGGGTATTATGTTACATAGATAGATAGATAGATAGATAGATAGATAGATAGATAGATAGATAGATAGATAGATAGATAGATAGATAGATAGATAGATAGATAGATAGATAGATAGATAGATAGATAGATAGATAGATAGATAGATAGATAGATAGATAGATAGATAGATAGATAGATAGATAGATAGTAGATAGATAGATAGATAGATAACTATAAGATAAACATCTCTTTGTTTAAATAATGACATCATTCGTGAAGGAGTAGTGAAGGGAATAAAAATAAATTCTAACAAAAAAGTATTTTAGGGAATAAATTGCATAGTACAAGCAATATGTTTTATTTTTATTAAACTTACTTTAGAAACTTTAGATTTTTTTTTTTAATCTATAAGGTAAAAAAATATATATATATATATATATATATATATAAAATAATTAAATTAAATTGCATTGCACACTTATTAGAGTTAAATCCATCATCTAATGTGACTAAGTTCAGTATTCTGTAAATTATATCATTAGTCAGTCATGGGGACACACATTCATGTAGCACAAATGGCACTGTTTACTGACAATGACCCACATAATAAAAACTGCAAAGTATCAACCATCTGCTACCGCCTGAAGTTACTTTTGAAATGAATACATTAAATCAAGGCATTGGATGAAAATGCAAGATGTAGGGGTACAATCTATTATGAGACATGAAGAAGAAAAAAATAATGCAATCTTCAGAAACTGCATTTCTGTTCCAGAGCACAAGGCCTGATAATAGAATGCACAAAATACCTTCCTGCCTAAACTAGATGAATCCAATTTAGAAAGAGTAAGCAAAAGGATGAGAGAGAACAAAGTGAAATCAAAAGAACAGAGTGATATCAAACAGAAAGAGAGAGAGAGGATAGAAGTGTGCTGTAACATATTCAGATTGCAGTACGTCTGATATATCTATGCAAAAAACGAATACGTACAGTTTCCAGGAATATAGAGAAACTGTGGTCTGTTTGCTCTGAGTTAAACTGTATCAACATGAGAGTGCGTGTGCGTGTGACTAATGAAATATTTCACACACTGACAAACGTTTTGTTCTGCTCTGACCTGACTTTCTCTTCTTTCCGCTGCTACACCTGGCCCCACGCCAGCTAGGCTCGGCTGCCCTCTCTCTCATTCAAGCCCACCTTGGGCACTTTATAATTTACCTGACAAAGAAGGTGTTGATCAGCGACTGACGGTACATTTTCAAATGAGCCACTCTAATAAGTGAATGTTTCAAAAATGTGTGCGTGCATAACGGTTTGCCAACATGTTAGGGACAAATTTCCTCAAATGGGTAGTACAAACTAATATTATCAATATTATGGGAACCTGGTCATGCATAAATATACTAAATAACATATTAAATAATTTATTAATAGAAAGGTACAGAAAAATATTGCACACGGATTGCTTCATATGTGTGAAAATACTTACTGTCTGTAAACTCAACACATATGTGAACCAAAACAGTATGTGTGTGTATATATATATATATATATATATATATATATATATATATAATAGGGTGTGACGAGACACTTATCCCACGAGACGAGACGAGACACGAGACTGAGTCCACGAGAACGAGACGAGATGAGATTTTTAGACTTTTTTTTTTAAGATCCTCAATGATGAAATATATAGGTAAACAGTATTTCATTCAACTGAAAAACACAAAATGCAAAAAATTAGGTACATTTTGAAATCAACTTATACTTTATTAAATTAAATTTATTTTTTAATGAATTATATGCAGTAGGCTAATAAACAACATGTAAACTAGAGCTGCACGATTCTGGATAAATTGAGAATCAGTTTTTTTATAAATTGAAGATTACGATTCTCTCACAAAATAACGTAATTTACTAGTGGTTCTGACAAAATGTTCATTGCTTGAGTCTTTTAAAAATATATATATATATTCATTTGAACAAAATAAAATAAATTAAAACAAAATAAAGGAGTCAGTGTCTCACTTCATAAAGACTTGTTTCACTGTTGAAATCTCCTGAATGAATGATTCAATGTCAAATACATGTTTTAAACGGGTTGTCGCCACATCCTGGCGGAAGATGATAAACATTACAATACAAGTGTTAAGATACTTTCATTTTGATCGCTACTGTAGACAATTAGTGTTTATACACAAACTATAAACTTTTATCCCAGTACTTCTGTTATTTAAATGTCTGTAGGGTTGCAGCTAACAATTATTTTTATTGTCGACTATTTTATAGATTATTTTTCAATTCATCTATTTATTATTTTCTCATCACTTGATGAATTCTTTAGTTAAACTATCAATAAATAGTTTGACTGACAGCAGTTGCTTACAGGTGAGAGACTTGAAAGGTTTTCTTTTTAAAGCAGATTGAAACATACATATCTGTATATGAATGAACAGCTGAAGTCACAACCGCATGGACAGAGCAACAGAATCAAAAATGGCGTCATAACACCGGGAAGTTTTATCACAGCTGACAGCCCGTTTTTAAATAAATGATCCCAGTCGAGGCTTGTCCTATCCATCGCACAGTTAAACAACTAACAATGACTTTAAATGCTTTGTTAGCGCGTGCAGAGAGCATGTTTGGTGCGCGTCTCACAATCGGGCGCACACACACACACACACACACACAGCACTGACGGCAGCTCCGGTTTAAGATGAACGCGGATCATTTCTCCTTCTCCGTCTCTGTGAGTGCATTAAACCCGTCATGATTATATAGGCAACTCGATGTCCCATGCTATTCCATTCATTCAGTGCTGCTTTGCATGCGGTTGTGAATCCTGACAATGTAAAGGCATCAGTTCATCTATATATATATGTGGTTCTGATGGTCGTATAATAATAGAATGCTCTATGAATGCTCTGTGAAGTGAAGTTGCCATACTAGCCTTTACCTTCTGCTCTAGAGTCTTGTTTGTGTTAAACATGGCAGAAAAAACAGTCTTAAGTAGGGATAACTGCAGGCTGTTTTTAATGATTAATTGTGCAGCTCTAATGTAAATATTGCACAACACTTTGCGAGGATATCGTCACGTTCTTGCGAGACCAATCGGATCTCACTGATGCTCCAGAAGGAAGAACCATGCATTAAGAGCCAGGGCTTTTGAACAGAATGATGATGTGTATATTTTTCTTGTTTTGCCTAAACTTCATTTAGTACTGCCTTTCAGAAGCTACAGAAGATAGTTACATGTTTTCCAGAAGACAAATTAAGTAAAATTTACCCTGATCTTCAAAACGCACGTCCTGATTTTGCTGAGTTAGTTGTGTTCCTGGGTCAACATATTTTGTTGACCCTGGAACAACATTTTAATCCCAAAATGTTATCTTGATAATTTCCCTACACCTAAACCTAACCATGAGTAATCCCTAAAATCAGGAAATTATAAATGAATGAAGCTGATGTACAAGCAACAAACACTGATTGTAAGCCTAAACTTCACAAAAATTATAAACTTGTTCTTCGAATCTGATTGGTTAATAACAATGTTGTTCCAGGGTCAACAAAGATGTTGGTCCAGGAACATGTCGCACTTAGTAAAATCAGGTTCTGCATATAGTCACAAACTGTGCTGATGCAGGAACACGCAGCAATCGAGGAAACTTTAAACAGGCTTTAATCAAGGAACTCAGGAGATACTCCCCATTGGAAGAAGCACACACCCACACATAGTAACAAAGTAGACCCGGCAAACAAGAACTGAAAGACTGGGGCTTTTAAAGACAGGATAACGAGGGACGAAAGGAGACACACCTGGAATCAAATCAACAACCACACAAGGGAGAAACTGGGTCACAGAACACATGGGGAGCAAAAACACAACAAAACAGACCAGGGGTGTGACATATATATATATATGGATTATCTTAACTATCCTCCAAGTTTTCAATAAAAAACTCTCATTATTATTATTATTATTATTATTATTATTGGAGAAATGCTGGATATTACTTTGCATTTATTTATATCATTTTTTGTATTTATTTATATTTGCATTCACTCCTTTTTCATTAAACCTTTGTGTGGACAGTAGTTTAAAAATGAATGAAAATCAGAAAGGTTTGTGAGAGGTTTGAGGGGTGAAAGGGGATGAAGTACCACTCCGTGATAGAAAAACAAACATTTATGTGTGTTTTTGAAAAAATATTTAATGGCATGAAAAAAAAGTACTTTTCGATTCACAATAAACATTGCAACTATACTGTGAATGTGAATCACTTTCCAATCAGCACTTACTGTTTCGCCATCACATTTCCAGCAAAAATACACACATTCCCTCAGCCTTGAATGTGCAGATTCAAGATTTTTTCACATCATCTTGTTGTTCATTCCCCCTAACATCTCTCTTTCTTGATGTTCTGTTGTGGATGGCAAGCTGACCCCTCTGGGTGGCACCAGGCTGTGGCACCACACATGACAACAGCCTGAAGTCAGTCTAGGAAAGACTGTAGTCTATGAAGCACAAGACTCACAGTCTTTCCTTCAGATATCACAACAATCATGCGGCCTTTCATTGCAGATAAACACAAAAAGATGGCGAGAAAAGCAAAGGAATGGGATCGAGAAATGTTGCGAGCTGTATTCAAACCTGTATCGTTTACAAGAGTAGTGCCACAGCTCATGCGCTAACCGCTAGGCCACAGCTCTGGCACAGCGACTAACCATTTGGAATAAGTTACATCGTGCAGAAATGCAATACAGACCACAACACAAAAACAATAGACTTTTATTTTGTACATAAAAAAGCACCTACCGTCAGTTACATCCTGAGACTCAAACCCCCAAAGCTTCCAGCCATGTTGCAGGTATTTTTCTATAGATTTCAGTATTCACAAAAGGTCTTGCTGTCCAGTAAGTGGGTGCAGTGAGGAGACTCTAAGATGACTCAAATCCGCACATGAGCTTGTGTTTAAACAGCACCTGCCTTCACAGTCACTCCTCTAGTTCTCCGCAGACAGTAATCACCCTCCCTCAGAGGCTGATTGGAGGCTGTTTGCTTCTCTCCAGAGGCATCTGCTTTTCATTTGTTTTGATTTGCTCTCACCTTCACTTGCTGAGGCAGCAAGCACAAAGATGCATTGATCAGTGTCCTCAGCCTTGCGCACTCTCTCTTTCTCTCTTCCTCTCTCTGAGTCACTCTTCCTCTCTGTCCATCACCCTATCTCTCTGTCTCACCCTGTTTCACATATGCATATCCAGTGCTGGGTCAAAGGCATCCTAAATTCAGCTGAAATTAGGCAGGGTGGGGAGAGAAAGAGAGATAGAAAGGGAGAGAGAGAGAGAGGTTCTGCATGCCAAGGGGTTGTGTGAAAATTACCAACATTATAGAAAAACAGATTGATTGATGTAGTAAAGGAATGTTTAGCTTTTTACATAAAACTTGTCCACTGTGAATTACAATGTTACTTGTTATATGTTATATGTGGTTTATCATTATTTTAAAACTGTTGAAGGTAGGGGAATTCAAAGAAAATAACAAAAATAAAAGTTAAAATTGACATTATTATGGGATTGTTCAGATTTGAAGCCTGTCCACTGTGTAATAACATGCAAATTACTTATGTTAATTGCTATATAATTGCTGTAAGAAAGATAAAAATTACATAAATAACATTTAAAATACAGCAAATATCTTATATACGTATCTTATATATTTTGAATTGAAAATTCTATTTAGGTTAAACTAGCCACAAAATCAAGTAGTTCCCACTTCACTAGTCTCACACTTCCAAAAGAATACATGAAGAAGAAGAAGAAGAAGAAGAAGAAGAGAAAAAAGGAAGTTTGCATCCACAATGAAATATATATTTTGTTATATATAATTTTTTTAATCTATAATCTAATAGTTTTTAATTTATAGTTTTATTGTAAACTTTTATAAATAGCTGTAATTATATCTGTTTAGCAATGTTTTACTACATGTTCATAGTTCCAAAGCTCAACACTAGATGTCAGCCTTTAACAACAAAGATCAGAGATTCTGCAGATCATGCACTACAGTGTAATTCATTAAAATCCCAGGAATACACTATATACATGAATATATCATTTTTTTCTCCACATATTAACATCTAGAATATTGAAATCAACACATTGAATGAATGTAAGAATGAATAATACATTTATATAGCGCTTTCTTGTGTATTGCTGTAGTGTACACCCAAAGCGCTTTACACTCAAGAGGGGGTCTCTCTTCAACCACCATTTAATAAAATGTTATATTAATATAAAATATTTTATTTAAATGTATCATTTAATACATTTAATAAACTATTATTGCAATGTATGATGATGATGATTATTATTTTATGAAAGAATGTTATGAGACAGTACAGGGATTTAAATGCAAATGCATTTAATACAAATAATAGCATGTAAAATCATTATTGCAGCTAGATTTTCGGTAACACTTTATTTTAAGGTGTCATAATACATAGTAATTACCCAAAAGTTATAAGTACTTTAGTTATAGTTGTTACTGTTATAACATGAAGTATGTATATACAGTTTGTTATTATGTAGATGTTAACAGACTAAGTTATTGAAGTCTGTTATACAAATAAGCTGTTACTTATTCGAGTCTGTAACACAGTATACATTTAAGCTGTGTACTGGTGGGTTGAATCAAACTAAGGTGCAGCTGGATAGGTTTACTTTATAGAGAAACATTATGTACTATGGGGTCAACACAATACAGCATATATTTGCAAGAGAATTTAAATATTACAAAATAATTTAAAGTTTTGCAAACAAAAATGAAAGTATTGAAAAAAAAATTATGTGCTTTTTGTAAGCAAAAATAAAGAATTGCAAAGAATAAAATATTTTTTTTGCCAAAAACATGCAGTGTTGGGGGGCCTCCAGGAACATCGTTGGGAACCACGGATTTATGTAAATGAAAAACGAAGTCGAGATCGATATGCAGTTGAGTCTTTGACATTTATAATGATTTAGTTTATGAAGTTAATTGCACTAAATCAAATTGTTTATTTTTATTAGCAAAACTTATTTTTTCTCCCAATACTTCATTTTCTTTTGCAATTATTTATTTTGTGTTGCAAAACTTATTTTCATCTTGCAATACTTCATTTTATGTTGCAATACTTTATTTTTGTTTACAAAAAGCACATAAATTCTTCTCAATACTTTCATTTTCGTTTGCAAAACTTTATTTTGCAATACTTCAATTCTCTTGCAAATATACGCGGCATTGTTTTGACTCCATAATGTGCACTTAAGTGCAATCTTGAGACACTTTATTTTAAGCAGCTAATGTTTGTGTAATATTATGTAATTGTAATTAGAAATGTATTACATGTGTTTAAGCTGTGTTTACTGGTGGGTTAAATCAAACTAACGTGTAGCTCGATAAGGTGTACAGTATATATACACATGGAGTACACTTAAGTACAATCTTGACTTTTACACTTTATTTTAAGTAGCTTATGTCTGTGTACTTACATTTATAATTATGTTAGGGGTGGGCGATATGGAAAAAATATAATATCACGATTTTTTTTAGAAATATCACGATTCACGATTTTATCACGATTCTTTGTCATGTTGGTTTACTATTTTGCAAGTTGTCTGAGCAGAATTTCCCTATTATAAAGCCTTTCAAAGTAACAAAAAAAGAAGAATGGCAGATATTTATAATAATAATAATTTGTTACATTTATATAGCACTTTTCTGGGTACTCAAAGCACTTTACATAGAAGTGTTAAGTTACATATTAAGTTCCATAACTTAATTACATGGAAAGTAACTTGTGTTTCATGTAAGTACAACCGCTACTACTAAGTACTTAACTAGGTAATTACTCTGTATTATGGACACCTTTAAATTAAAGTGTTACCGATTTTTTCCATGTTACAGCATATGATTAATACAGCATACAGTAAGTGTAGTTTTCTCTGAACAACCAGTTTTATGTTATATAAATGAGAGGTTAAAACCAATGTAAAAAAAACACTGATGAGTAAATTTGTCTTTCATTGTGGAATCAACATACTTAATACAGTGTGCAATGTTTGATCACTTTAATGGGTAAATGAGGAATCCACTGAAAGTGCTGAGGTTATCTGGGCTGTCATAGATGGTGTAACCTGGGAAGGAGTTTCACACAAAACTACATCACCCACTTCCAGCTGCAGGACAGCTCCATTTGATTTGATGCATATCTATGCTCATGTGACTACGCCACTGGCCTACTGACACAATCTTCTCCCCATTTTTATGTAAACTCGCACCCAGGGATTCGCTGATTCGATTACTACATGCAGTGAATCTGAAGTAGTAGACTCCTTTAACTGGTGAAGTGAAGAGACCTGCCAATGACAAAACATTCAGATCAAATGTAGAATGGGTCTGAAGAAAATTAGACCTGGATGTTATCCTTTAGGCATGACATTGGCTGTTTGCTCATAATACCTGTTGCTGGATTGTAGTTGTTACCAATGTTTGTGAAGACGTTGTTAAATATCAGTGTGATTGTCTCAGTACTATAAGGCCCTAAATGACCACGCAAGCCCAAGTCAGTTGAAAATGCCACTTTTGGTTGTTCTGTGGATAGAAAATATTTTTAAGCATTTTCTTTTACATACTACATAACACAAGCAGAAACAAGAAGAGTTATTTCAGAGTTATACAGTAATATTTATTGTGTAATAAAAGCTACTGTACATAATCCCTTAAATATTATATTAAAAAAGAAGATGGTGAAGAAGGGAAGAAGAATCATTTACCTTCGGTTTCTCTCTTAATTCCTTCAAGCTGGTTTTCAGTTATCTTTATTTGATCAATAATCCCTAAGATTTGTAAAATCAATAATTGTAATTGATACACATACAAAGCATAGGATGCATTTCATATGTAAATAAAGTTTTTTCTTCCAACAAAATAGTGTTCTTCCCCAGAATAATTATACTTCTTTTCAATGTATTCATACTTTATTATTTTATTTTATTTTATTATGATTTATATATGCTTTAATCTTTTGTTACATTTTAATTTGCAAAGAGTTGCCGCATACACTCTTAAATACCTGCATTCTCTATCTTCAGCTCCTGCATTTGTTCCGCCATTTCTATAAAACAATTATGATCTAATGAGTATTTCTTTAAATGAATTATATCCATTATTTTAAAGATTTATCTTAAACTGCTTAACTATTTAAAGGGTGACAAAAGAAGCAACCACTAGTACTAACTTGCATTTTCTTTCATCACCATGTCCAACTTGACTTGAGCTCCACCGCCATGTCTCTTATATCTCTCACCTCAGTCCAGATGTTGGGCTGGTTGTTTGTTCCATTGGCCACACAATCTTGCACCTCAGTTTGTCCATCAGTAAGCAGAAGACAGCACAGCAGCTGCAGGAGAGCAACACTCACCTTCATCCTGGTACAGACAAAACACGTTTGTGAGAATAACATGAGCAGACTTTGACATAGTTAATATTGACACAGATATTATTCATCCAATTACAAGGAAGAATGTGGCATGTCATAAAGTAAAGCCAAGCTCAAGAGTAAAGTCCTATTCTCTAAATTAACAAAAAGAAGAATCAGGGAAACAATACTGCACATTTCTCCTTTCCTTGTTTAATACTTTTATCTTATTTCTTCTATACCATCTGCAATGCTAGGAACAACAGCAGTGTGCATTTTAAAAGGCTATATCAAAATGTAAATTAATTTAATACATTCCATAGTTGTAATTAGCCAACCATATCTGAACTTCCATCATAATTTTCTTTCACATCCATTTGTCATTCCTGATGCTGTGCAGTAATTGTGGCACCTCCGGTTGTCCCTCGTTAAGCGACAGACAGTACAGCAGTAGAGCAAGACTCATCCTGATCTTCAATGAAACATACAAACAAACAAACAAAAACTTATTGGAATGTGTATCGAAATAGCAGATAAGGTATCTTGTGGTAGTTATCATTGCTACTCATTATTGACACAGATGTCGTGACCGTATCAATACAAATACAGAGTCAAAGATTAAATTGAAGCTAAACTCCAGGGTAAAGTTCTTTTGTTTCTGAAAAGTCATTTATTCTTGAATTTTTTTCCTTTAAAAATAAAACAAAAATAAAATAAAATAAATCTGGCTTAAATAACACTAGATGTCGCCCTTATACTACAAATGACAGTCAGGCTGTCACTCGTGAGTGCTGGGTTTAAGCAGATAATGTATTTGATGATTAATACTTATATTGTATTTAATTAGGGATTTTTTTTGCCTACCCTACAGTAGTACCCTATAGTTTTATTTTAATGTAAATTATGTATTATATTAGAAATATTTTAATATAAGTGTGTATTAATGAGTATTACATTGATATTAATATTTTAATATGTAAATAGAAATGAATGAATGAATGAATTAATTAATTAATAATAACTTCATAACATGCATTCATATTTTAATGTGTAATTTTAATATATAATAATTAAAAAAAAATATATTAACAAACAATTAAACAAAAAAACAAAAACAAATGTATGCATACATGCATACATACAACATACATACATACATACATACATACATACATACATACATACATACATACATACATACATACATACATACATACATACATACATACATACATACATACATATGGTTTGCTATTTCAGGGTTATGCTAAAAAATACGATTGTGCTTTAAAGTCATTCACAAACATTAAACCTTCAAACAAGGTTTAAAAATAGAATAGTTTTGCACCCCCTTGTCTGTTTGGCTATTATCAGTTCTGGCTAAATGTAAATAAAATGAAGCCTGCTAATGCTGTGTCAGTGTCATCTTA